>JAEDXX010000028.1:600000-1077050 GCA_021725515.1 Epicauta chinensis
AAATACGACATGATATACATAGAATACGGAAATTATGTTGTGAAATGTTTTATTTCAATTATAATTATGCAGTTCCGTTCTTTTTTGTTGTATTAACATCGTGGATGGAGGTTCTGCCATTTGAAATCGAATCGAAAGGTAAATATTTACTTTTGTGTAATTAAGCAGGGCATCAAGCGATTTTTCTTTTCGTTGTAGTAATAATTTTACATTTGTAGGTATCCCATTAGCTAGGATTTTAGTACAAAATGTCTATATAAGTAATTGTAATCAGCCTGGTTATAATTTATTGCCATTACGTGATTTATTAATAAAATATTATGGGTATCCGACTGAACGATGGAATAGTGATGAATTATTTGATGAACTATTCAATAATTATCGTAATAATCCGATTCGATCGTCGGACTTTAATTTATTGTTATTATGTAGAAATCATCCGGATAAATGGGTATATGAGCAAATCCATAAATATTTAATACCATTAATCGATCAGATTTCTATCGATAATTTTAAAGCGGCTGTGATTATATTAATTGGTAATTTATGCTACAACTTTAGTACAAATACAGAATATTTAACGAATATTCGCGAATGGATGAACAACTTAATAAAAGGTAGATAACAAGTAAAAATCTATGGGTACAGTAAAATTGTAATACCGTTTTTGTCCCGTAGATACGACTCCGGATATCGTTCAACGAAGTGTCTGTTTAAGTTTGAAACGACTGACGAGGGAGAAAAAGAAGAAATCTTGAAATTGTATAAACAGCAATTTAATACATTTTTTCGTTTAAAATAATCTCGATTTTTCCCCCAAGAAAAAACCTATTTAAATCAATGTGCTCTTGTAATACTTTACAATGTTTTATTGTAGATTTACAGCCGGTCCTATTCGTTTATGTGGTAATGGTGTGAACGGATCAATATTACGAACTTGTTTCTCTAAATCCAATGCATAAATATCGGCAGTTAATTCCTCCAATCCAATCTCTTTATCGGCTTTCGCTTTCTTCGTTGCCTCATCAACATTTTGTCGAATTTCAGCATCGATCGTTTTCAATTCATCCGCCGTCACAAGATTCGTTGATGTAATCTTCTCTTTGAATGATGTGATCGGATCTCTAGTTTGACGAACCTCTTGGATCTCTTCACGTGTACGATAACTTGTACCTGGATCGGACATAGAATGGCCTGAGTATCTAGCAATAAATCGAAATTAATTTTATTGTATTCGGTGATTTGAACGAGTATTTATACCGATAAGTGGCAGCTTCAAGAACAATCGGACCTTTACCGCTTGCACAATGATTAACAGCAAATCGAGCAGCTTCTCTACACGCTAAAACATCCATACCATCCACCCAGATACCGGGTACTACATCGCCTCTTGTATAATAGGCTGTGTTGGCTGATGAACGTTCAGCACTTGTACCCATACCATAACCGTTATTCTCACAAACGAAGATGCACGGGATGTGCCATAATTTTGCCATATTGTAGACTTCAAAGATTTGGCCTTGATTTGCAGCACCATCACCGTATAAGGCGAAGCATACACCATCTGTGTCCTTGTATTTCGCGGCGAGCGCTATACCCACACCTAAAGGAACCTGAAATTGAAAACTTGTAACATCAACCTTATTACGAGAATAATTCCTAAGAAAAATAATTGTAAGGATAAATAAAAAAAAACAAAGGACCATAGGCTCTTGGAATATGATGTGGATTGAGTTTTAGTCTTATCAAATAGGAGAAATCGAATAATTTACCTGAGCACCGACGATCCCGTTGCCACCGTAGAAATTCTTCGCATACATGTGCATAGAACCACCTTTACCGCGAGCACAACCATTCTGTCGTCCAGTTAATTCCGATAAAACACCCAATGGAGAGACACCCATTAGATACGTCCAACCGTGGGCACGATACGCTGTTATAACCGAATCATGTGACCGTAAAGAATGTTTTATACCGACAGCAACTGCTTCTTGTCCGGAGTACAAATGGCAAAAGCCACGGATAATCTTCTCTTTGTATAAATTACCGGCACTTGTTTCAATACGTCGAATTGTATGCATTTGTTTGTACATTTCAATTGCATCGTCTCGATTCACTGTTACTTTGGTGGCTGGGCCTTCTTCCAGACGATGTAAACGGTATGGCTACAATTTTATAAGGATATAATCGATACAAATACAATTTAAAAGTAAATTCTACTTTTGTTTCAAACGATGCTTCTGTGGCATAATTGTTTTCCGTTGCTGAAATCAGACACAACGCTTTCTGAAACAAACACAATTTTAATTAACAAAAATTAGTGAATCTTCTAAAACTACGTAAATACATTAAGAAATTGGCGAACGTTCAATTGTTTCATTGTGCTAAATCATATGCACACGATCAATAGTTGTGTTGGAAAAGTTAAGACCTTTACTTAACCTTGTCGACACAAATTCACCTTAAAAGCCGGCTTAATGAAATTACTTACCTTTTGGGCTGTGCGGGCTTTACGACTAAAATTACGGGCACAATTTGATAGCATTTTAATTAATAATATTCAATTAAATTAAAAACTAATGAAGAAAATATTGTAGGGCAGCAGCAATCCTTCTTTAAATTCCCTCCCCACTCCTAAATACTTTTAAAGATCTGTGACAGCATGTGACACTTGTGACAGTGACCGTGGTGTCAATAAATCACCGCTAATCGTACGACAATTTATCTTTGTCTTACAAGTGAGATTAAAGGATGATAAACACAATAAAGTTATTGATTTATTGGTAAATTTTAGTTTTAAATGTTGACAGTATTTAGTAAGAAACAGATTAGAATAGCACTGCGTTCACAAATTAAGTACGAATAGAGAATAGATTCTTTTTTTATTATTAGATTTAAAAAGATGAAATTTGGTATATAGCGATATAGCTTTAAATCGCCTTTAAAAACACATAGAGTTGGTGTAATCTCTGATATTCATCATATGTGATCGCCTAACAATGGGTACTAATCTTGACCAATAAGCACTCATTAATATAGTGTGATTAGGCAACCAAAGATACGTATGCAAAGAAGGTTCTCCAAAATACTTATTTAACTCAAAATAAAAGTAAAGCTGTCTATTAATATATAAAAACTAATGCTTTCGTTAATTAGACATTAAACATTTACAATTCAAGTCTTTATTTAGAGAAAAGTACAAATTTATGTATTTGTAAATATATATAAATGCAAATGTTACAAGATTTGATTAAATGTGTAACAATATAGTTCTTTCATTATAATTATAATAAACTATAATCGTATCATAAACATAATTTTCGTAAAATATTTGTTTCAACAGTAAGCAACAGTAAAATTAATATATAAGTACATTGATCTCTTGCTTCAAGTCATTTTTAATGTTGATCGGTTTTGTTGATCTGCAAAATTTTACATTTAAGACATTTTATTACAAAAACATAAGATTCATAATGATCACATTTTCCAATAGAAAAAAAAGCTTATAAAAATGTACGAATAATGTTTCTACGTTTTTAAACGTAATAATAATCAGAATACAATCTCATTCATGTCCATTCTCAATTATTTTATTTTCAATATCACCATTACTTGGTTCGATAACATTTTCAATTGGCTTATTCAAGGCTACTTCTTCATCAGCAATTACCTTAACTTTTCTATCAATATAATTAAGATTTAGATGAAAACATTTAATAAAAAAATAATCTAACTCACTTCCCAAATAATTCACCTTCTGCTATTGTTTCCGGTAATTTTTTATTTAATGTCTCTGGTAAAACCAACGATAAGGTACCACCTAAAAGTGCTAATATACCAAAAATAATCAATGGTAATGGTTGCCAAACTCTGCCCTAATATAATTAGAATAACAAATAATTCGTTTTAAATTTGTTTTAAATAGACTCAAATTTGAAATTTTACTAACCAAAACATTTATATACGGACATACGATTGAACCAATACGTGCACAAGTCGAGCCAGCACCTAAACCAGCATTACGTATTGACGTTGGGAATTGTTCTGTTGAAAATATATAAACAGCACCATAACTGGCTGTAATTGCTAATTTACCAATCATAGCTAATGCAACAACTAACCATTGAATATCTAATAAATAAATTTATAAATTAAAATAAATTTAATAATAGCCGGTTTTACACACGGAATCCACTAATGCTTTGTGTGTAAAGCCAACTATTTTGAATATGAACAATTAATACCATCAGGAATTGCCATTGTTAATAATAATGACAGACCGGCAGTTATCATACAGCCACACATTACAAATTTTCTACCCCAACGATTTAATGTTAATATCAAAAACAAATAAGCTGGTATCTCAACAGCACCAGATATTACAAAATTTATATATGGATTACCGGCTAAATTATTCGTATTCCAAGATAAACCGTAATATGTTATGTTATTAGCGAACCTAAACAATTATTTAAAAAAAATATAAATAAAATAATTTGTTATTTAATTATTAATACCAGTCGAATAATATAATAAGTGAACGTTTTCTTAAATTTGGATAACGGAAAATATCTAGAACGTTGGCTTGCCTCTCGTTGGGATTTATTGGTTTTGATTCTTCAATTAATAAATTATCTAATTGTTCATCAGTTACTGTAATATTATTCTGTTTGGCCGCATATATAATGATTTCTTTTGCTTCTGAGATACGTTTCTTATTAATCAACCATCTTGCTGATTCTGGTACAAACCTAGTAACAATAAAGGCATAATTTAAGTGGTTTTTTATAGTAAACTAAAACACCTGTCCCTTGATTTTTATCAACAAAAAATCAAATGTAAAACTGTTGTGTAAGATACATTCTAAGAAACTCGGCTATAACGAATCCTGCAAACACACTAGATTGCATAGGCCGTCTCATGATAGATATCCGGGAGTCGTGGGAGAAAGGAATACACTCGGAACATCACAATTTCAAAAAGAAAAAAAAACGACTACGAGACGCCAGAGGAAAGAGACAATTTAGAAACTTTACCCACTAGTTCACACACGAAACCAAGGAGATTCTCCCTTACACTGGTCGGAATTCAGCCGGACAATTGATGTGCTCTCCATAGGGGGGCTTGGGAAACCTATGCCACGACGGTGTTGATCTTCCCCACACCTTAGGGACGGGAACTGCCCCTTAAGGCACCAGAGACAACCCTGGTGGGACCAATATGCGTGTGCAGCGCCACTCCACTTATGATTTAATTCACGCACGAGAGGACGACTAAGTCCCCTATGGCGCTCCAACAAGAACCACAAACCCCCACCAGTCCGTCTCCAGTGAAGAGGTACCGATACAGCTGCCGGCTGGTAGACCCCTCTCCCCCGTGGTACCATTTTTGGCTAGGCTCCCCTAGCCCCTAGAATGGTCGCAGGTCGAGGCTTTTTTAAGTACCTCTACCACTAATTCTGTCTGTACCCGAGCCTCTTTTCCCAGAGAACCTGGGGTCGAAGCCGCTCAGCACAGTTTTATGGGCGATCGGCCTTAATGTAGGTACCATATTTGGCCAGGCTTCCCTACCCCCAGAATGGTCGCAGGAAGAGGCTGTCACGAGTACCTCTACCATCGAGTAATACTGTATTTCGCTAGGCATTACCCAAAGAACCTGAGATAGGGTAGGTTCGTACAGTTTTATCGGTAAAGAGCCATGAACACCGTTTACCCGGAAAATGTTGTTTATCTTGGAGACCATTGCTTCTTCATTCCGCTCTGCTTATTAAAGCGAGAAACCCTTGCATACATTTCACTTATACGTTCGTTAT
Organism: Epicauta chinensis; assembly: GCA_021725515.1. Classification (NCBI taxonomy): domain Eukaryota; kingdom Metazoa; phylum Arthropoda; class Insecta; order Coleoptera; family Meloidae; genus Epicauta; species Epicauta chinensis. The sequence continues at coordinate 605,813 of JAEDXX010000028.1, forward strand.
AACCGAGTTTTGAAATTATTAAAAGAAACGATCTAAAGCTTAATGTTATTGAGAATAATAGCAAAATACACAGCTGAAAGATGTTGAGAAAACTATGATCAGAAATATAGCTTAATAAGAAATGTCTACTCACCAACAATTCTTATATGAACAACAGGAAAAAACTTTTTGACCGTGTAAATTGATATCGTGTAACTAGAAGTGTATACCCAGTTTTACAACATTTTATCTAAACACACTGTCTTATACCTTTTTGTCTTGAATAAGAGGTGTTATTCAAATTTATTTAAGTATGACAAACACAGATAATTTTACTGAATATTTTTGGATCACTTGATAAATTGGTTTAAAGATGTGCCACAACCGTAGGCGGACTGGCAATAGCAAAGTATTTTATGTTAAAAAAGTCTACCGAAAAACAGAATTTATACAAAAGGACTAGCGGTCCACCGGGCGATAGTACGTCTTCTGCGACAAAGACAACATATATTTCTTATTTTTGATAAAAACAAATCATGCAATGTTGCGATAATATAATCTCATGTGTTTAGATAAAATGCCACTGCCTTTTTATATTTGGTAAATGTCGTGTATAAACCGAGGGACGGGTGCACGCAATAACTGTTTACCACCAATAACAGAAGAATCCAAGTCCAGGTATCGTTAAAGCTAATTGTAAATAACGCCAATCTGTAATATAAATTGCAAATACAGCAGTTAACATATAACCAGCTGAAAAAAACATATGACATACGGTGCCTGCTATTAAACGTTTCGAAGGTCCAACCATTTCTAATGCTACAAATTATAAAATAAAATTCCAATGAATTAAAATTGAATTATAATGGAAATTTAAATGACAATAATTATACCAATCACATAAGCGACAAGAAAAACACCGGATGTTGTTGCGCCCACTATAGCTCTAGCAAATGTAAATGTCCAAAATTCCGGTGAGAACGCAGCTAATAAACCAAATACAACTTGTATAACTAATGAGATGAAGAATATTAATTTCCTTCCGTATCGATCAGATAATTCACCAAATATAATCGATCCTAACATAACACCGGCCATAAAGATTGAATTACCAGTTGCTATCATATAAGTTTTTTCGCATGTAAGTTGCCACTGAAAGAAAAAAATAGACAAACAACAATAAATTAAATTAAATTTTGTTGTTTGAAAGATGATAGTGTGTGTTTTTTTTCTTACTTCAATAACAGCAGTATGACCATATACATCATGATCATAAATAAAATTGTCACATTTCTTTATATTATGTTTATCATCAAACATTTCACATGATGAATACGATTTACGTAATGGATCCCATGGAAATGATTTATTGAATTCCTCATTAGATAAATGATAGCTAGCATTCGGTAACTCGTCGGGTAACTCACATCTGGGAACAAACAAATCAGTCAAGGAAACAGTGTATCAGGTGGCCCATTGTCGATGGTCCTATAAAGCGAGCTTGTACAAAATATTGGATGGTACATTCTTGTCCTATTTTTTCGATTAGATTTTCGCTATGTTCTTTTGTTTTCGAGTTTTCAATTTTTTAAATTGTTTTTTTAATATAAATATAAGATATTAAAGGATGTCGTACACCAACTGGCAATTAGATGTCCTTGATGTCCAACATTTGTTGTTCGCAGTTGTATCTCAAAAAACGATGAAAACTAGAGAAAATCCAATTAGCTAAATAGAATTAGCATTAAATACTGCACTAAAAACGATGAGAAAAACGAACTTTTTTGAAAACCTACGAAAAAATGAAAAACAGAAAATAACTGAAAAAACAAAACATGGCAAAAACCTAATTGTACCATCTGACTAGTCTCGGAAAACTAGGACAATTCTTTATTTTGTACGATCTCTCCTTATAAGATATACCCTGCCAAATAATCGAAAAGGGCCACTCTAGAGCTAGAGGAGATCACCAATACGTGGTTTTTATAACTATTTCACACTCTTATAATGCTTCAAAGTGGGCATTTATAGTTCACCAAATATTTTAATTTCAACAAATAATATGCACTGTATAGGTTGTCTCAATGGTAGTGGAATGAACTATACAGATTATCCCAGCCCAAGCAATCACCTTTCATAACTTTTTCTATTAGGTAATAAAACATTCGTATGCAACCTTCAAGAACTCAAACTACATTACCTAAGGGGTACTTTGAGTCTACTTCTTAGGTGACCTAGTTTGAGTTATTAAAGGTTGCATTCGAAAGTTTTAATAATTAAAGAAGTTACGCAAGGTGATTGCTTGTGTTGGAACAGTCTTTATAGGAATCTAATAACGGATTCGTGGATTTAATTTCCATAGATTCATGGAATATGAAATGTTAGCAACTGCTGGTTTGAATTAAACATCTTTACATTAATCGATGAAGACAAAAATTTTCGAGAAAAATTGAATTACTAATTCGTTAATTCTAAAAAAAAACAACAAAAAACCTGCTGCCGTGCAATTTTATATGATATTACTTAATCGACTTCAATAAAAACTTTTATGAAAAATATTGCAAAATAAAGACGTAAATAATTCCCCAAAACGATGCTTTTCCGACCTCAATATCAATCCCAACCTTGGAAGATTTTAGACTCACATTATTAATACCGCGGTTATTTTGCAATATTTTTTGGATACATTTTTACAGAAATAGCTTAAAGTTCTGCTAATAAGATATCTTGCCCTCAATAAATAATTTAGTAAGTAACATAAAAAAATCGCAAGGCAGCAGTGATGTTCCCTTTAATCGGACTCGACTTTTTTTCTTTCCTTATTTAATTTATATTCTCTTATTTAAAAAAAGTGATATTTGATCGACGACTATCTGTATTTTTCTGATTGATAGTGACAATAATACAATTATCTACTGTTTGAAGGATAATGTAGTCTTTTATATCTTCTTTTATCATTCAATTAACCGAGATTTTATACCTACTCAGCCTTTTATGTAATTTATAGGTATAATTGCCCCTTCATCATTTTGACTGTGAGTTAAGGCGCATTATAACACTGCGTATCATTGTACTAGTAAAAGTACTTATAAAGTAATAAATCATAGATATATAGGAATATACTACGGAAAGATACAGTTCTCCAAATAAAATTTCTATTTTCCTTTTACAAGGAATTTTTTAAGACTTAGGTGGTTTGATCGATAATTTTACAATGCCTTAATTTAGAAGCATTCTTAGTATTCTAAAATACCTCAAAATACCTTTTAAATTGAAATCAAGGCTTTAAAATCACCATTTGTTTAAGAGAATTATAAACAAACAATAATATTTTTGCTAGACATTTGCCCATGGATAGATCACTATTTGACAAATTCTATTCGTTTTTATTTAGAAATTCTAAGACCGTTTCAACAATAAAAGTTAAACCAATAAAAAATATAATCAATTTGGGTTATAGAGACATCACGAATATAACGACAGAACGATAACAGACCCGGTCGTTGTCCATTTAGAATAATGCTATTTTATCTACGTTAGTCTGCATCAATAGTCTCTTAAATTGTTAAAATAGACGAAAAGAAAACTCGACTTTATTAGGCTGTCAATTCTAAAAGTGTCATAAATCGAACTCTAAAAGACTATTAGGCATCATTTTTATTCATAATTACTAGTTTAGTAGATATTACCTAAAATCTCCACATATGCAATGTTTTCAATAAGTTTTTTTTATTAACACTACAGAATGTATAAATAAGACTTTTTTTGCGTACGTTCGCCATGACCATACATTGTCTCAACCGTTCCCATACCTTTAGATGCTTTGATAACCTTTACCAAACTATAGTTGAGCAAATTCTGTGATGATTTTATGGTTTAATGACCTTTTAATTCGTATAATTATTGCTAAACATCGGCAATCCAAAAAATCTATTCAAATTTTATACTGCAAACGGATTTTCAATTTATCGTTGCGCAAGTCGTTGAAGATTGGTGGAAAAAAAGAAAACTGACCAATCAACTTATAAGAAAAATAAAATATCAACAGAAAAAAAGTGGTAAAGGTAATCCGTTTTTTCAGTGGTCGTACGAAATTTTAGAATCTACGGGAATGTATATAAGGCTTTGAACATTCTCAAAAAATCAGGGGAAAAAAAGATTTGGCAACACCTGTAGGCAATACCTAATATTGATATAATTTCAAGCGGCATAATTTTAGGGGCGGTATTTTCTAATGCATCTTACAATTAGGCTTGGCGTTACGTGCACCACGTTGTTGAGAGTATTTTGACTATTATTATTTCGAAAAAATATAACAGTAGAACAATCTTAACTACGATGGACAATTACTTTTCAGGAGAGGAGTGCCGAAAATAAGTTTACTTGTAGCACCAAGGAAACTAGACCGGTCCTGTCAAGAAGGAATTTTTATTTATATATGTATATGCAGCTTTATATTGAATGAATTAAGTGCTCTTACTAACGCCAGATAAAACAGACAATAGGCGTCCTTTATTGAAGCTGCAAAACATATCTTTTAATAGTTCTATCATTGTTTGATACGTTTGTTCACACATACACAGTGCTGGAGACAATCTTAGATAAGGATAAGTGGTGGTATGTACTGGTTTTCTACAGTTGTTGAGATAAAGTGCCACATCTGTATAATTTGTTATTAATCAATAAACTAATAAAATCCTGTTACCTATTGAAATTAAGCCACAATTACTTACCGATATTCGGGTTCAGCTATCAAAAACACATTGCCCAATTTGTGGAAAGCACAAATTATTGCCGGCAAACATAATAAAAAGTAGATACGTTTTTGATACTTTCCAAAATCACCAATCAATGGTACGATATCATCATAACCCATTGTTATCAACTAATTACACGATAATACCTAAAAGTAATGATAAAAATTAATTTTAAAAAAAAGCTATTGAGATTTTTTTTTATCATGTTCATGTCCTATTTGTAGCATACTAATTGTACTTTATCAGTACAAGGTTGGTGCTGTAATTTTGAAATACTCAAAAAATGCATATTGAATTTTCTTGTGTGGAACACGCTGATAAGACTATGTATGACCTTAAAATTCCATTGCACCCAAATTACTATTAATACACAAGAAGTTTCTGATAAAAGAGTGCTAAATACACAATTTCAACGTTTATTATTAATTTCGAAAATAAAAAATTTGGTTACGGCAATAGCCTATAAACTATAACGAAATTCAATTATTTACAATATTATTGTGCAACATTTATTATTATTTAATAAATAATTGACAACTTGATCAATAAACAATACAATTTTTTTTACGATTTGCAAACAATATAAATTAAATTTAGCGCCTTTTAATTATAGGATAATGTATCCTAGCAACTATATTTTTACTATTGATATAAATCTAGTTGGCGTTGTAGAAAAAAAAATTGTAACAAATGAATTTTAAATGAATTGAACCATTTTCAATTAAATTATTCAATATATAATTTATAACTAAATAAAAAAAATTACTTACGAATTCGACAATTTAGTATTATTTAATTGATCACACCATAAATTTGTTCGATTATTTTCGTAATTTATCTTAAATCAGAATAAATCAACCAACATGCGGCGACCGCTCTTTATTCTTCACAGTTTATGGGGGGGTTATTATATCGACCATCTCATTTGGCGTACACCAATCGAGTATTTGCGAGATCGATTCATTGATTTGGACGATTGTAATCCTTTACGCCATATTGGTGCATGCGTTTTATGTGGTTTGGTATAGGGCTAATTCAAATATTTGCTCCAATTGTTTTAAATTTGTTTATCCTGAAAAACAATTACTTTACAGGACTGTTTGGATGATATTTGTAAAAATTCAAATTAATTCTGGGGCCTTGAATAATACTGTTTTTCGAATTGAATATAATTAGAAAATTGGTTAATTGTTGGGTTTAGCGACCCAATAACGATCAATGTGATCCAATTTTTACCAATTTAGACAATTATTAATATGCGAAATGCGTCTTATCTTTCAAATCTCCCAGTATTTCGATGGTATACTATGCGACCAAGAAGAAAATGCCAAGCCCAATCGAGTATTGTAAATTATTTTAGGATTATTTTACATAATTTTAATACTCACAGTGTACTCCAATAGATTTTGCTACAATTTCTCTAAAATTCATTCAAATTATCGTACAATCTTTGTTATTAGTCTAACTTTTTGCTTGTAGTGTATATAAAAACCTGTTTGAAGTTTTGTCGATAACACAGTAATCTACTTTAAGGTGTTGTTGAATTAGCGCCATCTACTTGGAATATTTTTTTTTGAGATAGATGTATACAATTGTTGTGTACAAGAAAAAGATGAAAGATTGTGGTTAAATTTCCAATGAAATAATGGGAGTTGCTTAAGTTGCTATTGATTTCTATCATCTGCAATTGTGACGAAACGAAGTGGTTGAGGGTGTTGTGTTTTAATAAGAAAATACTCACATTTTCATTTGATTATACCCCACAGTTTATAATGATTTAAGTGATAGTCTCGTACTACGGATAGGTAAGCTTTAGGTTAAGCACATAAGTGAGTGATTGTTTTGTAAGAGTGTCCAAATGTAATCGTTTTTGTCTTTAGTAAAAAAAATGTCGGCTGCCGGGACACCCTCAACAGATCCATGGGTGATTGTTGCCCGTGAACGGGCCAGATATGAAGAACAGTTCCAATCGTTGAAACCAATCAACGGGGTGGTAACTGGGGAGCAAGCGAAAGGATTCTTTTTGAAATCTCAATTACCCCCCTTGATTCTCGGACAGATTTGGTAATTTTTGTTGATTTTGTGTAATTCGAGTATTAATGTGTTTTGTAATTAAAGGGCATTAGCTGATACTGATTCAGATGGTAAAATGGATATTAATGAATTTTCGATTGCTTGCAAATTGATCAATTTAAAACTACGTGGATTTGAAATTCCCAAAGGTCTTCCACCATCACTACTGGCATCATTGAAAGGCAATATAGCTACGCCCCCGCCAGCAATTCCACCATTACCGAATCAAGCATTAATCAATAATAATATTCTACCATCAACAATAACAAATTTACCACCAGCACGACCAGAACCACCGAAAACTGCCTTGATCAATCAATTACCACCAACACAACCATTGCTGCCTAATTTAAATACCGCAACAAATCTTATTAATCAACCACCATTACCGGTCTCAACTATTGCACCAATGATGACCACAACAACAATGCAACCACCGCCTGGCTTAATTCCAACTGGTATTCCGCCACCAAGTGGTATACCAACAGGAATCGTACCACCGATGCAGAACACTGTAGCAACTGTACCACCGTTAATGGCGATGACGGCTACACAACCACCGATGCCACACGTAATGCCAATGACTGGTGTCACAGCTCCAATGCCTGTTGGTGGCATACAACCGTTGACATCAAATATTGGGAATATTCCAACAGTTACAGCTCCGCCACATATGTCGCCAGTTACCGGTATGCCTGTTGGAGTGGCGCCAGTTGTACCACAACCGGTCATTCCAGCTATGCCTATCGGACCGGGCGCTACAAGTACACCTAGATCGAGTATTGCTAGTTTAGATAAGACTGTCTCAATTGAATCACCACAAGTTGAATGGGCGGTTCCTCATCAAGCCAAATTGAAATATACACAAATTTTTAATACAACCGATCGAGCTAGAACTGGATTTTTAACAGGAGCACAAGCTAGAAATATCATGGTACAATCGAAATTGCCACAAACTATCTTAGCACAAATTTGGTACGTTTTCTTTTAAATCCACAAAATGATTAAATTAAAATTTTTTGTGAATTTAGGGCGTTATCTGATATGGATTCGGATGGTCGTTTAGGATGTGAAGAATTCGTTTTAGCCATGTATTTATGCGAACAAGCCGCTTTAGGCAATCAAATACCGAATAAACTACCACCTGACTTGATTCCACCATCATTTCGTAGAGGAGCTCGTACAGCTTCAATTTCTAGTCAAGGCAGTGGTATTCCACAAGAACAAGATCCAGCTTCTACTCTATTACAAAGTATTTCCCATTACAATTATAAATTTTATAAAATTTACTATAAATTTTCAGCTTCATTTGAAGATAAACGTAAAGAGAATTTCGAAAAAGGTCAAGCCGAATTAGAACGTAGACGTAAAGCTCTATTAGATCAACAACGTAAAGAAGCCGAAGAACGTGAACGTAAAGAACGTGAAGAGATGGAACGTAAAGAGAAGGCACGACAAGAAGCCGAACGTAAACGTTTAGAAGAATTGGAGCGACAAATGCGCGAACAACAAGAACAGGAACGTTTAAAAGAGGAGGAACGTAAACGACAAGCTGAACAAAGGGAAGCGGCACGTCGAGAGATGGAACGTCAACGGCAATTAGAATGGGAGAAACAACGTTTACAGGAATTACAACAACAAAGGCAACGTGAACAAGAGAATGTGTTAAAATTGAAGGCGAAAAATCAGAGTTTAACAATTGAATTGTCATCATTAAATGAACAAGTACGTGAATTATCACAGAAGATCTGTGATACACGTTTAGGTGTGACAAATGTTAAAACAACAATTGATGGGATGCGTACAACAAGAGATACACAGATGCAGGAGATGTCGCAATTGAAGAATAAATTAAAAGAACAAAATGCTAAATTATTAGCACTATCACAAGAGAAAATTAAATTGGAAGCTAAGAATAAATTGAATGCACAATTAAGTGGACAAGATGTAAATGAACAGAATAGAATTGCATTTGAAAATAAAGAGGTAACTATTAAGAATCTAAGAGAGAAAATTGAAGATATGCAAAAGGAGATTGATAGTAAATTAACTGATATTGAAAATAATAATACACAATTAACTGAATTAAAAACACAATTAACTAGTTTATTAAATGAATGTGAGAATTTGTATGGTGTTTATGAAGACAAGCGCAATAAAGTATTGGATATGAAAACCACACCGAAAACTATTGATTATAATACAGCATGGCAGACAAACGATGATTGGGGTGAGGATACAGCAACTCAAGATAATTGGCCTGTTGATAATTGGGCTACATCCACAACAACAACAACAACAACAGCAATACCAGAAAGTACAACAGAAACAATAGAAACTAATGATACCGAAATTGTTACGGATATTGTACGATATAGAGCTTTATATGAATTTGTGGCACGTAATTCCGATGAAATCTCATTCCAACCTGGTGATATAATTAATGTATTTTTTTTTAATTTTTGTTATTTCTTCAAATTATTGTTGTAATTATAATTAATGTTGAAGGTTCCAACGAAACAAACTGGTGAACCCGGATGGTTAGCTGGTGAGATTCGTGGCCAAACTGGTTGGTTTCCTGAATCCTATGTTGAACCAGTCGATGGTGTCGGTGTACACGATGCGATAACAACTGATGATTATATTGAAGATACGGAAACGAAACGATTAGAGTAAATTTTTTAGTTTATTATTGTTTGAATCTTAAACATGGCAGTTTCAACGCACAGTTTTAGAAACTAAAGGTCGGTCTTTGTACGTCTGAATAAAGTTCCCAATAGTTAAAGTAATCCTTAAGTTATAGAGAAGTTAAATGATCCCAATAGGGAAAAAACGACTTTGTTTCTCAATAACTATCGAATAGATGCAATTTTGTTTGGGTAGGGCTGGGTAGAGGGTGCATGAAGCGAGCTGGCAAGATTTAAGAGAAAAGATAGAACATATATGAAATATGGATTAAATATAAGGAACTTTAAGTAACAAACTATGAAATTCTAGTCGAAAAGTAATTCTTTTTAGTTACAAAGTCACCAATCCCCATTTATAGAAAAATTATTATACACTATTATTATATTAAAGTTAAAAAATGAATAAATATGACTTGATATAACTAATATGACCATATATGACTAAAAGTATGTATACGTCGGTGTGTTCGGCGCCCCCACTTTTACTATTGTGACGTATACATATTTTTAAATATTGTATTGTATATTCTTTGAGTCATGTTGGGTCCTATTAGTTATATCAAGTTATAGTTATTCATTTTTTATGTTTTATATGCTGTCCCCCAAGCTCCGAAATATAACCGTGAACATTAAGTTATAGGGAGGTGAAAAGACCGGCCCTAAGTTTGATTGATTTAGCAAAACCTCAAATAACCATTCGGTTCAGGAAAAAAATGTATGTAGTTGGCAAAGAAGTGCGTTTGTTTTCTACCCATGCATCGTTCATTTCTATATTTGGAATTTAATTGGAAAAAATGCTCAAAAAGGACATTTAACGCCTAGACGAGTAGTAAGCCTTCAACATTTCGTTACAAGACGAACGTTGTTTTTAATCTAACTCAATTCTTAAAAGGCGCTAAAAAGCTTTACATTAAAAAGGAAAAGGTACCATTGTACAAAAGCTGAATACATATTCAATTTTCCATTGGTTTATCATGTTTTTTTTATCTTAAGAGACCGCTTTAGACTTAAAACTAGAAGTAACAGTCTCTAGGCACTTGAACTTTTTTGGGGGATTTCTCTATACAATTATTTTTTACTTATCAATTCCTTTGAAATTTACAAAATATTTAAGTGTACGGTTTCTATTTTAAAAATTTCAAGAACTAACCTTTTAGTTTTGAGTGGTAAGAGTATTTTTGGAAATTTAAGGTTTCCAAAGATCTACCAAAGTTTAAAAAAATATAAAGTTGCACCTACACTCCGCACTTTAATGAGCTTTAGGAGGTTCAACATTAACAGCTCCAAAAGTCTAGATTCAAATACAGTCGAACCTGGATAAGCGAGAGTTCAAGGGACCGCGATCTATTTTTCGCTTATAGAGGTTTCTCACTAACCCGAGTTTCTAGCTTACAGAGGTTCAGGAGAGGTTTATCTCTTTTAAAGAGGTCTAGAAAAATACAGCCAATAAATATCGATAAACATGCATGTATTGTATGGGTATTATTTATTAGAATAATACATGTTTGCAGATAAATGCTTACAAAAAAATACTAAAGATCTAACATTAAATTTACTTGAAAAAATCCGTTAATTTTTTCTGCGTTTCAGTGTTTACATTTTGTGTGTATTTTTCTATTTCATATATGCAAATTCAGGCATTCCAATAAACTAAGAGTTCTTTGAAATTTAAGAATGAGTTATAAATACGTTTAACTCTCGCTTATAGAGGTACAGGCAATTAACAATCTCACTTACAGAGGTCCATGAGCGAAAAACGACTCTCACTTATACAGGTTTTTGTCTCTCACTCATAGAGGTTTTAGAGGGGTAAAATTACGGGACCTGACAATTACTCTCACTTATAGAGTTTTCTCGCTTATCCAGTTCTCCCTTACACAGGTTTGACTGTATTTCAAAAACAGAATATTATTTTGAATCGTCAACTTGCATCCGTACTGAAGCTGTATTTCACCGGCTGATTAATAACAATATCAGTGTTTCTTTTAAATTTGATTGATTTTAATTTACAAAAAGAGATTATAGAGGACAGTGTACTTGGGGTCATTTTGGATTACATTTTTTTAAAATTATCTACTATTTTCCAAAAAATTTGCTGAGAAATACGATCCCAAAAAAAACTCTGCATTTTGCAGAAAAGAGAAAACGGAAAATTGGTTTTGAATTCGGTGAAGCGTTAATTTTTCTCGGAATAATCCTAGCCCTTTCTACCCAAAGGTGTAAGGTACACAAAAGATGTCCATTTGTTTTTGTTTCTTGCTTTACTTTCTGCCTCCTGCCTTGAAATCTCCCTTCTTTTCCCATGTTTTCCTTGGCCGTCCTTTTTTCCTGGTGTTTTGAACTCTGGCTTGCCATATTTGTTTGACCGGCCGATTGTCTCTCATTCTACATAGTTGTCCAAACCATTTCAATTGTTGTTTCTCGAGTACTATAGTAGTAGTATTATAGACTCTACATGCAGTTCTTGTCTTACTATCTCATTTCTTATTTTATCTTTTCTTGTGATTCCTTTTACTCGTATCAATAATTTCCTATCAATGGCTTGGATTTTGCTGTTTAGAATACAGTCGAAGCTGGATAAGCGAGAGTTCAAGGGACCGCGATCTATTTTTCGCTTATAGAGGTTCCTCACTAACCCGAGTTTCTAGCTTACAGAGGTTCAGGAGAGGTTTATCTCTTTTAAAGAGGTCTAGAAAAATACAGCCAATAAATATCGATAAACATGCATGTATTGTATAGGTATTATTTATAAGAATAATACATGTTTGAAGATAAATGATTACAAAAAAATACGAAAGATGTAACATTAAATTTACTTGAAAAAATCGGTTAATTTTTTCTGCGTTTCAGTGTTTACATTTTGTGTGTATTTTTCTATTTCATATATGCAAATTCAGGCATTCCAATAAACTAAGAGTTCTTTGAAATTTAAGAATGAGTTATAAATACGTTTAACTCTCGCTTATAGAGGCACAGGCAATTAACAATTTCACTTACAGAGGTCCATGAGCGAAAAACGACTCTCACTTATACAGGTTTTTGTTTCTCACTCATAGAGGTTTTAGAGGAGTAAAATTACGGGACCTGACAATTACTCGCACTTATAGAGTTGTCTCGCTTATCCAGTTCTCCCTTATACAAGTTTGACTGTATAATAAATAAAACTCTTCAATTCGCAGGTACTAATCAGTGGTATATACGAGTTTCAGCCTTTAAAAAAAAATGCTGGCCATGTTTAAGAATCGTTCTTTAATTTTTGCAATTTTTACTAATAAAACTCTTGTAGGGGTATTGCTGAAGTTCCTGAAAGTACTGAAACAATAGCAATAAATAATAATACTACAACAATTGTCGATGAAACAATTTCAATACAAGAAAATGAGAATGTTGAATATTACATCGCTAGTTATCCATATCAATCCCAAGAACCGGGTGATCTAACATTTAATGCTGGTGAAATTATTACAGTTATTAAGAAAGAAGGTGATTGGTGGACTGGTAAAATTGGTAATAATGTTGGTATATTTCCTAATAATTACGTACAAAAAGTTGATGTGGTAAGTTGATTGTGTTTGCTTCTGTTTTGCAGTTTTATATGTTGTGTTGTGTTTTTATGTGTAGAATACTAATTCGTCTAATACTACTACTACTACTACTACTACTACTGCTGCTGCTGCTGTTACTGCTGATGTTGCTGACACTCCCCCCGTTAGCGCTATTGCCGATGATGCTGCTACAAATGCTACAAATATTGTTAATAATGCTGAAAATGCTAATACACAGATAGATAATGAAGTTTCACAGATCAACGAAAACAAATCTAATGAAAAACAGCAACAACAGGTCGACACACCAACATCTACAAATACACAGGTTTGTTGATTGTTTTAACAAATCTCCTTGTTGTATAATAAACTTTTGTGTTTTGTTTTTATTTGTGATTTTTTTTTATTGTCTATTTGTTTCACATCCTTTCTATCATTAAATGCACGATAAAATTTTAGACGTTGAAAGGTAAAAAACCGGAAATCGCATCTGTAATAGCACCATATCAGGCCACTAGTTCTGAACAATTATCATTGGCACGTGGTCAATTGATAATGATTAGGAAAAAAACCGATTCCGGTTGGTGGGAAGGTGAATTACAAGCTAAAGGACGTAAAAGACAAGTTGGTTGGTTTCCAGCTAGTTATGTTAAAGTGTTGAATAGTAGCGGACGGGCTAGTGGTCGTACAACACCAGTCTCCACAACACGTATGCAACAAGAAGTTATTATCGGTATAAATTCGACAATCTTTACAATATTATTATTATTAATATTATAAAAATGTCCAGATAAAGTAATCGCCTTATTCCCATATACTGCACGTAATCCAGATGAATTAACATTCGCTAAAGATGATATTATTAGTGTTACGGCCCGAGAAGAAGAGGCATGGTGGCGTGGTGAATTGAATGGGGTATCTGGTCTGTTTCCAAGCAATTATGTCACACCACTACAGCAACAATGTAAGTGATCACAATTTAATTACAGTGGACCGTCCGTATTTGAGAATTTACAAAAAAATGTCCAAATGCCATTAATCTCTCCAATCTGTCGCTTTGAAAATGCGAAACTTTGCAAATCAACTTGTTCTTCCAATTAATCTTGTCAGGTCTTAAACGTAGCCCAATAGGAAGAAGTCTGAATACAAAAAATAGGGAAAGCAATTCTCCAAGCTCTATTGACCTCCTATTAAACGGTAGTCCACTGTAATATTCTTTACTTCAATCATTAGCACCTGTTTCATTCATTTAAATCACACCAAATTTTTGTAGGAACATGACAGCACCCATCCTACCATATGAAGCTGAATAGTTGGAATTTATAAATTATAGCTTAGAGTTTATAGTAAGATGATTAATATGTATTCCAAAATTAGAAAAAATATTATTAAACATAAAAAAGAATCTTGCCCCATATTTTCAACAAGATCTTCATTATTCCAATTAGAGTCTTGTTGAAATTATGGAATAAATAAATGTTAATGTCTCGAAATATTTGAAAAATAAATCATCGAAATTCTGTCTGATTTAAAAGAAAAATTTAAACATTCATTAGATGTGATGTTTTCGTTATTATACATTCTATTATTTGCTCATTTATGTTTTTCTTTTATTATTTATTTGTGTGGATTTTCAGTGAGTTTGGTAGGGTGGGTGTTGTTATTATTCTTATTATTTTCTTTAATTTAATGGTAAGAACAAGCTTTCTCTTTTATTTATTTCTACAATTTGAAATACTCTTAATTTATATTTAGAGATTTATTTAATCACAACAACCACCCCACTAAACTACAATCGAGTTGTGAAATTTGTTAATTAGAAAATAATTGTTAATAATAATTTATATATAGTTTTTTTTTGTTCTTGTCATGGCAAAAACAATTGTTATCAACTCGAATTATTACTTTATGAATACTCAATTTTATCAATGTATTCTCCTGATAATTACAATTATTATTATTATTATTAAAACCAAAATATAAAAATAAATTGTGTTTGGTTATTTGTTAATTGATTAGACAATATTTTATTTGATTTCTTTTTTTATTTTGTTTCATTATTATTTTATTGTTTAGCTGTAAATTACAACAATAGAAAACGGCAAGAGTCTATCAAAGAATTCATACAAACGGAGAAAGCATATGTTGATGATATGTCAGTTGTACACGAAGTATTTGAAATACCATTGAAAAAAAGTGGTTTGATTAGTAAAGATAATGTTGATTGTATATTTGTTAATTGGCAAGATATTTTGGAGTGTAATCGGACGTTTTTATCAGAATTATACGATTGGATGGAGAGCGGTGACGATTGCATTGGTGATGTAATCCGTAGAAATGTACATATATTTATTATAATTAGAGACT
The DNA here is from genome assembly GCA_021725515.1 of Epicauta chinensis. Lineage (NCBI taxonomy): Eukaryota > Metazoa > Arthropoda > Insecta > Coleoptera > Meloidae > Epicauta > Epicauta chinensis. Next base: position 621,221 of record JAEDXX010000028.1, read on the forward strand.
GGATTTTAGGTCAATTTTTTTGTGGTAAAATTCTATTTCTTTGCACTTTTTTTTCTAATTTCTTTCTCTATCTGGCAGAGTATCCAATTCGTATTGAATAAGAACTTCCTATAGCATTCATAAGCCATAAGACTGATCGACTAATTGTTCTTTTTGTAAAACTCTCACTTCTTGGTAGTCTTCTTTTCACAATTGCCAGTCTGCTCGTGGCATTCCGTTGATCTCTTGAAACGCCAATGCCTCAATCCATCATTTGCAGCACACAATATAAACTTTACCAAGTTCTATCACTTGTTCCTTCCGCGAAGTATTCGACTACAGCCTCGTTTGCATCTCATTCGACGATTCTGTACTCGACAGTGTCTTTGTTTTTCTAAGGTGGTGATGCACCTCGTCATACTTCCGGCCAATCGATTCTTAGATCTTCGGAATCGGTAGCTTTACTCTCATTTAATCATTACTTTTACAAGCTTTGCTGGCCCGAAGGCCACTGATATGGTGTTTTAAAAACGCTTCTTTTTTTATCACAAATTTGGAAAATTTTTCAGATAGATATTCTCAAATTCTCATCTCATTTAGAAGCATTTCCAAATTACTAACAACTCTGTAAATTTCATTATTTTGATTACATTCATTTCACCTAAAATCAAGTCTCTAATTATAAGATTTTACTAACCGATTAACGATCTAACTAACAAATATTTGTAGATACAAAATATGACAGCTTATGAAGTATTTTGCAGCAAACAATTAGACAGTGCAGCCCTGCTACAACAGTTAACAGAAACATCAACTTCATTCCGAGAATTAATGAAACGCTGTCAAAATAATGTACAAACGAAAGGTATGCCCTTATCGTCATTTTTAATAAAACCAATGCAACGAATTACACGTTATCCATTGTTGATTAGTAAAATTATCCAGAATACACCAACGAATCATCAAGGTAAATTTTACAAATTTAGGATATTTAAGAACATCTAATAATATCTGTGAATAGATTATAGAAGTTTACAAGAAGCCTTGAAGAGTGCTGAACGTTTCTTGAATGATATCAACGAGAATGTACGCGAAAAAGAGAATCAAGAACGTTACGATTGGCTACAAAAATATGTACAGAATGATCTGAATATTGTGTTCGCTAGTGAAACGAACAAATTGGGGCCTCGCAAATTGATACATTTCGGCGTTTTAACAAAAGTATTCATTCAAAGATAAAACGTTGCGTTAACGTAATTGTGTAATTTTTTTTTAGGTGAAAAGTGGTAAAGAATTGGTCGGTTTCTTATTTAACGATTTCTTCATGTTGATACAACCCAGTAAAAGTCTGAATACACAATTTACATTCCAGAAGAATACAAATGTTACGTATAAAATGTACAAACAGGTGGTTTATAATTTTATTATTATTATTATTATTACAAATGTAACTTTTTTGAACAATTTACCTCTAAACTGTAAACATTTTAGTTTATAATTTTTTTTGTAACTTTCAAATTTCAGCCGATATTGATTCAAGATTTGACAATAAGTCGTGAGAGTACTGATCATGTTGAACAAGGCACCGATTCGAATCGTGTCCTAAAATTACAGGATAATCGTAACAAATATAATTTAAGTTTATTAGCATCGACTGTAAATGAGTGTAATTTATGGATGAAGCGTATCGAGAATACCAAGGAGATCTATCGTAAAGTTCAATCACTAACACAAAACCAAAAATCGAAAACTAGTGAGTATTTCTCCGAAATTCCTGTGTGTTTTATGCATTTTTTTTTCTTGTAAAATTTGTTGTGTCAATTTTGTTAAATATGTGCTTTTTTCCAAAAAAATATAAATCACCACGTCCGTGAAGAATCCCGTTTAAGCAGATCGTGTGGTCGATTACTTGTCTTAGTTGAAAAAGGAAAACGCTTTGTTTCATCTGGTAAGATACATGTTTCTTTATTAAAACAAAGAATTTTGCATGTTTTCAGTTAGTTTGGGTTATTACGTTTGGTTGTATCTAACAATAGTAGAAGGTAGAGAAATTTATAGACACAATAACAATTTTAATAAGAAAGGTAGAGTTTTTCTAATTTTTTAACAATTACCACATAAGGCTTCTTTTTAAAAAATCCTCCTTCAAAATATTTAATTGTTTTTTTTTTATGTATTAGGGAAACCCCATACTGATAACGTTTATTGTAAAGTCTCACTTGGTAATCAACAACAACAAACTGATTTACCCAAAGATACTTCAGTTAATGGTAATGTTCCCCAAAACAGTTTGCCACAAGTACCGTCATTAGTATGGAACTGTAGTATGCAATTTCATTTGAAAAATTTCGAAACTGAAGTGTTATCGTTCGTTGTTTATGGATTAAACTATTACTGCCCTGATGGTAATTATTTTATCCGGAAAAAATTATAAAAAGATTATATAATAATTATAATGACTTAAAAGATTGAAATCAGTAAAATTAGGTCACAGTACATACGGCAACAAAAAAATGACGAAATAACAAAAAAAGCTAGCGGAATAAGCATGTGAAAACTGCATTCCGTTCTAATGAGGAGGTCTTGCCTTGTATTTATTGTTTTTTATGTGAAATAGTAAGGGAATAATGAGGACGACAACCCTTAACGTTAGTAATTTTTTTCTCAGATACTATTTGAGATATCTCAATAAACTTGAAACTGTGCATAAATGATTAAAAACTATATATTATATATTGTATTCAGATTTTTTTTAAAGTCGGAACAGTGAAAAACAAGTAGTAAATTTTTTGGGAGTGGATTTTTGTAATAACTACCAAAGTGACACCCACCAAAAAAATAAATCTTGTTTGTTTATTACTTAACTATGACACATCAAAATTACAGAAGAGTCGGAAAATTCATGTTGGATATCCGGGTGTAACAGTGTGTTTCAACAAATCAATTAAACAATAATTTGGAATTAAATCTTATTCGTTAATTTTCTTCAATATTTGTGGTGTATTTGGGTTTTACACAGTATACAAGTCAATATTTCAGCTGGTATTATAATTTTTCACTTACAATTTTATCATTTGTACAGGCTGGACCATTTTCGATGGTTTTGCAGGATATCTCCTATAAGGAAAGCTCGTACAAACTAACGGATAGCACATTCCTGTCCTACTTTTTCCTGACTAGTCGGATAGTGTAATTAGATTTTTGCTATGTTCTTTTGTTTTCAAGTTATTTCCGGTTTTTCATTTTTTCGCGATTTCGAAGATGCTTTATATCTCGTAGGTTTTCAGAAAAGTTGACGCTTTTTCCACAGTTTCTAGTACAGTTTTTAAAGTTGATTCTATTTAGCTAATTAGATGTTCTCTAGCTCTCACCGTTTTTGAAATATAACACAAACTTATGTTTTTTTTTTAATTTAACCTATATTTAATTTATTGCTCATTAAATTGCTTATTTTTTTCTGATTTCAAATATATTCGGTTTGCTTTAGTTATTTCCAAAAATGTGAGAGTTATTTGAAAAATTTCGATTTCGCAAGTAGTGATTACAAAAATTATACTCGAAAGGACTTTAGAGTGCCATGAAACAAATTTTACCTGTTGCAAAATAAGAAAACAAAAGAATAAATAAATAGCAACCAAAATAATAGTTCGTTGACAAGCTAAAAAACGATTGTTTCATAGCACTCTAAAGTCTTTTCGAATATGATTTTAGGAATTTTTCCCTTCGAAATCGAAATTTTTCAAATAACTCTCACATTTTTGAAAATAACTATAGCAAACCATATATATTTGAAATCAGAAAAAAATAAGCAATTTAATGAGCAATACATTAAATACATGTTTCATTTAAAAAAACACAGGTTTGTGTTATATTTCAAAAACGGTGAAAGCTAGAGAAAATATAATTAGCTAAATAGAATCAGCTTTAAAAACTACATTGAAAACAATGAAAAGAAAATAAACTTTTTCGATAGCCTACGAGATATGAGGCATTTTTGAAATCGCGAAAAAATGAAAAACTGGAAATAACTCGAAAACGAAAGAACATAACAAAAATATAATTGCACCATCTGACTAGTCAGGAAAAAGTAGGACAGGAATGTGCTATCAGTTATTTTGTACGAGCTTTCCTTATGGGAGATACCCTACAAAACCATCGAAAATGGTCCATCCTGTACAACAAATGGTTACAAAGTTAACATAGCAAATCCGTTCAATGGAACCATGAAAAAATATATTAGAGGAACCTAACAGATTAAAAACGCTTCTACGACCAGGTGACTTTTGCATTATTGATCGCAGTTTTCGTGATGTGGTTGATTAAAGTACGGTTAGTTGTGAAGAGGGCCGGCCCTAGTTTTTTTTGGTGTTCCAGACAAGTTTATTTTCGGCGCCCCGAATTAATAATAATTGAGTGCACTACTTTAATATATTCCGATACCGAATTCTTTGATATCTTAATAAATCAACAAATTTTGAAAAAAGTAAGCTTTATTATGAGCGAGTTCCTCAGAGTTAAGACTGTTTTATCGGTTTTTTTTTTTCTATTAATAATAGAGGATTCTTAAGAAAATGCTTATTTCAGCTTAGGATGCACTAAAAAGTGCCGCCACTTAAATTATTACGGTCCAAACAGCTACCTGTTTTGCTGTAGTCTTGGGCCGGCTCTGGTTGTGGAGGATGTACATGGCACTATTGATAAAAAATCATTTACTTCATAAGATACTTGACAACATGCTTTTGCCTGCGGTATAATCATTGTACAGAATAGCTGGATTTTTAAATAACACTTTTGGTAAAAGATTGAATTCTGATTTAAAACTAGCCGATACTATAATTGTATTTATGAAGGAACGTCAGAGTCAACAGAATACAATGCAAGAATTGGTTGCAAATCGGTGCAAAAAACCTTTTACAAACTTATCTTCGACTAGTCTTATGGATTTTCCAAAACTGGGATCCTGCTCCCATTTTACTACAGTTTTTATTTGGCTCAAGAACGATATAAGTCAAAAATTAAAAAGCCAACTGTTGAAGAAAATAGTGACGATGATTAAGATTTATTTTCAAATTATTGTTTGACTGATTTTGTTAAGATACACTGTTTTACCCGGATATCTAATACGAATTTTTATTTTTTTAACTATGTTGCACCAATTCGACTCCTCTGTAATTTTCATATACGATAGCTAACTAATGAACAATTTTTTTTTATTAACATAATATGCTTATTTACAATTTACATCTTAACGAGAGTATTAAGTAAATATGCTGCAAGTAGTGAGCTTGCAAGGGGAACAGCCATTAATGTTTTTCTATCTCTGAGGTTATTTCATAGTTACAGGAGGTCTTTGGGCCATAGACTGTGGAGCCTTCTCACTATTAGATCATTATTATAAAGTTGCTCTATTAATTCATTTTCATGTTCTGTTATAAGATTGTTGTAATTTTCGGCCACTTTCAATATTTCATCTTTGACAAATTGAGTCCCTAAGTTACTGTGGAGAGTCTGATTGCTCACATACCATGGAGCCTCTACAATCGTTCTTAGTGTTTTAGATTAAAATCCTTGAATGATGTTGATAGATGAAGGTTTTGCACATCCCCATAGTTGAACATAAGATCATATCGGTTTTAATATAGCTTTATAGAACAATAGTTTACGATTTATAGGAAGTTTTGATTTTCTACCGAAGAGCCAATGTATTTGACGGAAATTCATGTCAAGTTGTTTTCGTTTGGATTGTATATGCTGGTTTCAGTTAAGTTTTTGGTCAAAATGAAGGTTAAGACACTTTATTTCCGTTTCTACTGGTATTCGAATGTTGTCCATGTGACCGATAAGTATACTTCATGCTTCAGAGTGAGCGTAATCTGTAAAGACTTCATTTGATTGACTTTTGTTCTCCATTCGGTGTACCCTTTGTTAAGCAAATTAACATTGTTTTGTCACTTCTCAGTTGCTCTTACAGGATTTTCGTCGATCTTTGTAATCTCGCTTTCAGTTATACCAGCAGTGTAAATTAAAAATAACAGTGGTCCTAGTACACTACCCTGAGGTACTACAGATTTCCTAGGGAAGAAATTAGAATACTGGTTTGAGAATATAATGGTGTAGTTCCTGTTTGATAAGTATAACTTGAGGAGGAAATAGTAGTTTTTAGACAATAAGTTTTTGTGTTTAAAAAGTAAGCCTTTGTGCCACACTTTATCGAAACCTTGGGATATATCAAGAAACATTACATTGTAGAATTTCTTTTCTTCATTGCTCTTGGATATTTCGGCATAATTCTGTGAACTTGTTGAATTGTGGACGTGTGACGTTGTTGAAATCCAAATTGGTGATTTGGTAGAATTTCCCGCAATTTATGATCTGCTTGTAACCGGCAATAGACTGATAAATCCAGGGCCGGCGTGACTTTCTGTGGGGCCGGGTTCAAATGTTTTGCGGGTCCTAAATACATATTCAAACCCTACACTTGAATTTTTCAACGAGCAACTCTTTTTCGGTAATTTTGGGTAATTTTTCTGGCGAATGCGCTGAACCTGCCTTCCGCCGACCCTGGATGAATCTATAGGATGATGGTTCTTAAGGAGGCTTTCCTGGTTTGAGGATCGTATTGTTAGAGAGTATGATAATCTTATCATGCCATTAAAAATAGTCCTCAGAAAAACGAGCGCTTTTTTAGAAAGTTGTTTCAGGATGTGTCCAGTTATTAGTTTGTATCCCGGAGCTTTGTATATTAATCTAAGATCCGAATTAGGAACGACCTTCACCCATCTATTTATTGGTTGAAAGGTTTCTTATAACAAATTTAGTATGTTAAAAAATATATCGTGAGTAGGTTGCCTAAAAGATTCCTGGCAAGACTATGATTAATTAAAGATTGAAGATTCTTGAAGAATGACTTTTTATTATGTATTGCACTGATGAGTTTAACGAATAAATTTAATACCAACCGAAAGTATGAAGCAAACGTTGGATTGCCTCGTTTTTTCCTGGCATAACTACTGGGTTGGCAGATGTATATCAAATGTATTACGTTGGCTTGTCGCTTCTTTTACTTCTGTAGGGGAGAAGTTTTTGATAGGAGGGGACATTTGGCAAGGAACATTGACAAATGTCATTACTTCTTCGTCTTCATCATCTGGTTCTGTTTTATTATAAACACTTCATTTAAATATGTCGCAAAAACGTCCGCCTTTTCGTTATCGGAGCGAGCCCACTGACCGTTGGGTTTTTGGATTGGAGGCACAGGTACCTGCGGCCTTTTGAGTTCCCTTGTCGCCTTCCCTAATGAACAAATAAGAAATATGTATATTTTTTGATGGTTGCAAGTTTACCTCTATACTTATTTTTCACTGTTTAGAATTTCTCAAAAAATCTTAACAAAATTTATAAATATGTAGTTTATGCACAGTTTTATTATTTTGACTTTAATCTTTTAAGTCATTACGTTCACTATATATACGAGTTAAATTAATTTATTTCAAAATTGTTTCACGTTTATGTTAATGATGTGGTTATTGTAGAATTTTTGGGACGTGCTGATTTGAAAATAATCGACATACTAAGAGAATCCCAAAATACAAATGGTCCAATTACGAAAAAACTAATTTTACATCAGGTAGAATCCGGTGAAATTGTTGTCAAATTAGATTTACATATATTCAATAAATAAATTAATTAATTAATAAAGAAAGAAAAAGGAACACCAAAAATATTGTTAATTTTTATGAAAATGACAAATCAAATTTGCAGCTTTATTGTGTTTTGTTTTCTTTGTTAAATTTATAAACAATATACACAATTTTTCTCTTTTTTGTATTTTTCTATATTGTTAATAATTTGTAGTTTATAAATGTTGGCAAACTCATTAGATTTGCGGAGTTGAAAGATCCACGTGTGTTCGAAATTTATGCTCATCTTAAAATTAATTGAATAATAAGTTACTTGTTAGTCCGTTCATAGTAAGATTTTCAAAATTATAGCGCACCAGAAGAAAACTACAGTCTTAGTAGTGAATTCGAGGAAGTCGGAAGAAGAGATGGAATGCTCCATCTGTGAAAATGTTGCAATTTCAACAATTCAGTACTAAGCCTGTAGCAATGCTCTTCTTGCTGAAAAGTTCTAGTGTTGGCTCTGACACGAACTAAACATTTATAGCATTTGGTCCAAGCGTGAAGCAATTGCTGTACGACAAATCTCCCAGATAATTCCTATACGGAAAATTATTGTGTTCAATTTTATTAACGATATGGTGTAGATTTTCGACAGCCCGTGTGCTTAGATTGAAAGCCGTAACTGTATACTGTTCTTTTTTCAAATATAAAAAGTATTATTGTTGATGTTATCGTATAAACTTTAATAAGCTCTTAGGGCGGTAAAAATAAACGCATATAGTTGAGAATTTTGTTTTATTTTAATATAAATAAAAATTAATACACAAATTAAATAAATAAATAAATAAATATTAAATTAATCTAAATGTAAATACTGAAATTAATAAAATTGGTAAAAATAACGATACTTGCAGTCTGTACATGTCATCAAAAATCTCCACTGATAACAATTAACTTATAATTATATGTAAATATTAATTAATACTAATCAAATAGTCTCTAAATTTGCCCCCGCAAAAAAGTTTGCACTAATCTGCGTCCCCATCCACCATCTACTAGTCCCATTTATCTAGTACACAATTACCCAACTCTCTCTTCCATCTAATCTCTACGTTCACTACTAACCGTTACGACTGATTTATCATTTTTATCATCCGGCAAATCATAAATCGGCTTAAAACCGCCTTCTAATTGCGGTTGGAAATGCTCAATATCAAATTCACTAGTTGTCGCTAATGGTATTGTTGTAACTTCTGTATCTTCAGTCGTTGATTTGTTCTTATCACGCACCACCAACCATCCGGATGATGGTGAATCGAAACTGACACTCGCTTGGAATGGTGCTTGGAAGTCCAACGGATGTACACTGCTCGTTTCCTCAGTATCAATCCGATGATTAAATTGATTATGCTGATGATGTGTTGGATGATGCAGCTGGTGGTGGTGGTGCTGCTGCTGATGGTGTAGATGATGCAAATCACTTTGTGGATGTGTATGCATTATTGCACTAACCGTAAACTCGTTCTCTTGTTTCTTACGGTTCAAATCGACATTCTCAACAGTACCAGGACGTATTTCCGGTATTACCGGATTAGCATAATTCGGCATTGAGTACTTCTCAAAATCGTACTTCTCATGAAGATTCGGTTGTGTTGGTGTGTAGGCTACAGCGATCGGTTTTTCGGTGAATGTCTTCAATGTTACAGAAATTTGATTTGGTATGGGTAATTTGCCGTTTACGATGCGCGATTCGAGATTCTCACCGATCGTATTCCAGTGATTACCGGCAATATAATCGGAATCATCGAGATGGTTTTGCGGTGTTTCCGGTACGGCCGGATTCAGTACCGACGGATCCGGTCGTTCTAGCGGATAGGGAAAATCGGATTTTATCGGGAACGTATGGTGGTGATTGTGCGGTTTTAGTATAGGCGCATCGTTACGGTTCGCATGTTGGAAATTAAAATCTGATTGGATTTTCGATGGTGGTAATGGTAGCTCTGCTCGGGTACCAATCACAACCGTCTCTTTTTTATTCGTATCGATCACATCCATCTTAATCGGTGGCGTATTTACGGGGTACACAACATACAGTGGTTTCTCTGTACCGTTCTTGATAATTTCTGATACAATTTCCGGTGCCGTTGTTGTACTCTTTTCGATTTGTTTCGCTTGTATCATCTGCAACGTCTCAACATCCCCTTCCAGACTTCCAATCCGGCGATTAGCTATCATCACCTTCGGCGGTGATTTATACAAACTCATCTGATCGGGGATATTATCTTTGGGTGCCGCTGGATAATCTAAATTCTGTGGCGGAATCTTTCTCAGATTATGCAAATTCTTTTGCGGCGGCGGCGGTGGTTGTAACTTCTCAAAGAAACCAACCGGACGATTCGATGGTCGTTCCAATAGCGGCTGTCGATTCAAATAGTGCAACTTCATATTCGGCCGAAATTGCGGTAGAATATTCGGTAGATGATCGATACGTTTGAATTGGAGATCTTGTGCAGGCGGTGGTGGCAGTGGTGGTCGTGGTGGACGGACGTATTCCGGTTTGCCGCTGAAGAAATGGCCGGGACGCGGATCCCATGGTGGCCGTGGACGGTCGAATTTCGCCGGTGCTAGTGGTATTATTGGTGGCGGTGGTGGGAATACGTCTTTCTCTTTCGGTGGTGTCAAATCGCTCGGTAATTGATGGTACATTGGTTTCGAGTTTAATTTTAATATTTCACGATTCGGTGGCGATGGTGGTGGTACTAGTAGCGATGGTAAATCTAAGCTTTCTGTCTCTTTATCATCGGGGAATACAATCTTTGAACCTGTTGTTATTTCCAATTGATCGTCGACGACTTGACCTGGTTTCTGTTGGAGCGTATCAACCGGTACACCGATTGATAATGAAGCTTCGGAATTTTTTTGTGGTTGGATTGTTATGGTATTGGTTAAGAAATTCGGTGGTGATTGTTGGTCGAGATGGTAAAGGTTTTGATTAATCGATGATGTACCATCAACGTTCTGATAATGACCGACAACGAACGAAACAGTATCTTGATTTGGTGCTATATGAATATTACTGGTTTTCGGTGGTAAGATCGATGGTCGTTCTGATACTATTTCACTATTGAGTTTCTCACGTAAATTCTGAGTGGCTACAATGATCGGCTGGTGATTATTCAAGCTACCTATATGGTTCTCGCCTAAAGGCAAAGACGTCACTTTTATTGTCGTAGTCGTAGGCGTTGTTGTAGTTGTTGTCGGCTTTGGTGTCGTTGTTGTTGTTGTTGTTGTCGTCGTCGTCGTAGTAGTTTTTGTAGAATTAGCCGTAATTATAACGGGTTGATTTTCAACAGCTATGTTATCATCAACGTAATCTGCATACTCGTAATTTAAAGTTTCCGGATTTAAGCCCATATGAGATTCCGTTAGAATATTATTTACTGTTGTGGTCGTTTGTGTTGTCGTCGATAAAGTTTCGTTTTGTTTATGTTTCATATTTGGTAGATTGTCGAATAATTGCGGCGTTTTGGCACGTTCTGTCGTCGATGTTGGTTCATCATAATCGCCGAAGAGTTGCTCAAACAGACTCATCACTTTTTTCGTTGTTGTTACTGCTGTATTTGGCGGTGTTGTGGATGTTGTTAGATAGATTTTGTCAACATTTTTCGTTGTTAGATACACATCAGTGGGTTTCGTGTTGTCGTCGTATTCATAATACTCAAATTCCTCATTAAATGATGGATGGTTCATGCCACTATTCATTAGATTTGTACCGGTTGTTGTGAAATAAATTTGACTTGTTTGTTTTGGAGTTGTTGATGTTGTTTCTGTAGTAGTAGTTGTTGTTGTTGTTGTCGTTGGTTTAGTTTCGACTTTATCGCGATTATCAAAATAATAAGTGGGACTAACTGTTGATTTATCTGTTGAATATTTCACATGATAATCTTTATGATTATGAAACTTATTGATATTTCCTTGTATTTTCGTATTAGCATACGAACTCGATATTAAAGGATACACATATTTATCCGAATTATATTTCACTGGTAAGTTGAGGAAATCATGGAAATTCGGTGTTAATTGATTGATATCGCTTGGTTGATGTCCATTTAAACTCCCATCTTTACGGTCAATATTTGCCTTATCATAAATATTATAAGAATCATTATTACCGTCAGTATCATCATTATCAGTATAATCGTACAAATCGTCAAGTTTAACTGGATTTTTCGTATCGAAATCCACTTTTCCAGTTAATGGATCTTTTTCTAGATAGAATGGTTTGCCTTGATTGAAAATGTTTTCTGGTAGATTATAACCAGGCAGAACTAGTGGTGAAGCATTCGGGATCTCTTCGGATTCTTCATTCGGTTCAATTACTGAAGTATTAAATAGTTCCTAAAATATAATTGAAGCGTATTATAATTGGCATAAAATAAAGAACACAGTAAAGTGGACAATTAGCACGTCAGGCCAATGAACAAGCAAAGCCTTACGATAATTTGGACAAAGCTAATGAGATTTCCGATATATTTGAAAAAACGTTAAGCGTTTCTTGGAGTATTTATTCTGGTCTAGAAATTTGAAAAAATCGACTTCTGTTTTTTTTTCTTCATATTTTCAAAGCTTAATCTTTTAAGAATGTGTCTTTAAGTGGATTTCTCAAAATTCAAATTATTTTCGGAGATATACCTGTTTTAGTGACCCGGCATTCAAACCGGCTCGGCCGGAACGCGGAACTTTAAACACCTTTTTCTCGAAACTATCGTTTTTAAAATGGTACCCACGATTTCTCAAGTTCTACTGAACCAATTTACTTGAAATTTGGCGTGGGTCTTCTCTTATCTATCGTACTAACTATCCTTAGCCCCAAATTTTAATTTTTACTATTTTTAGAAAACGCGGAAAACAAAAAAAGTAGTACACATATTTTTTTCCAGACAGCTGCCGTTTTGTTTTTCAACTCTTTTTTAGTTAGTACGATAGCGGCATTACCCTAGATTATTTTTTTTCTTTTTTCTCAAATTGCTAGGAGGGTTGGAATCGTGGTCACAGTCGCACGCCACTTCATCGGCCTATAACTTTTTGAGCTTTCAATTTTTTCACTTTTTTTTAATGTATTCTCGAAATATTAATAAATATCTGATAAAAATATTGTTTGCCTTTTTTTACGGCGCTTCAAAAAATACCTAAAATTCATGCCTCTTAAAAAAGTTACTTATAATGGATCCCGAGTAGTTAGGCTTTCCGAAAAATCAATTCGGTCCGAATTAAGTTTTCCGAAATTAGACAAGTCTAACCTAACCTTGTAAGGTTCACAACAATAAGTCTGGCATACTATTGGACTTTTTAATTGGTACTTACAAGGAGATGGCAAGGTAGAGGGGTATTCAAATTTAAATGAGGTTTTGTGTGTACTCAGTAAGAGTACTTATTTGCCAAAGCCGTAGCACGCACTACTAATTGTAAGTCGTTGTCGAGAAAAAAAAGATAATCTTATAGAAGTGAGGTCTATATTTCAACAGTAATTTCGACTTGTCACTGTATAACGATGATTCAGAAACAGTATCTCCACTTTTGGAGGAGCTAGGAAGTTCTTTGCTCTTCGACATTTCGCTAAGAAGTTAATTAATCAAAAAATTAAATATCGCACAAGCAAAATAGAGCAAACTGAAAATATAATAAAATAAACTCACACAAAATTTGCTCGCTATCTATACTTGAGGTGTTCTCAAACCTCATAACACACATTTTATGTTTTCTAAAACGTAGAAGTCGTTAGTTTATTTTCAGAGTTTGCTCTAAACGGACGTATTTTGTTTTTTGTGTGATATTCAATTTAAATTAAATTAATTTAATTAATTTTTTGAAATAAATTGACTTCTTTGGCCAAATGTCGAAGAGCAAAGAACTTCCTAGCTCCTCTGAAAGTAAAGATACCGTTTCTGAATCATCGTTATACAGTGATAACTCGTAATTATTGTTGAAAAATGGACTTCACTTCCATAACTTTATCTTTTATTTCTCGACAAATAGTAGTGCGTGCTACGGCTTTGATAAATGAGTACTCTTACTGAGTACCGATTACACACAAAACCTCATTTAAGTTTGAATACCCCACTACCTTGCCGTCTCCTTGTTAGTCACAATAACCAAAAATATACGGACCTTAGTAATGCTGTAGTCAAATGGAATAGGAAAGCCTGTGGCATGGCCTAACTCTGGCATCCTTCAAAGGCGTGCTTGTTTTTAATTCGATATAGCCTGCGTCAACATAAGTGTATCGCTCTACCCGCTATCATTTAACATGCATAGTCTGAGAATGTTTCACTTCGCGTTTTTCATTTTTATACATTTAAGAGTGGATAAAGCATATGTCTCAAAAATAAATGAAACAAATTATCGAAAACGTGAGCTTGGACTTTGGACTTTTAGGAGGTTAAGAAACATTTTATAAAGTCCGGCGTGCATTGTTGTATTTAAAACAAAGTAAAGTTGAAAATAATGTAGATTCTAACTTACAAAACGTTGGTCGTACTATTAGTCCAAATTTTGTTTGTGATCAAGTGATTGAAGTTCATCTCGATAATTAATAAATATTCTGATATTATCTAACTTACAATTAACTGGAAAAAAATAATAGCAGTGAATCTAATGCTGACGAACAATTTGGAATTTCCGATGGTGACAGTGAAATAAAAATATTCAATAGGCAAATCAATGGGAATAGGAGAACTTCGGCAATGGGCATAACAATATTCTCCTATTCGTCACGCCCGATAAGTGACAGCATTTCATCTGTATTGAAGTATTATGGCGATATTATGGCGTGTACCTCAAAGAATGAACATTATAAGAACAGTATCTAAGCCATTACCTAATTCGGGAGTTAAATTTAAGTTAAGCAAGTTAGGCTTAGGCTACAAATGTAGTTTCCAAATTTCCATCTAAGCAGAAAGCCTAATTAGACACATACTCGCCACTGCGTTGCGTTTGTGACTTGGGCCTGATGTGGCTGTCTCACTTGGCATTCGGCACGCCTTGTTCGGAGCAGATCAAAACCTTACTGAAATTTCGATTCGGTATATTTGCAGCACGAATAGTCATTTTTTAACTTTGTGTTGTAAGATTTTCACTTGCCTCGCTCTAGTCAAAAATTTTCGGTAAGCGAAATTATGAAATTGCCAGAGAACTTGCGAAATTTTCTTATATGAAATAGGAAACAATATACTGAGGTGGCCAGCTGCATAGGTATGTTGCACAATTGTGTCAATAGTTCTCGTTCATATAAATGCAAAAGAAACATATAAAATTTTCATTCAGTATTTTTTTTCTATAAATATTGACAAAGAAACAAAAATTGTATATTTATCTAATGATGCAGTTTTCTTTATTATTTATCACTACAGGCATATAGGCGAACGAATGTATCGGACAAAGACAGTAGTATATGAATTTTTAAACTGTTTGCGTAGTTACACGTCTTTGAATAGAGACAACAACATTTTTTTCCATCGAATAAAGTGATATATTTGAAAAAAGAGGACAGAGTATCTCATTCTAATTCATTTTCTCAACAATGTCCTAATGCATTTGCCATCGCTGTATACGATTCTATCCATCTACCAAATCATTAATCAAACAATCAAAAGAAGAACTGATTATTTTGTCCGACTTGATTGTGAGAAAAGTAAACAAACCTTTTATTAATAATTACACTTTATATGATAACCATCATATGAGTATGTTTATGCCATAATGGCCTTCTATATTGTTCATTTGCTTAACGTGCAAGCAGTCTATTTAATGTGCAGTTAACGAAAACATCTTTTACTGTGATTAGTGCTAATTTTATTGCACAAAGCACCAAATATGAGTAGTTCCTTTTGTATTTATTGATAATGTAGGGCATCAAGTGGAAACTAATTGGAAACAACAATGGAACGACAGTTATAGCACAGTTCGCCTCATATAGCTTCTACTACCTAACAGAAATCAATAAACTTCGTTTGAGTCTATTTTCTAATATATCGTCCTTTTCAATTCGACAGAAATTAATCAACTTAATTATCGCTTGTTGCCCTACATGTAGGTCGTCTACAATACAATAATAGAGAACTTACAGTAGTTTGATTTGATAGGTCCATCGTATGTGTTGTAATATTTGTATTATTCACATGTCCACCCATCAAGACAATACCATCAACTTGATGGTACAACAAGACTGCTGGTACTGATATTAAGATCTTGATAATGGTTAAAACAACATATTTCAACTCCATGATTGCTGTTATCTATGTATTCTTTGTCGTTCTGTAATTAATATAGATTTAATCGAATTAAATAGCGGTATTTTCGTTATAAATTTGCATAAACTTGGTATTTTGAGTACCGTTAAATAGTTTGCGATGTATTTGAATTTTCCAACAACCTCTTCAACTTTCACCTGATCTCTTTTGAATATTTTTGTTTTGGTTTCATAAATATTCATCAGATTTTCGGTAATTTTTTCCGAAAAAAAAGTTAATTAAGAAATAATGACAATAAAGTCAGTGGAACAGTAGGTTAAAAAGCATGCTACAGTTGTTAAATGTAACGACCAGGAACTGATTTACATGTTCAATATTTTTTCCAGTACTCAAATCAGTTAGTTTAATTGATCTAACGTTACGCTATTATAAAGTCGTTTGTGGGTTTTTATTAGACAAGAAAAACGAAGATATAATCTGAAAGTCATTGGTTTCTCTCAAAAAAGCCTATCAACAGTTATACATTCATGTTTTGTATTTCGTATGCACACACAAAACATTTACAAACACACGAATTTGTACAAATAGGTCATGTTTTCAATTATTCGTCTCAATAATTAATTCGTAATCTTAACTGTAAAATTATACGGAATTATTGGAATAATTTTTTTGGTCGAAGACGAAAAATTATGAGTAATCCAACTTCCTGGTCGTTATTTTCGTTTTGAAATTAAAGTAGGCCAATAGACTTAAGCAAGGTAACAATGTAACCTTGACCTTAGTACTTAAGTTATACACGAAAGAATGGTCTCTCCCGTTATTCCAACACCTACAACCAACATTAATGGGTAAATGTGATTCGAAATGTCGGCCAAATTCTCGACCAAATCGGGTGGAAATATCCTGTTAATAAACGACAAGTATCTGGCAAAATCGAGAAGGAGAAATTTTGGAGAAATTCTCTAGACTCGAGACGAAAATTTTTCACAATATTATTATTAAGAAAATGCAAATTTACCTGATAGACTCCTGAGCTTTATCAAGCTACCATGCTTCGATGGTTTAATAAATTTCCACCACAACACTCGTGTTCGTCATCCAAAAATTTGATAAATCAATAACAAAATGAAACTGTTTTTCTATTTCATTTTATCAAAAGAAAATGAAAGAAAATTCCGATACCGAGCGATACTGTTGACCTGGTGATAGTAATAAGGAAATATCGGTATCTACACACTTTTATAAGAGCTGATCGTTACGTAGACGACTTCAAGTGAGTTCACTTCACCTCTTCAGAGAACGAAAACTATCTGAATGACCAAGTTTTTGCCTTCTACACAACACAACACCACAACGAAGAAGAAATCAATTGCTCTTACTCGTACACAACTATAAACAGCCGGTAAAAGCAGTGACGTAGACAATTATTATTCGTTTACAAATACGGTGCTAATTACTCATTAATTAACAATAATCCAAACGATAATAACAGTAATAATATTAATGATAATAATTGGAATTATTAATGAATCTGATGGGAATTCCTGATGGAACTCTTTCACATTCTCAGTGAAATTTTCTGATGAAATTTAAAAAAAAAACTACATGATTTTTCATATTTTTTTATAATAGACCATGTCTAAAGTTGTTTATATATTAATTGTAATTATGTGTATCCTATATTCTACGTCTATGAGTGACTTCTACGGTACTTACAGTAGGAATTGGGTACTGTTATATAGCCTCTGGCTGAATCTGCTATATTATTACCGACAGGCCGGTTATTACAATATTTTTCGCTACTTATTATTATGCTTTATAAAAATTGACAATTTTTTTGTAGGTCATTAGTTGTTAACTCTCTTCTAGTGCCATTAACATGAATCACCGGGAAACTTGTAAGAAACCTCATCAATTTTTGTGTGATATCGTTATTATTAACGATCAGTTAATAAGAGTTATTGATTGCAGTGAGAAGAAAAAGGGAAAATAAATTGCTTTAAGTTATGTGAGAACAGGAGAACTTCTTTTATTAATACAACCAAACAGTTTTGTGATTAACAGAGTAGAATTCTCAAACATAATTAATAATATAATAGAATTAATAATATAGCGAGGAAGTAATTACTGTAGTTAATAGTTTTGCTGTCAATAATTACATAGAAATTAAGACTTTATAGTTACTATTTTATAATTAAATACTTATAAAAGTACAGTAAATCCTCTATAAAGCCACTGTTTGCATTAATACAGCAACTGATAAAATAAAACGAAATCTAGAGACGAATTGACTGACTGTACTCAACCTGAGGAAGATTTTTTACTTGAAGAAGAAATTTTCGTTACAATTTGGACCTGAAAATCATTACATTAACGGAGTCTCAATAGTAATTAATGTATCAAGGGCGTTATGAGACAAATAACGCCTGAGTGTCGACAGTGAACGGCCCCAGGGCTGTACGTCGACCGAGAGCGTTATGCCCATAACGCCCGTGGTGCATTCATGAGTTTATGCCATAAGTAAAAGAAGCAATTTAATTTTATTTTTGTTTCTTTTTTAAATTTTTTAATGACAGCAGAAAAGTTGTTTATCATATCAACGCGCCTTAACAGCGGGCTATAATTTTTCATAACGCCATCACAACGCCAGAATTGAGCCTTGTCAAATAAACAATTATTATTTGCTTATTAATGCGATCGTTTTGACATCTACAGTTGCGATCAAAACATTTTGGACGGCGTTTTTTTTTGACGTTTAAACACGTTTAATCTGAGCCAGGCATTACTGTTATTATTAACGTTTTAAATGTCAAAATTAATGACTTTTTGAATATAAAATATTAAAGGCTGTCCTACACCAACTGACGTCCAAAATTTTTTGATCGCAACTGTATTAATGGTTCAATTAATATATACGTATGACAAAAATAAAATTTATGTCATTCGTAGATATTATTGAACCATTATTGAACCATTAATAGATATCAAAACGATCGCATTAATAAGCAAATAGTAATTGTTTACTTGACGACGGGCAATTATGGCCTTGCGATGGCGTTATGAAAAATTATAGCCCTCTGTTAAGGCCCGTTGCTATGATAGACAACCTTTTTTGCAACCATTAAAAATGTGATCATAACTTCAGTTTTTCGAATGACAAAGAAAAATTTTAAGAAACCAAAAATCAAGTTAAATTGCTTCTTTTACTTATGGCATAAACTCATGAATGCACCAAGGGCGTTAAGGGTATAACGCCCTTGATGCATTAATTACTGTAAGACTTCTATATGTGTTACATCACAATAAGTCTGTTGAACATGCAGATGAAGGTATGCAAATGAAAACGACTTAGAACTTAACCATCAAATGGCCTAGAAAATTGCAATAAATTTAAACATCTAACCTTCTCGTTGAAAATCTCTAATAATTCATAAAGTGTGGCTTTATTTATATAAATTAATATGAATGAGTTGGTTTTGTTTTACTCTACGTTATGAGTCATAACTTATGACTGAAACGTAAGCCTCCTGTAATGTACCTAATGATTTTATCCAATTGAATGTTGAAGAGTTTCACCCTTTAGGCTAAACACACAGTGGCGCGGAGAGCAGAGCAGCAAGTTCCACAGACAGCAAAACAGCGAAAACAAACACGTGAGGTTAAATTGTGAATATAGAGGATACTCGAACAATTCGAACCACAGTGTGTCAATTTTTTCCATTGTAATGACTGAAGTGTGAGCCGGAGCATTGTCCTAATGGAAAGTCACTTTTTTCTTCGCCAAATGCAGTCCTTCTGTTTTCACTTCATCGTTCAGACGCTGAAGTAGCGTTGTATAATATTCTCCATTTAATGTTCTATCCTTTTCTACATAATCGATATCCCTAGTGCATCCCAAAAAACTGTCGCCATCACTTTGTTGAAAGACAAAGTGGTTTTTGCTTCTTTTTTTTTAGTTTTTTTAGTGGGTTGTCCTTTCTCGACCCACTGTTTTGACTGCTCTTTTGTTTCAGGTGTATAGTGGTAAACCCAAGTTTATTCATCCACAGTCACAAATCGGACTATAAATGGCGCTGGATGGCAATTCGTTGAAATCCTTTTTTAGTGCAGTTTTTGTTCAGGAGTGAGTAAACGCGGCACCCATCTTGCACACAGCTTGTTAATACTCAAATGTTAATTTAAAACATCTTCACGGTCTCTGCTAATACACTCACTTTTATTCGCCGATCAGCTCAAAAGAGTTTATGCACATTTTCGATGATTTCTTGCGTAGTCACCTCAGAGGGACGTCCACATTGTGGCTCATCTTTGGTGCTTGTTCGACCCATCTTGAGTTCCGCAACCTAACGTTTAACGGTCGTATCTGATGGAGCGAACTCAATATCGAATCAAGCTCTTTCTTGATTTCCTTCGCAGCCAAGCCTTTCAGAATAAAGTATTTAATCACAGCTCGAATTTCTAATTTTTCCATTTTTGAAATGACTTGAAATTTTGACAATAACCTAATAAAGAATGAAACAATATAAAATCGTCAAAAAATCGTTACAATAACTCTAGCTCTGTATCAGGCCCGGAACTTGCCACTCCACCCTCGTATATGAAGTCAATATTTTTGGTGACGTTCACTTAATCGAAGTCTTCTTCTATTTATTTGGTGTGCACTACACCTTTTTCTTTCTTTCTCACTCTTCCCATTAAATACCAAATTTTTAAAGACGATACTTCAGTTAAATCCGAATTATTAATTATCTTTTTCATTCGCGTATGACCTCGCCATTATGTGCATGCAATTGCTTTATCTACTGCCTGCTCACTTGACGCTCTGCTCTCGGTTCCACTGTATGTGCTTGGCCTTATCAATCCAGATTCGTCCTTATTTTTATGGCCGCTGTGTAGATTTATAAAATGTTGACTTGACTTAATTTGGCTCATGAAAATGCGGATTCGAAATCTTTAAAGTTTGATGCACATTTTATGTTAGAAAAAAGCTCAATTATTACTAACTTTCTTATTTTTTGAGAATTGTTACAATCGATAATATAAACCTATTAAAGCTTTATTAGGCCATTAACATATACCAGTTGAAATAGTTTCTGTTTAATAAATTCTAATTATATTCTAATTACCATAAATACGAAAAACTCTATACTAATGTGATATTTATTAGAATTAAATATGATCTACATTAATTAGTTTATTTTTCATATAGAGGCTTCAAAGTAGTCTTCGACAGTAAAAAGTACAGAGATATTCAATTACGTGATTGAAGAAAAACCCTTGTTGTTGATTTAAAAGTGACTAAAATTGCATTAGCAATAATTACCTCGTGTAGTGTAACTGCAATAACGAACAGCAGTAATTATTCCCGTATATTTCGAAATAAATCCAAGTGCATGTGAGGATGATAATTTTAAAGAACTTAAAGGCAATTAACTGCATATTTTATGTCATTTAAAAAGCAATTATAAACACTTACAGTTTGTATTTTTGTATCTTATACTTTTTTTACTTGAAATACCAGATACAGATTTTCTTCGAAGTAAATTTGATAGTAGTGCAAAATTTCCTAAATTATGTTTTACTTACCGTTTTGAAAGAAAAATAAAGATATATGTGAAATTGTTGAGAAATCTTTCTTTGCGTGTTTTATAAGTCGATATTGTCTGCAACAGTTCCATCCTGTTTAGTGTAGCCCAATTTAAATCGTGATAAATGAAGCACTCGACGATTTAATTAAATATTTAAAGTAAGTCAAAATTAATTGTCGCACTACTAAGTGTAGATTTTGTTAATTAGTCCATAAACAATAAGAGACTTTATGCACTAATTAACAAGACAAAATTCAGAGTGACTAGTACAAAATTCTATTAAGACCGTCAGTTGAGACCTAATCGTAAAAATGAGTTTTCAGTATTGCATTCAATAAAAACGAATTTATAACGGAGATTGGTCAGCTTTAAGCCAAACACCCTATCTGTGCCTGCAACATTGGTTGCACCAAGCATTTATATAGAGATCAGACGCTTAAAGGTAATTTTTTGTCTTCATGATTTCACTTCGCGATGGAAAATCGTAAATGTGATCTTATTTCTCAAACCCGAAACTACCGGCCAATAAGTTTCTTGTCCAGCGCTGGTAAATTAGCAGAAAGGCTTATACACGTGCGCTTGAGCGAAATCGTCACGGAAAAACAAATCATCCCGGAAGAGCAGTTCGGTTTTAAGTCCCAACATTCCACTGTTTGCCAATTACTCCACTTTACCGAATATGTTTCTATCAGTCTTGACTGGAAGTATGTCGCAGACGCCGTCATCTAGACATCTCCCAGGCGCTCGATTCTGTCTGGTACAATAGTTTAATTTTCAAACTAGACCAATCAAGCATTCCCCTGTGAAGGTGCGACTCCTACATTCTTTTCCCTAAAATAGGAAGTTCAGAGCGAAAACTCGCGATCAACTCTCCAGTGAACGACCCCTGGAAGCCGAAGTCCTACAAGACTCGGTCCTGTCTCCACTTCGTTATAATCTTATCATAGCCGACATCCCCAAAAGATCCAAGGACACAGATCGCCATCTACGTCAGAATTAAACATCCTTTCTTGGTCACGTCGAATCTGCAAGCAGCAGTTGACAATATCGAATCTTGGATGCGCCTCTGGCGGATTACTCGTGGCAGCGTCAACCTCACGACTTTGTCCATATGTATGACCGACTCATGCAATGGAAACCGGAAGTAAAACATCTAGGTGTATACCTAGATAAACATTTGAATTTCAAGAGCCACTTCTGATACACTAGAACTCGCTTCAAACAAGTTTGAGGCTGACTCCCGTCAGTTTGCGGCCGTAGCAAGCTATCGACTAAAATCAAAATTCACCTAAGGCTCACTAGCGTGGGGTCATGTTTGGAGGTCTTCCATACATCAATCCCAGATCCTTCAAAATAAGTTTCTAAGGTCATCCTTCAACGCACCATGATTTGTTAAAGACTCAATTAGGTTCATAGCGGATGTGAAGGAGCATGTCGCGTCTGCTGCAAAGATCTTCTTCATAATTTCCGACCATCCAAATCGTTTAGTTCGATAGGCCCTGGACTACGACAAGGAGAATCGGTGGCGAGTGAAGAGGTCAAAAATGGTCCTCTGCTTGGACCGCTAGGTACTACTATCCATTACATGCGACAAAAGCTGAAATCAGATCACAGGTGACAACACTGTCCACGCGGCTTCACGCCTTTCGTGAACTCGTGCTGTTTAGAGAAGGTTTTGTCGGTATACCATTTCTGTTGGCGACTCCGACACTACCTGGTGGTCAACAGGCGACACCAGGTGCCTATAAAAGGTTTGCTCCCATATAAAAAAGGCATTGTCGCATGAGTGAGAGAGAGAGAGAGAGAGAGAGATTGAGTATAGAATAAAAATGAGAAAGGAAGAATAACGAAGATTTATCAAGAGAGAGAATGTATATTTATCCGCCGCAAAAGATGTTACATCTATTAAGGTAAAGTTGGTTGCATACTATAAAGCTTTATTAAGGACTCCTTGAGGCCTATATAAAAAAACATGTCAACTTTTTTTCAAATTCAACAAAATCGTACGTGCGTTTAAAAGAAAAGTTGAGATTGTTACTCTTCAGTCCAGTAGACCTGTAATGCAGATGATAGCTTGTAATTTAAGCAACTCAGATTAAAATGGATCATTTAGGAATAGCTCATACAGCTCTCAATAGAATTAAATTAAAATACAGAGTGCAGATGCAACCTTATTTTTCTTCATTTTAAATAGCTGTTTAGAAATCTAAATTTTCTAAAAAAGAGCATGGGCAACTTCTAGCACTCCAAACAATAAGAGAGTCACTTGTCGAATTACCATTTAAAGTAGAAAGCGTACAAGGAACAAATTTAAACATGTTATGTATTTGAAATGATTTGACAAACGGAAAATAATTAAATTGTTCAAATCAGAGTCCATAGTGTGGTCTAAAATGCCAAAAAAGCTTTTAAAAACGCATTGCTAACTACATGAAAATGTATAGTCACTGATAGTTGTCCTCTAAAGCCTCAAGGCGACCCTTAAAGCTGGTTTAACACAATGAAGCAATATGGATCTTTAACTTTTGTTTTAAAGACTGCTTTTTGGACGTCATATTTAAGATGTTGTATGAACTGTACAAGTTTATAATAAAATAATATTGACAGTGATAGAAGAGATTAAAGAGTTTTGATAACTGAATAAAATCAAACCCTACTGATTTAGAAGAAACAACTTATATAAAAATCACGCACTTATAGGTATATTTTACAAGATGTGTTAATGATTAGAATCCTGAGTCAGTCCTGATGAAATCGTCTGATTGGCAAAGCCGACTAATTTTAGATTTTGTCATTACTTTGAAACTGTTCTTGAGGATCTCGAAGAGCAAAATTTACCCACCTTTTTAAGCTTTATCAATTTTAACTATAAAAATAAATTCCTATTTAAGGCGTTTGAGACAGCATTTTGATGGTGAAAGATAATAGTTTTCTTGTGATAGATAAAAATTTGCTCAGTTAATTCCTGGCATTAACGATACGGTCCTGAAATACGTGTTTTTTTACTTAATTTTTGTGTTTTTTTAACTGAGGCTTGACTGTTCAATACAACCAACTAATGGTACTCAGAACTTAAGTGTACATATCATAGAAGAAATAAAGCCAAAAATCAACCCAAATAGCCCACTCTTTATATCCAAATTCTTTGCTTGAAATTTTGAAATTTCTAAATAACAGGACTGTTAATCGCCGAACACTGGAGAGCTTCTACATTGATGCTCTTGACACTTAGCACTTCTAGATCGTGATAGAGGTCATCATTATAAATGTACCTTTACAAATGTTTACATATTTCTTTTAGTCATTTGAAGATTTGCATTAATCCCGAAAACTTTCAGCTCTTCTTGTCGATGATAGACAATCACTGAATTTCATTATTGCGACAACCTAATTTTTGACATAAATAATTAGCTTTTCTATTGGTTCACTATTATTATCATAAGGAGTCACGATTGTCGCCAAAGATTACAAAAATGTGTTCTTCTTACTCCAGCTTATCAGGCTTTGGGGTCATCTTCCACCGTTGTGGGTCGTCTTAAATGACACAGATCTGTGCCAAAACGTTGCTAGTGTAAATGCCAGCATTTTTCTTCTTTTTTTTTGGACTCTAACTCTAATGCTATTAACTGCTCGAAGTCCATTAGAAACAGAATAATATTTACATATGTACTGACAAGTAAAAATAAAGTTGTTAATATTTATAAACATAAATCAATTAATTTTTGTGAGTGCGAACAAATTCAACTTTTAAAATCATAAATAAGTAGAAAATGATTATAGACTAGTTGAGATTGAAATAAATGTTAAACAAACTTTCATAGGTACAACTCTGTTCAGTCCAATAATAATTTAGCAATGATCTAAAATTAAATTATCTCTACTACATTGAATCCGAATCGTTCTGAAAATCGGTGCACTTGCGATCGTGATCGGTGCTCATCCACCTCTAAGAAACCTATTATAAAACAATTAATGTAACGAATAAATTATTCATTACAATCGGTGTCAAGTTATTACACTTAGCTATCCTACGATAATAGTAATGCATACGTGATTCAATTCTGTAACATCGCCAATTACGGTTGGTAGAAAATCAAGTACTTCAATCACAATAATTGGCCTACACGTCGTTTTATTATTATTGCCACTATTATTGTTATAAAATTTTCTAATGTAGGTTGTTGATTAACATCACAAATCACCAAAAGTGGATTGTTTTAAAACAGAATACCCAAATAATACACGAAAAATTAATGTTGGTGTATTGTAAGTTGGAGGAGATAAAAGCTGCTTTTTTTGATAATTTAAAATAATTGTGATGTGTTGTATTTTATAAAACATGTTAGTATTTATCTCCGAGAACGGTTGATTGAGCAAAGTATTCTAGTGATGTTCGTAAAAAAAGTGTGAAATTGTTTATGGAATTGAAGAAACAGGTAAAATATCTGAATTTATTTATGTTGTCAATAATCCAAAATGTTTAGCTTAAGGTTATTTATACACTTAACATCAAGTAATAAAGAGTGATGTGACTCATTTTCGGTTATTGTTGTTATTTGCACAAAACTATTGGTGACAAGTTTACAATTAAAATGCTTATTTTTCAATTCAATTATTGTAAGTTTTTGATATTGATTTTTAATTTTTTCTTTTTTGAAATAATTTGATTGTTTAAACTTTATTTGATTATTGCATAAAATAATGTAGAAAATATTGAATAATAAAATTAAAATTACAAATTGGAATGACGCCAATCAAGCTTAATTATTAATAGAACTTATATTGTCAAAGTATAATAATTTCCGATAATATTTTTAAAATGTATAAAATTTTATTGTTATTGTTGTTATATACCTGTATAAACGTTCTAAAATTCAAGGCTCCATAAAATTTCAAATAAACTGCCAATAAAACGTTTAACATAAACGTAGGACTTCCTCGTAATAATCGTTTGTCAAGCTAAGTTTATTTCGTAATAGACACCGAAGTAAAAGGGGAGATTTCCGTATGTTGCTCAACAAAATTTCCAATACACTGACTGAAAAGCTTATGCAAGGAAGCTTTTTAATTTCGTAAGTTCTAAATCAATTCATCAGTTACCATAATTCATCCTCTGGAAGTGTATTTTTTCTTTCCTCCTTACGGCTTCTGGATTCTAATTAGGGCTGTTTCAACTCTTACAAGCTCAGTGGTACAAATTTAGTACCACCTTTGTTGTGTCGTATTCGGCACGATGGTGTACCATGAAACCTAATTTAAATTACGACTTATAGTATTTATCAAGTTTATGCTTGTTCAAACTTGTCGCCTTTGTGACCATTTGAATTTTAACGGTAATTTGTTTCAGTACAGGTTGATTTCATGTGCAGGTTGGACTTGAATACAACTGAATTTACTGTGCCGGTAAGGGTTAAGAAAACACTCAGGCTACACTGAACTTTTCTTTTATTATCAAAAATTCCTCTTTAAATAGTCCTTTTACTGTGAATAATTTATAAGTTTTTATTGCCTGGTACATCTTTTATTCAAACTATGACGCTAAGTTAGTGTACTTACCACGCATTTGGCCCTTAAGGCGCATGTTAAAGATCACAAGATCGTCAGCATTCTAAGAAGCGACAAACTATTCTTCGTCCTCAGGTATTTAGATTCGTATAAACTACTATTCATATACAATGAAATAACTCTCTTAAGGGTAGGGTTACTCCGAGACGCCATAAGCGAAATTGGAATATTATCAAAGAGGCAGCCGCCCCACTGGCGCTCAAAAAGAGTATCAACAAATCGTCTAACAGCTTTTTAAGGCAATATCATTCTCTTCACTGATGTTGCAATTGCCCCAATTTCTAATCCTTTTGTCAAAAGTCGTTGAGGTATTTGAATTTCATTATGTATGATTCTCAGATAGGGCCGACTATTTGAATACGACACTGGTCCTGCAATCTTCCAAAATTGAAAATGTTGTACAACTCTGAATGGACATCTTTGAGTGATGTAGCCTTTTCCTGTTTACGTTGCCTTTTCTGTACACAATAAACAATCAAGATCGAAAATATGCCTAATCGTATCGTACTCGTGCAATTTACCATAGGATGTCGGTTTATCTTGAAACTTTTGCATTTAAAGAAAAATTCAAAACAGATGTTTTTTTTTGTGAAAATAACCTGTTATTTTTATTATAGATTTTTCATTTCACTATTGCCATGTTATTTATTTGACGTGTTGTTTTCTTTTCAATCTTCTGACAGTTGATGTTGGCAGAAAATCTTGTCGAAAAATAGTCGACTTTCATTTTACAATTTAATTCAAAGGTTTATTCACCTATTAACGGGAAATCATAAAAAGACTGTTTTGAGGGCAGGAAATACCAGATTTTTCAAAGAAAATACCATTTAATGTGGAAACATTATATTTATTATAACAGAAGTGTGTAATGTTTTGGAACAGTTTTCTAACACTAATTTTATAGTCTAAAGTCTCTATGTATGTATTCTAAAAATATTTTACTAGAAACACATCGAAAAATTTTCAAATTGAAGATAAAGATGTGTTCTGTTATAGAATATACGTATTTTCATTATTTCAGCCTTGATTCTAAATTGATAACTTGGACTGTTACGCTTGATTTCAGTTAAAAATGGAAGAATCCACTGAGTCACTGGAACAACTCTTGGAATCATCCAGATTCTGGATTCAAAGAGTCTTTGTACCGATAATGGTCTGTATTGGTGTCAGTGGTAATATCGTCGCCGTTATGGTTCTAACTAGGTTGGTTCAGTTTTTATTTAAACATATTGAATCTAAACGAGTCTGTGGAAATTTTGTGTATTTAGTAGTGCATGTGGCTGGCAATTTCCAACTGAACCAGGCCACATGTTCTCTTCTCACAAAAGAAGGATTTTGATGGTATTTTCCTATTTAAATGCACAAAAGTTCGACCTGTCTTGTATGAGTTTTCCAAATGGAACTCAGTCTTTCGTTAATCAGTTTGTAAAATCTGATTTTACCTGGATTTTAGGAGACGGATGCGATGCTCTACCAATATTTATCTAACAGCTTTAGCTATAGCCGATATTGTTTATTTATTATTTGTATTTACACTATCAGTTAGTCATTACGATAATATTCATGATGGTAGATACGAATTGTATTGGAGATTTTATGGATTGGCACATTGGATATGCGATGCTGCTAGTAAGTGTGTAACCATATATTCTATTACCTATTCTGCCACTGTACACCTTTCCTTGTGGGAGGAAAACCCACCGTTATGAGTTAAAACACCTTCGAGTGTCCACCTTGTTTCATATCCTAAACAAATAAAAATAGACAAAGACACTCTCGGTCTTGTTAATTTACAGTGTAATATAGGTGCATAATGCTGAAGGAAAAGGTGCAAAATTTTTGCAAGTTTTAACAACAAAAAGAATGATGCACGATATTTATAATCAACTAAATTCATTATAAATGTTAGAAAGTATCATTATAACGAAATATTATTTTAGTCAATTTGTCGGGAAATTTGCCAAATATTTGCTACATATGTGTTTTGCAATCTATACAACGGACACATATACACACGCACAACATCTTGACTTATTTTTAAACATAAGGTACATTTAATGACGTTCAACGAAAACGATTAGAATAGAGAACAGTTCCTAACAGAATGTGAAGAGAATTATAAATAAATTCACTAATTAACATCAAAAGAATGTTTTTGATAAATTGCAGCCAATTTAAATAACTACCCAGTTAACCTTCAATTCAAGAAAAATTTTAAATGACCGATCCTTGGTCAAAACAAAAAAGAAAAGCACCGCAAACGTTTCTCGTCTAATTAAATGTTTTTTGACCTGACAATTTATAGAAAATTCGATTTATTTTAAAATTATTTACTATCTGATTTTTGAAGTCTGAAAATTTATTTATGAACTCATAAAATAAAATATATAGGGTAAATCACGGCGGGAGAGATGCCACATTTCTAATATCTCCCAATTGGAAAAAGATATGACTATTTAGGTATATTATAGCCCTTTTGGTAACTCGCAAAAAATCCTACTTCTTATCCCACTAATATTATTTAATCCAAATTATGTTATAAAAATGATGCCAAAGTTTGTGTCATTTTATATTAACACCTATTACAGGCGAAAAAGAGACAAAATAATTAATTTAGGTTCCTTTTAATAAGAAAACAATTCTATTTTAACTATTCTACGTTTCTGATTTGGTTTTTAGATGGGTGGAATTGAGATCTCAAAATGACGCCACATCAATTATTACGCATATCAAACAATCTGTAATGGCATCATATGTCGTTACCATTTAAAGATATCAAGGACATATAGAGATAAATAACTATAAGGGCACAGTAGACAAAAATTGCAAACTCAGTCGCAGAAAAAATGAAAAAAGTGAAATATTAAAATATCAAGTGAAAAGAGTATAAGATCTTCTCAAAAGACGTTCTCAACGTGGAAATTTTAAGAAATCTACATTAATTGTAAGTCTAATGGCAAAATATAAGAAAAACAGATGTAAAAAAAACAAATAATTGATACACATGTCATCTCTCCCACAAGTTGCAGGAGAGACGCCACTTATTTGCATTCGTATCGTTTTTATGCCTTTTAGTTATATTCCTTAAGGAAAATTGTGATTATTTTTATAGTTTTTCGTAATATATGGACGTATAATTGGAATAAAAAATAAATATTCGTATTTTGTGGAAAAATTACTTTCTATAGTTGCTCAAACAAAATGGGTGGCGTCTCGTCGTAGTTTACACTATTATATTTAAATTTTGGAATTACGAACAGCTGTGTATTTAGATCGATGGCACCCTAGAGATGGTCTGATATGCTGCCCTTTTCATAATGCTAGAGAACATATGGTACAGAATTTTCTAAAAAGCACGATCAATAGTCGAAAGCCCATGTTACATCTAAAGAAAAAAATTATTAGGAACTGTATACATTTTTACAACTTTTAAAATATAAGGGAATTCAGGGTCCTACAGACTGTATCTAATTCGAAAATAGAGGAAATTCAAACAAGTTGTCTCGAAATTGCTTGATATATCGTTCTTTTTTTATCAATAAAACATCTTTTAAACTTAAGCTGTTTTCAAAATTTTGCTTACATTCCAAAATTTGTCGCAGCCCTAGGCCTAAACTTAAATCCACCACTGATTACAAATTTTCATGAAATCAATCAGTTATGGAAGAAGATTGGAAGTTTCATTTACAGTGTTATAATACAGTTATATCAAAGCCAAAGTACAGGTGTAATAGGTTTATAAATGGGAAAATTTTCACTTCTTATGGGCTAAATTTAGTAGTTATAACTGTGGTTGTTACTGTGACATTATTTTCATTAACAATGCATATTACAATTAAAAAATTCCTTTTAAAAAAACATCCTCATGTAAACTTACTAATACAAGGCGCTTTAGCAAAATTTTTGGCTCACTATTTACTGTTTACTTTTACTTTTTGAATTCACTTGGCACACGTTAAAGTTTGGTATAGTCGAAATTGTGACTCAAACAAAAAGACACTAGACTACGATCAATTAATTTTTTCATGCAAGAAACAAAGGCTTAATGTAGAACCAGTACTTAAATTTCACATCTGGTAAACTGTTTGGTAACATAAAATTAATCGATCGGCAGGCGTCAGATGATTCTAATACAGCAGACCCAAATTTATGGAACAAGGATTTTTGTTCTACGAACTGTGTTAATAATAAACTTCAATCCATCGACCAAAAAATTGTCTGATCATGATTACTAATTTAAAATAGAGACTGTTCCAGTCCAAGCGGCCGTGTTTCATAACTCCTTCAATTATTAAAATATTCGAAGGCATCCTTTAAGAACAAATCTTGCTCACCTAAGCAGTAGCGGTTAGAGGATTGTATTCACCTACAAAAAATAAAACAAAAAAGTTTGCTTTAAGGAGGTGTTCAGAGACCACCGTTTTATGCACAATAGTATCGAAACCAGTGCATTCAGTGATAAAAGTCGATATTAACCGGGGTAAGACGGACATATTAAGGTAAATTCCACAAAAATGAGTTTTATTCTCAGAATATATGTAAAGTACAGGCTTACAGGTTAAAGCTTTACCTATTTCTGTAACATATTTTGCCTGGTTTACATCTTACTCGATCGATACCTTATTAGATTATTTCTCAAGAATTGCTATTTGCCCATCTTGCCCCGCGTACTAGGTAAGATGGTTTTTCCACAAGGAGTAACTTGAGATTGAAAAGACTGAAATTTTTTATTTATTATACACAAATCAAAGACAGTGCATACTATGTGAGTGTTATCATTGAAAATTAGACTACAATGCAGTTGGAAATATCCCGCATTTCATCGTCATTGTTATTCTCACGAGCACTACGACGTGCGTAATATACAGGTTGTCCCAGCTAAGTGTTTCACCTCAAATATCTCGTTTGTTTGTTAATTGAAATGGAAAAGTATCTAAAGAAATCAGACTATAATGTTTATACTTCAATTGACCGATACGATTTTCTTTCTAGCTATTTTGGAAATGCCAAAACATCATATAAGTTTTCGAAAATGACTCAATATGAGGAAAACAATCACCTGCAATCAATTTAATACTACAGTCTTTTTTTCTCCTAAAAATGTCTCATTTACTACTCAAAAGAAAAATATGGGAAAGCGCGATTCGCCCGGCGCCTCCACCATTCTACACGATAAATTGATACGTCTTTGATCTGAAATATAGTCTTTAACTCGAAATTTTGTTCATTCATGATATTCATTGCAGATGATTGGTTTCCTAATATTTAATTTTGACGAAGGCTTTTTTCATCAATGAATAGGTTATTGATCCCAGAGAAGGTCTAATTTATTTTTGAGCAGCAAATGAGAAGTAAGTGGGTAACCTTATGGGACGTTTTGGCATTTCGAAAATAGCTAGAAAGAAAATATTGTCGGTCAATTGAAGTATAGACATTGTAGTCTAATTTCTTTAGATACTTGTCCATTTCAATTCATTAACAAACGAGATATTTGAGGTGAAACACTTAGATTGGACATTCTGTATGTTTCAGCCCGGAGTCGGCGATTCGATGTCTTTTTGGAATAACAAATTATTCATTGTGCTTAAATAAGTAATATAAAAACTAAAACGATGAAATATGAGAAAATTGTAATTCCATCTTGCCCTAAGCGCTAAGATTAGATTGCACCACAAAATAACTGCATTCTAAGCTAACTGAAAAAGTTTGTGATACATTAAAATAAAGCAAAAGAAATCTAGTTAACGGTATAAAAGGCAAATTTAATGAATTACTTGCCATATAGCACAAAAATCTAAATTTGCAACCATTTTAACAAATACGTTCAATTGACTGCGAGAAAAGAATTAATGCCCTTGCTGGTATCACAATGTTTTATTTCTTAATACAAATTATGCGATCTCCTCTAGATAACAATTCGTTTATTACAAGAGATTGCAGCGTAAGCTATTAAGGTACTACAAAGTGTCCATCTTACCCCTTGTTTTCATCTTCCCCTACTTAAATGTGCGTTTGGGACTTTTACGGATTTTGGTATAATCGAATAAGCCCTCTTTAAATTACCTTGCGTTTATTTAATTACATCAGGTGAACAAACCTATGAAATCTTGAAGTACAACAAACCCTACCTATTGAAAACCAATTTCAATTATTAAAGAAGGTAATTGAACCTAGGGCAATTTCCCACATTGGTCGATAACTTCAAATGCTTTGATTTTGTGTGAATCGATAAAACGAGATAACACTACTACTTTATTCATGGTTCAAAGCTCTTTTTAATTGAAAAGTTCAGACAGATTGTAAATTTTATGAAATAAAACCTGTAGAGCTTGAAATCAAAATTCCTGCTACGTTTAATTATTAATTTCATTTAGATACTTTCCAAGTAATAATTAGCTAAATAATTTAGAAAATATCTGTTAATTGTAACACATACTCAGAAAATCACAATGCAATAAGAATAAGAATAAAATATAAAACAATACCAGAACAATAAAAAACTACGACAAAAAGACTACGATTATTGTAACATTTAGCAGATTTTAGATATTATTATTATTATATGAGAAAAACGACAAAACATTTCAGATCACATTCTACCCTTAACCTTAAACAGACAGTTTTTAAACGTGGGATTTACGACATCTAGAGTGATTAAACGGTTTAAAGACACATAAGCTTTACAGTGATTAAAAAAGACCCGTAACATGTGGTCCCGTAAGAGTTACAATCAATTAGTAGGAAAAAAAACGATCAGTCGATGCTTTTGAAATTGAGCGAACTTTACAATAAAAAAGTTGATTTCGATTTTCCAAAATAAAACGGCAAAGTATTTTTTTTATTACTCAACGTACTCCGTAAGTGACGATTCGTGAAGGTTGCATCCGAATCCTTTAGTAATTAAATGAGTTATGAAAAGTGGCCGCTTGAGTTGAAACAGCCTGCATATTTCCTAGAAATCTATCAAAATAACAATTGAGATTTTCCGGAAAAACTTGTTTATCTTGGAGGCCAATTATTGTTAGATCTGATAGAGCCTCTTGCTTCCCCTCTGGTCACTCGAGTTAAAATTACAAGAAATACTGCAATGCTTTAAAATGTATTATAACCAACCCTCGGGTCCCGGGAACTTATAATCTCTTTGTAATTCATAAAAAAAATGGATGGTCTTATTTCCCGTCCCGTGTGTTTCATCGTAACGCTAGTATTATAACCAAAGAACGGATTTCTCACCAAATTTGGTGGCGTAACGTCACCGGTTCGAAATAAGAAACTGCCAAGCGAAAGAAATACAGTGTAAAATATGTATAGATCACTACCAATACAGCAAACAACTTCCAACGATAGTGGTAAAACAGATAGCTAAACATTCAGTCAAAGTGACGTCGCTTTCTCACAACGAAAATTTAGGTGGTTCATTGGGGTGAGAAATGCGTTCCAAACAAACACCGCTTCATAGGCGGAACATGTAGGACAAGAAATAAACTTATCAACATATTTAATTAATTAATTAATTTTAATCTAATCTTTTACAATAAAGAATTATAAGAAAATAATTAAATATTGTAGACAATACAATATTTTATATCAGAAAACCGGCCTACGCCAATAGTTTTCTACTAGAGAACGACAAACGTGCGACAATCTAAGCGCGCTTCCCACCTCAAAGCGTATCCGTTCTCTGATTATAACTGATAAACTGTTTTTTCAGGTAGTACGTCGGTGTGGTTGACTGTTGCATTTACATTAGAACGTTACATTGCGGTATGCCATCCAATAAGAGGCAAAGTAATATGTACTGAGAATCGTGCAAAAAGTATTATAATAATTGTTGCAATGTTCTGTATTTTAACAACAGTATCAACAACATTCGAATATCAATTATCATTGAATGAAACATGCATAAATCGAACATGTACTAAAGAAGAGATGTACGAAATCCAACAACAACAACAGCAGCAGCCGCAACAACAGCCAAAAATGGGTAATTTATATCAAATAAATAATAAAACCAATACTGTAAATAATCACCATTTTATTCCAAATCATAATAATATAATTGTGACAAATCTTGATAATATCGGACTGAATAATAATCAATTAAAAAATAAAATTATTAATGATGTTTATAGAAATTTACAATCAAAATTGAAACGTTTCCTATCAACTAATTGCTCATCACATACTCATATCATTTACATACCGATTGTTTATACATCACTATTACCATCATCGTCACCACCACCACCACCACCACCACAAAATAATCAAACAATCAATGTTATTATTAATAAGAATAATAGTGTTGGTGTTGTTATAGACAATGATCTAAAAAACAATAACAGTGAACGTGACATTCTCACAAATTCTGATGAATATGATAATAACAATAATACGACAATAATAATGGAGAATTGGACAAATGAGTTATGTTGTACAAGAAAGTTCACAGTTGGAACAGAACCAACAGAACTAGCAAATAGTAACACGTATCAAAAGATTATACAATGGTATTCGGCATTGTGTTTCGTCTTAATACCAATTGTATTTATTGCAACATTCAATAGTTTTCTAATACGTGCCGTATATAGATCACAAAAGAAACGACAAATGATGACCAATTCACATGTAAATACAACAATCTCTTATCGTTATCTTTATTATTGCTAAATCATAGAATTTTAGGAGACTGTATCGTTATCGAATGAGAACCGTATCACTATTATGCTGATTGGAGTTGTGATATTGTTTTTAATTTGTCAAACACCGACAGCTTCATTGTTGATATTCAATAATTTCCACACATCGAAAGATTCCAGGACACAAATTATCAAATATAGTAATTATTTAGATTTAACAACAACAAAAAATCAATTCGAATTGATTGTATTTTATTGTTACAGTATTGGGTAATTTCTTTAATTTCTTAGTTACGATAAATGCCGCTTGTAATTTCCTATTATATTGTGTACTATCAAAGAAATTCCGTTCAACATTTAAATCGTTCTTTATCGATCGTAAACACCGACAGGATACGTTATTATTAACGGCAACAAGTACAGGACGATATTCGCAACGTTATCAAACAACACCAGCAACAGCAACAACAGGAACAACGACAAATAAAAATGGTTTTAAACGGAATATATCTGAATATCGTACTCCAAGAAATTTGGAGGTAACTATTTATTTCTTTAATAAAGGCAAATACGTAAACACGTACAATCTGAGTGTGAAAGTTTAATCAATCAACGGGAAATTTGTTTGTGTTTATCAATGGCTTTCACTGTTCCATCTAAGCTTTAATTTTTGGTAATTTCATTTTATAATTCACATCGATTTTATTACTAACAAATTACTCGTAGAACTTGTATATAATAAGAGTTATCATCCATAAAATTAACTATAAATAACAATTTTATTTATAAATCTAAGAATAATATTAAGAGATAAACAAGCCGATTTTTCTCAGGATCTGGTCCGCCCAAGAATTGGATCATTAGGAAATACGACAGAACTGCGAACTTAATCACACGACAAGAGTATATTATTAATTTTTGTTCACTTTTCGATCCGAATAGCTGGTTTATTAATTGCACTAGGACCAGATCCTTTGAAAAGTTCATCTATTGAAACAGATGCAAAATTCTATGGAGCTTATTTTTTCTATAAAGGCAACCTTTGGCCCCTTTTAGATTCGGTTGTTTTCCTATAACGTAATTGAAGCAGTTTTTCCGAAAAATTGCTTAGAATAGTCGTATAAAAGAGCGACAAAAGTATTGCCTCAATTCTGAGCGATTTTATATACGTATAATTGTGACAATGCATAATCAATTATTTGAACTCGAAAAAGATAATTAAAATAAAGTTGGATAAAAAACGA
The DNA here is from genome assembly GCA_021725515.1 of Epicauta chinensis. Classification (NCBI taxonomy): domain Eukaryota; kingdom Metazoa; phylum Arthropoda; class Insecta; order Coleoptera; family Meloidae; genus Epicauta; species Epicauta chinensis. The sequence goes on from JAEDXX010000028.1 coordinate 658,107, forward strand.
GTCAAATTTTTGGATATGACTTTGAGCTTTCTTTTCCCTCTATTTAACAACGCAATTAACGGAAACTTGTGGAAATCTTGAAAAGCTGTCTTTTTTGTTACTAAAATTCCAGATTTTATTGTAAATTTTGCGGCAATTTATTTTTTATTAAGAATGATTACACAAGAAATATTTTTCCGCTATCCCGGCGCATCCGCCAAATTATAATACACGTATAACTGGTTGCCTATACAACAACAGTAATTTTGCAATATTTATTTACATCAACAAACAAATTAATTTAAGAATAAATAAATAAATAGAAAAAAAGTAGCCGATGTGTAAACAGACCAATAAATAACCAACTAACAATATTCTCAAGGTTATCTTTAAATTTGAAATGATAAGATAACTATAATAATTAAATGAGACGATAAAAAATTTCGTAAAAATTGTGTATTTATTCTTGTATGTTTTTTTTTTAAATTGTAGACTCAAAGTTTAGCTGCAATGCCCCGATCCAGATCATTAATGGCCCGTCCACCTGGTAAAGCCAAGTCTACGGATCTAAATTTTTAATTAGTATTAATTCTTATAAATAGATGATTGTCTCCTTTTATTTAAGTAGTTGTTTATAAAATAAAAAAGAAAAATTGATAAGACTCGTTTTTGTTTTACTCTTTGTTGTTGTTCAAAGAGAATGGCCAGTTGCTTGCCATTCTCCTCGAACAACCGCCTACACCTGAATCCATTTGAATTACTACAGGTAAGCCTTATTATATTGTTTATATACATGTTATATATGTATAGTTTATATATCGTGTGGATATATATAAAGAGAAAAAGACGCTTGCGTGTATATCTCATTTATATATTTTACCTACGCGCTGACATTTGAACAGCGTCCAGTTTTGGTTGAGTTTCAAACTGAGAATAGTTTTTGTAAAAACACACAAGCTGTAAACTTTAACGAATAAAAGTGTTGAAATTAATGGGATTATCGTAAAAATTTCGATTGTATTGTGTAAATGTGATGTGGAAATAATATAAAATCCATAAAGTTTCTTGTTTATTCTTCACAACTTCCACACCTAGCGGAATTGCTTTGAATAGATCGGTGAGTCGCTCTTTTTAAAAAGAAATTGCGCAAATTAACTAATAATAAACTTATGATTGTTATTGTGATAAAATTTAAATAGAAATTTTGGCAATAAGCACTCATTGTTTATTACAATCAAAAGTAAATTGCGACTGTTTCCGAACGATTTACTAAATTCGCCTACGGCCAATTTATTTATTAGTTTTACCTTGAATCTAGGATTACATAATTTTTTACATATGTTGTTTGCTTTTTTTAAGTAAATTATTTTACATAGAGTTGGTAGAAATATTCCTGAATCGTTTGGTAATGGAACGATAGAAATAGCATGATTTCTGTATAAAATCCAGTATAATAACAGTGTCTAAAAATATATAAAAAGTAATTTAAATAAATTTTTCCAGTGATTCAAGTCTAGTTTTGAATTTCACGCTTCTATTTTATTATTTCACAACTAATTGACCGAGAAACACACCAAAAATTAATGATAATTATTACTAGATTGCTGAGTCAATCAATAATCACACACTTATCACATTTAATTAAGATTAATTAGAAATTAATTGGAATCGTGCAATAAATCTATATTTTAAAAATACACGTGATGTTTTCGTATTTTTGGTTCCAATCCGATAACATCGAATGGATTATAACTAACGAAAATCCAATTACTGTTATCTAATCATGTTTGTCTTAGATTTGCGTAAAAATTCGCGTTATTTTAATTAACTAACTGGACAGGTGCGTTTTAGTAGGCGGCCTTCATTGCCATTCCTCTCCATCGAAATGGTTGTTGTCGTCGTCGGTATATTGTTAAATAGCAGCTTTAACTATATTTGGGTATGTTGCCCGTTAGGAAGATGGTGTTTTTTTTCTCTCTTAGCGAAATAATTCACCATATGTAGACAATTCATTTCCTAAACCGACAATTTTTTACGATTTCTCAATCGACGATTACAACAATGATTTGTAAGCGAAAGAAAAGTTTTGATTTTCGCAAAAAAAAATCTAGACACAATTCTAACAAAACCAGTTGACAGAGTTTATGTTAAATGAAGTAATAACAGTACAATTTAGAAATTTGCAACATGACGGCTATTCTATTTTTGGCAAATGATTTAATACGCTGTTATGCAACGTGACTTCTTTCAAGCGTATCTATGTTTACTAATTCTGTCGAAGACATCGCGTTTTTTACAGACTGTCTCACGGACAATGTGCCAAATTTAGAGAGATTTATTAAACACATGCGCCACCCATCATTATTATTATTTGTGTTAACGTTATAGTGCGGAAAGCTTGTATTTACTACTCACATTTTCTAAGAGTAATTGAACTTTATTGATACACGATTTTTACCGATAACGGTTAAGGGAAAAAATGTTATCTCTACTGATATAGCCACTATTGGAAATCGATATTTTACGACTAGACACAGATATTTAAGCAGTGGTGTCTTTAGGCTCAATCCCATGGGGGGCGCGAAGCTTTGGAATGTTAGTAAAATTTTAGGAGCAAGTTGAGTCTTAGACGTCCGTTATGTTCAGTGAAACTGATAAAATATTACAATAAATAACTCCATAGAATACTAGCCAGAAATGTTCTTCGGTTTCAAGCTTTAACAGCTTTATTTTGATCGCTCATAAGTTGTTGGCCTAAAGTTTGCAATTTCGTTCGTTACTCCTCCTTGAAGGTTGTCCTTCCCGTTACTATAGCTTTTTTAATATCAACAAGCTTATTGGACAAAAATACGTAAAATTTATGATTACGAATCGCCCTTTGGATCTTCTCTATCTCACCTTGTTTTTCCATCTCTGCGCTACGAAATTGTGCATCAGTGATATTGAAATTTCAACTGTTTTTGCTGCATTGCACTATTTTCCAACTGATTATTATGTTTTTTACTACTTCTCTTATTTTTGGTCATCGGAACGATATTAATGAAAAACAGCCACGAATTACAAAATTTAATCCCTAAAGTAAGCAACATATACAGTGACGGCACTTCATCTAAACATATATTGCAATTATCATTTAAATATTATAGAAAACATTCTTTCACAACCTAATCTTTCTATCTTTATCCCATAAATAAATACTGACATGTACCATTATTTTGCCAAAGAAATCCCAATTTCTAGACAAAAACATTCGAAAAGTATTTAAACAATTAAGTGAAGCGGATATTTTCTCTACTTACGTTAAATAAATATCGAAATTTCTGTAATTAAACTTTATCTTCTTATGACACGGTATCCTACAGCACGCTTTATGTAACATGATGCAAGAAAAGAAGGTCCTCGTATACTATAGTTATTCACTATACTATACTAATACAATATTTTCTAGGCACCTAAGTACCGTGTTGTAAGAGGGATATGTGTTAATGTTATGGGTTCTTAAACCAAGCTAAAAAGTAACAGAAAGGAAGTCAAAGCATATCATAATCTAGTCCTGATCTTGCCTCACGCATTTCTTTTGAAATATAAATCATGCAGTGCTTTAGATAGTATGAATAACAGCACAGATGTCTTCATATTTAGATAAAATGCCGTGACTGTATAATTTAGTGCATGAAACGACCGATATCTTCGGGATTCCGAAACGTTGAATCGGTACAATTTAATAAAAATATTCAAAATAATCCATAGAACTAATAAGAATTTTAAGGAATATAACTCTAACTTTGTTAGAACTATACCGCAATATTTGACAAAACAATCAAATATTCTGTTGTGATTACGATAAGAAACAGGATGTAGAGTAGGGACATTATGTTTATAATTCCGTAACTGTATAAACTAGAATATAAAAAATACCTCTAGGTACCGAAAAAGCTTGCGAAAAATCTAAACTTCTACCTCGTACAGTTTATTGTTATTCGTTTAATGGAACATTCTGTATAACTTGTTGAAAGTGTTAAAGATCACAATATTTAACAATTTAAATTAGCAGTTGTATATCATTTGATTACAATCGGAATTTTTGATTAATCCCAATCGACAAAATGATAATAACAATGAAAATAGAGAACGCCTCCTACTGATTAACTATTACCGTCATTGATGATGTTAATATTCGTCGAAACGAACAACGAATTCGTTTTCTGGAAATAATCAATGTTTAAAAGGAAGCACAAGAATTAAAAGAAGAAAGGAATCGTGATGCAATTCGTGTTGGTTTGGAATGTTGACAAACTGGGTAACAAAAGTTGGTAAACATTACAATCTGGTCCCCTTTCAAAATATACAGAGAGAAAAAAAAACGTCTATCGGTGTAGGTAGAGACTTTTTTCTCTTCTAATTCATAATAAATAAAATGACAACGATTACGTCAGAATTCATTCATTAATTCTAAACACTACCCACACCTAATCGTATTGAACGAAATTGGAAATTTCTTGAAATTCTTTAAAAATAGAGAAACAGAACAGGAAACGTTAGAAAAATGGGTTGCACTGCATTTTCTTATAATGTAAATATAGACATTCTACTTGGGTTATTTTTGGGAATAATAAAATTTTATACGGTTCTGTCTCCAAAAATCATAATAAATAATAAGCGTTATTTTTTTTCTTTAACGAAAAAAAAGTAACACGAATCTTCCGTTTTATTTAAAGAACTAGGGCGATTATTGGTGCCAAACGCTAAATCTTTGGCTTTTATTTTTTGACGCCACTTTTATTGAATCATAAAAACACGAATGCCATGTAAATAAACGAAAATTCAATATTGGAATCGATTCTTGGGTGGCGTTTCTGGGCTAAGGTCAACTATCAATACCATCATCTGTCCCATTTATGGCGATCGGTTGTTTCTCGAAACCTTGACCAAAATACCTTGAATTCGCATTTAAAAGAAAAGCAAATTAAAACGACAAAAATCGAATGTATAATATAAGAGTTGAGTCATTTTCTAATATCCACAGTCATTTAGGTCATTGTAAATAAGACGTGCTAAAATTGTCTCTCGTGTGTTTTATTTATTCTACCTACTTTTTTGCTCCATTAGGTTCTGATTTAATACAACAATGTCGACTGTTGAACGAAAAGAATATAAAGAAACGAAGATCATGCGAACCGTATCACCTACACGGCATCTACGCAGCTCAACACAGAATCTAGCCGAATTCGATCACAATTTAGATAATATGCTGGAGGATCTACAGAATTCCGTATCAAGACCTGGTAGCTCATTAGGACAACCTTTGACAAATACAAGAAGTACGACATTAGAATCGACACGTAACAATAACGTTGTGAATCGTTACAATCATGTGAAATCATCGAATCCCGTTGAATATTCATCGGATGATGCATACGATTATACGGTAAATTAATTGAATTAAATTATTTTTCAAAAAATTTATTCGAATTTATGTCCACAGTCACCGGATGGTACAAAACGTATTGCTGGTTATAAAAAGGAATCGTACATGTATCGTACTGAAGGTGGTACTGGATCAACACAGGCACGTACACAAAACAGCATCAATCAATTGGATTCATTATTAGATGATTTACAACAAGTTAAAAATTCATCGTTTATCGATAGTATGTTTAATAATATTTATTAGAGAGTTTTTGAATCATGAGATATTAATAAATTCGTTTGTTTTCCAGATTCTTATAATAGTACTGGCTTAGATCCAGATTTTCAGTAAGTAGATCTTGTTATTGTATATTCTGTGTATTAGATTACGAAAAAAGTTATAAAATAAATTTTTCGGGCGACTTACGTTAGGAGACACTCTTAAAATCATGCTAAAAAAGTACAATCAGTCAATATACTTTTGTACCAAAAAATACAACAGAAATCAAATTAATTGCGCTACTTACGCTATTTACCTTTCGTCCCTGCAATTTTGTACTAGTAAAAATGGCACTTTTCGTTTGTGGATATTTTTGGATTTTGCTACTTTGCCCAAAAGTCTAGCTATTATAGATATTCGTGTACGGAGAAATGGCGCTCTATTTGTGCCAACTATACTTTCATTTCAATGGAATTACCTACACTTTCCCCATCAGTAAAAAGTATGGCGGTATGGCACTCTTTTTATGCACGTGTAGACACCTCTGGGCCTGTGCCAGTTGGTCGCATTAGATTCCTAGTAAAAACCTCCTCTATCATTTCTTAGAAAGTTCAGCGTCAGTATGACTTCATTTTAATATCCGCTCTTTTTGCATGTTTATGCCACAACATCAAATAGTTCTAAGCAGGGCCGGCCTGAGCTTTTCTAGCGCTCCAGGCGCCCGTCTCCGGAAATTAATAATGATCGAGTGCACTACTTTTATGTGCTCCGGAACCGAATTCTTTGACATCTTCGTTAATTACTTTCCTACTTACTTTAAAAATAATCCATCACAAATTAATAAATTTTGAGAAAAATTAAAACTTAACTAAACCATGTCTGATCTAAAATGGTTTTTCTTTAGATAACAGGAAAAAAGACTGACGATTTGGTTCCAGTCGATAACTGCATCATTGTAACAAAAATAGAAAGAAAAACTGTTAGTATTGTAAGAAAAAATATCTGTTTGAAATTTACCATCTCCACAGGAATCCTGGAGCCATTCGGCATGGACACTTACATTAATACTAGCACTAGATACAATTAATTAACAAAAAAAAATCCCATTTTTTAGAAGCAACATTAACACTTCAAAGACTAGAATAAAAATGAAGTACCGAATTAATCTAAAAAGGGTGTTAAGTGTCATTTATTCGATTCTTATAAAGAATACGCGATTAATTCATTCTTCACAGTATCAAAAAATGTGGAAAAATATTAAAAAATATGTTTTGTAAATAAGAATACGGCTACCTAAATAAAGGGCACAATTCAGTTAAAGGGATTGGGGCTAAGGAGACAATTGGAAGCTTCAAAAGAACTTGATTGGTGGATTTGGTAAATTCCAGGTCCGATGGCAAAATGCAATTGGAGGATTGCGAATTTTTATACTTTCAAAAAAACTAAACCTCTTTTACCATCTACGAGGTCTGAAGACCTGACATAGGACCGTACAATTATTTATCATATTTTTCAAATTGAATCAAATGTTCCGTATTTAGCAGCAGTTCCCAAGAGTTCTAAGGTCAGGTCAGTCTTAAGTGTTAAGACTGTTCTACCGTTTTTTTCAATTGATAATATAGGACTTATTAACAAAATTTTACTCGGGACGCACTAAAAAGCGTGCCGCTCATAAAATTATGCCGCTCCAGGCAGCTGCCTGTTTTGCTGTAGTCTCGATCCGGCCCTGGTTCTAAGTAGTCGAAAAGTCCCCGCCCTTTTTCGTTTTAATGACGACTAACACCCTTGTACTCTCCCACAGTGTTGCCACCCAATGATTTTTTAGATTGCAATTATGCTCTAAAAATTGCGTCCCGGTTATTGTTTTTGTTTCATGTTAATCTATAGATACGATAACTTCTTAATAGCGTCTTATTGAAAAGTGTTAATTCCAGAAGCACAAAATTGAACTGTTGGTGCTTGTCCCAAACGTGAGCCAACACTAAAGTCCTTGACTAGCGCCCGAGGTCTTTCGAAAAACTACTTTTACTACAAATATGGTACAAATTGTTCAGTGAAGAACTCATTTTCCCTGTTTTCGCCAGTACTACCTCTTTGGAATTAATACGCTAATTTTTGTGATAAACAAAAGTAAACAGATTCAAACGTAAATATTATTAACTCCTCCAAAACAGTGGATATCATAAAAAAACATTATAAAGTAGATTTAGCTTTAGTTTGTGCCAAATAAAATTTCATTATAAATCTATCAATTTTGTTGAAAGTTTTTGGACCAAATTTTGTTTACAAAAGAAATAATATTTTTTTTACAGAGGCAATAAAGTTGCGTCGACTAAACGTACTGTCCAACGAGAACTTCACTACGGCGACACGCCACGATCATCGTCAAGAAGTCGCACTTTAGAACGCACCGAACGGGAAAGCTCTCTAACTCGCGATGTACAGTACACACAAGAAGGTTGGATTATTCAATGATAACAATTGCAAATCGATTAATTTTCACAAAATTTATTTAGGTACTTATGGTGACCTGCGTCCAATTCGTAGCATTTCCCCATCACCATCATCAAGAACTTCAACATTATCAAAACAAGCAAAAGTAACAAATATCCATCAATATCCGGTTGAAGTGGTTGAAACCACATCACCTGAAATTACTTCAGAAGTACTTGCACATCTAGATCCCAGTTTACATCCACCAGGCAATACAAAAGTTACAACAACAATAAAAACGTATACATACGAAATACCGGGATCGGGTCCGTATCCAACAACTTTAGATACAACTGTGGATTCGGAGAAATACGTATATTCACCGAATCAATCACAGACAACACCAAGTAAAAGTTTTATTTATAATAAATATGAAAATAAAGAGAATACACAGATTAATTACCAACAACAACCACCACCACCACCGCCTCCGCAACAAGAAACCCGTTTTGAGAATCGAGTATACCGTGAAACTACTGATAAAACAACAACAAATTACCAACCGTACCAGAAACCACCACCACCGGTGCCAACAGGACATACGATTGTTAAAGAAACGGTAACAACACGAAACTATCAACCAGGGGGATATCAGCCAGATATTCCCGTCAATAATCAAACGTACGTTTATAATGAAACTGTAAGAACAAGGAATATTAACAATGATAACTATTACAAACCGCCTCCGGTTGTCCAACAACCACCACCGGACACTTACATTATTGAAGAGAACCATAATACAATAACAAATCGAAATATTAGTCAACCATATCCTCCTGATAACTATAATCGACCGCCTCCGGTTGTGCAACAACCACCGCCACCAAGACAAGCCACTTATATTGTTGAAGAGAACCATAATACAATAACAAATCGGAATATTAATCAACCATATCCTCCCGATAACTATAATCGTCCGCCTTATCATCCTAATGATAATAAAACAGTAATCTATCGGCACGAAACTCACACTACCAATAATTATGGGCCTGATTATGGTGATGGTGATGGTAAACGGCCACCTACTGATGTCGAAATATTTGATCCTAGAAATGCACCACCAACAATTGGCCGTAAACCAAACGAACCGAATGTTAATATCCAATACAAATACAAATCGGAAACGAAAACGACAAACAATTACAAAACTGGTTATCCACCAAGTGAAGAAACACAGAATCTATTACCAAGACCGTTCCCGACTGAATCTCAACCGAATGGTAATGGACCACCGAAACGACTCGATGAACTTATGGCCAATATCGGCAATGAGGTATACAATCATAATGAAAATTACCAAAATTTTGATTATTGTATACAATTTTCAGCCACCGAATAGTCCGTATAATGCTAGTTTCAATGCACACGAACACGAATTGGAACAGAAGAAGAAAATCGAATCATTAAAACAACAAGCCGATGTGGTCGACAATGAAGTGCAGCGTAAAGAGCCAATACAACGTTCGAAGAACGTATCAGGACCACCGGTGTATTATCCACCAAATCACGAGATGTTTTTACGGAAAGAAGAAGGTGGTGGCGCTTGGAGGGCTGAAGTAATCTTTATCGAAATTTCGTGGATTATTTTAATTAAATTGTGATTTAATTTACAGGGTGCTTATGCTAGAGAATCTGGTAAATATCAATACGAAGCTGAGAGTAAAAGTAAAACGAAATCGAGCTCAGGGGCAGCAATTGTGCCAGTTTGTTTGCCGCTCTGCTGCGGTCTGCCTTGTACCATCATTTAAACTATCACAAAAAAATTATAAACAAAAAGGGTGCCATTAATCTCGAATTTCTAATTATTTTGTCTAATATTTAACTTTGTATATATTAAAACATTGTTGTATTTGTTTAAAAAAAAAACGAAATGTTGCTAAAACATAATAAAAACTAACTCTTGCCAATTATGAATCAAACAAAATCGTATGTATTTTACTATAATTGTTTAAAAACAATATTCTTACTGTATATTTTTATTTCTATCTTGAACTACTCCTAATAATACACAATCTGCTTCCAATAAAGTTAAATCTCTTTCATAGCCGAGAAATTTCGTTGACAATTCTAATTCTTTGATTCGAAGCCGCACTTTAGCACCCCGTTTATAGTCCTGTTCGTTCTTCTTCGGTCGAGGACAGACACAATGGAACTTCCAACCGAAATCAATATACAAATCATCATCGACTATATGAAAAATCTTTCCAATCACCACTTTCCCTTCCGGATCCCCCAACTATAACAAACAAATTAATAAAACATCAATAAATTATTGTACTTGTATTACATCCATCAATTTGGAGTGCCGTAACAGTGAAGCAAACGTTTGTGGTGGCGTTTTGGTTTGATCGTCTTTCTGCTGGAGCGACTCGAATTTCGTGAAAGCCTTAGCATAACCTCCCTGTTGCGGTGCAGATTCATCTTTACCAATATCCGATGACAATAAACGTTGGTTATTATAGAAATTAATTTGTCGCAACTTTGGTAATAATCGAGTTTGTAAATGCTTAATTAAAGCCATATTATTTTAAAGAAAATCAAATTAACCTCAATTTTTACTTAACCTAATATTTTTTATCTGTCAATTGCGAATTGGTCGTCAAAACATCAGTGCTGCCAATACAAATTATAATTTAGCTACATTTTAATTATTATTTTTCAATAAAATAGAATAATATTGGATAAAATTTCCAAATGAGATACAATTTAACTACAATATATTGAGTAATTCTTATAAATTTACTGTTAAAAAGTTGCATAGTAATTGTGTTGGTTTTATTGTAAGGTTGGCTAAATGTGATCTGTCAAAATTCGCTGTCAAATTCCTCGAGTGTTATTTTTAGCCGGTGGTGGAGGTCTTGGTTCAGTTTTCCAGTGATTTTCCATTAAATTCTTAAGAAAATGGCATCGTCTGGTGATAAACAGGTCTCATTGTGTAGTAAATTGGGTTTAAAACCGGTAACTTGTGAGAATATTAAATATTTCTATTTGCCGGTACAGGGGGTGGTTGCTTATACATCCCTCTCAATAAATGTAATGAATCCATCGCTAGTCCTCCGGTAAAATGTACTTTTTTTCATAATTACAATTTAAGTCATATTTTAATCAATTTTAGAATGTTTCCACGTCGTGATGTTACCAATATTCTATTAGTAAATTCATTACTTGGTACCGGTTTGTATTTGTACAATCGGCCACATCTTAGCACCTTATCGAAGAAAGAGAAGGTTGTTTATAGGTAATTTGCGAAGCTTTTGTTTAGAACAAGCAAAATTTAATGATTTGTGGGGTATTTTAGTGCGTTCGGTGCTGGAATATTCTCCTTAGGCTCTGTCTTAGTTTGGGCGATCGTACGTAGTGTTGTGCCCGAGAATGTTCCATTATGTACGATTTGTGGTATCGGTTCTGGTTTAGCATTGTTGAAAGTCGGCCATACATACGTTAATCATGTCGATTCGTTGGTTAAAAAGTAGAAATTGTACTGATTTTAATAAAAATTACAGTTAGTTATCTGTAGGTTTGTTTAAGTTTTTGTCAATCTTTTTCAACGAGCACAAGCAATGTAAAACAAATATATTTAAAGAAAAATACAATAAAACTATCAGAGAATGAGTAAACAATTTTTTATCATAAAGATTTATGTTTTATTTTTTCTTTGATAAACTAAAGAGGTGACTACATTGCCAGTTCTGCCGCCAAATTTGAATTGTGGTGTCGGTATCAGATCGTAACAATTAAAATAGTCTTCAAAATGCTTATCTAATTCTTCTTTAGTCCAATTACATGAAGTTATAATAAAGTAGCCGTTATTATTTAGCGATTTGGTAACGTTCTTTAAGTATTTATCACGATTCTCACGTGGACAACTAGCTAAACTGATTGCATCATAGGTGCCTTTATCGTGGATCACGTCATAAACACCTTGTAAATCATTTAATATATCACACACCCAATAGTCTATATTAAAATTTTTCTGTTCAGCTATAGATTTAGCTAATTTGATTGCATCATCACAATAATCAACACCATTCAAATTTGTATATCCTTCCATGGCTAATTCAATTAGGAACATACCATTACCACAACCTAAATCGAGAAATTTTGCGTCTTTGCTAATGTGCTTTTTTAACCATTTCGTTGTTCTATCAACGATATCTTCACCAAACCATATTTCACCAGGATCACCATGATTCTCGAAATTTTCAATTTCTAATTGATAACGTTGATCCCAATACTGTTTTGTGCCTAATTCGGATTCTTGTAATTCTTCAGTATCGGTCATGTCTGAAATTCAAAAGAAATTAAGAGGAGAGGAATAGAAATTTTGAGCATTTAAGTGTTTATATCTAAAGATCGTTTCATATAACTTCAACCGCCCGAAGGCGTGGCTTGTGGAAGGTTGTGCTGCAGAGAAGACAGAGAAGAGGAAGTGATTATGAAGATAAGAGACACATCTATAAACCCTGCATGCCCTGGTTTGCCACTAATAGTTAGAAAGAACACCCGGTAGAATAGGAAACTAATTACAAAAAGGATGAAAAAATATTCGACACGGTTGTTTATAGAAAGTAGATTATTTCAAAGATTACAAGTAACAGGAGTTAGTAGACCATAATAAAAATAAAGAAATAAGGAGAGAAATTAATGCTATCTATATACCGAATCGACGAATCAATGAGCATAGACTGTTTCCAAGAATGTGAAATAAATACGGATATAAATAAAAGAAGACGTCTTATAGTTGAGGAATCAACCTAAGAGATTTAAGTTAAACCAATAAAATTAGTTTACAGTAGGTTTAGTAATAAAAGATGTAGTGGAAATGGTGATATAGTGATCTAGCAGACCCGGCAGACTTTGTCCCGCCCGCCCGTTGGTTTACATTCACAAAATTAACAATATTAATTCTAGATCGAAATGTTTGAACAAATTATTGTTTAATTGTAAAACGTCAAAGAAAGTGAGGTTAGACTTTCTGTTATTTACGTTTGAAAATGAAACTGCTAAATACATATCAAAACTTATTTCTAAAAGCGGCCAGCCATGCAGCGAACGGGTACCCGCTTGTCAAAACTTATTTCCACAACTGCCCACATTCCAACATATTAAAACTTTAATGCCCGATTTAATGCTCGCAGGGGTTGAATTTTCAAAAGTCCTTTCTTAGTAAACGTCTACATCATGAAAGCACTATATGTGCCAAGTTTAAAGTCGATCGGACTGATAGTTTGGGAGATATCGTGATGAGTTAGTCAGTGAATGAGAAATAGCTTATATAAGTATAGATTAAAAAGTAAATCAAAAATTAATAAAATAAAATGCATTCTCTTTAAATGATGATTTATACCATGCATCACTCTTACATACTCCATAACAACACTGTTTCGTTGTTCCTTTTTGTAGAGATAACAATTATATTCGATCGAAAAAATTTATTTTCCAATTAATATAATTTATTTTATCTACGACTTATATATAAAGTGACTATTATACGTGTGGTTTTTGCAATATAATGTCCTATATTATTTCCTACAATTTTCTGATTGGCTTACGAGAGGGAATAATGGTCATTATTCCCGCTCATAAGCCAATCAGAAAATACTATTTTCCTTAATTTTCTCTAATGTTAAAAAAACCATGGTAACTACAATAAATAAATAAATCGCCACTTTTAACTAATAGTTCAAAAGTGTCCGTTTTCTGTGTGATTTTATAAACAAAAATGATGATGAAGGTAAATGTTCTTGTACATCACCAATACCTGTACATTTAGAAAAAAGTCGTAGATAAAGTATAGTATACAACTCGCTAAAATGAGTGCTATTATTACCGAGAATGAAGTTTACAACACGAGCGAACGGAGTGAGCGAGTGTTGTAATCATTCGAGGTAATAATAGCACTCATTATAGCGTCGTTGTATAATATACTAATAATATTTATTGATTTTAATCATACGGGTATTTTAACGTGCTTATTTTGAAAAGCGTATGAAAAAGATGGCTGAATCTGACGCATGCGCACAAAAAAAATTATAATGAAAAGATCTATACAACTGATGTTATATTTTTCTAGAAACTCGTCGAAAATTGACGCTTTGGTCCATTTTACGATTTGGTTCTTTCTTGTATCTGTTTACTTGTCTTGGAGATTTCTTTGTGCATAGAGCGTTTTTTGATAGTTATTTTTTTGAGTTGTGAATTTTGGTAGTTTTTTTTTGGGTTTCCCCGTATTTGTAAGTAAAATAGTTAGTCACTTTTATTTCTGTTGTAGTTTTTAATTTAGTTATTTGTTCATGTATTTGTTTTGTTTTTTAAGTTTCTCACTGTTTTTTAGTCATAGGCAGAAAGTAGCCGTATCAATAGATAGTACACGGAGAAAATTTTATGGTAAATACTATCATCAAAGTATGGTATAAAATTTTTTGATAGTAGCGAATGCCATTTTTATTTTTAAATGCACAATGTGAACAGTAATATTTACCTACCTGTATGATAATTTTTACCGTCTTTCTGGTTACTGTTATAATTATTATTATTATCCTGGGTAGTAAAAACTACTATACAAGCATCGTTGGTGCTAACATAAAATTTTCTCAGTGTACTAACATAAAAGATTGTCTTTATCTGTAAAGAGAAAAACTCGGCGTCAAAGAGCAAAAAGGGCTAAACAGCCCGATATTAGTAACAATGTGGATAATATAATCACTGTAAACTCTCTACCAGATTTAGAGATTGAACGAGTACATCGTGAAGAACCCAATCTAATAATTAGAAATCGCGTAGTGCATCTTAATTCTTTTTCACTACAAGCCACAAGACATCAAGGTTTTGATTGTGATTTTTACGACCTTGATTTTTTTAAAGAAAAAAGGGGTTATCAACCACATTATTTTATAAATATAAGATACACAAGGGAAAATAGAGTGCAATGATAATATGGATTTAAATAGTGCAGTAGTTGCAGGAGCAATAGATTCTGGAATTGGCTGGAGACAAACAAATAAAATAATGGCTGCGTTGCACGTACCTACGATATCTCAGCATACATACATGAAGAAAGAAGGTGACGTTTTTGAGAAGACAAAAGAGTTAGCGTTTAAAGATATGATTGAAGCTAGTAAAGAGGAATTTCGGTTGGCAGTTGAAGCCGGTGATGTCGAAAATGGAATTGCAACAATCTCAGTAATTGTAATAAACAAAAAAATACGGAGAACAGCCATAAATGTTTCAAAAATTTCCATAAAACTTCTACAGCAATGGAAAGCGGCATAATTGTGGAGGATTTCAAAAAATCAATGCAAATGCACAACCTGCGATACGGTAAGTTGATTGGATATTCCAGTGTATATAGAAAATTATGCAAAGCAAGACCACACGGACCACATTTTCACATTGAAAAAATTGAGTGTCGATACCACGTATTGAGGAATTATTATAATAAACTAAGAGAATGCAGTAGATTTTGTCAAGTAAGCCGGGGATAAAACATTTTATTCTAAACAACATTATCAGATTTAGAACAGCTATTGCAGCTGCAGTTAAATTTTGGAAAAAAGAAGATGTTTTACATTATGTAAAAGTTCAAAATTTGAAGCGTGATATTCTAAACTACATATTTTTGATGTGCATATAAATTGCCGTGAATATTTCTGCAATAATGTTGGCAAAAGCGATGAAAAGAGCTGGAATGAATTTAGGAATGCATCAGCTTATGAAAATTTTGAACGATGTTTGAACCGGGTTGCTAATTTGTCCTCGAGTTTATTGTATGATATGGATAATAATGCGGCAGAATCTTTCAATGCAGTGGTCAATCGAATGATAGGAGGTAAAAAAATAAATTTTATCCAGAAAGGAGGTTATGAAGGCAGATGTTATGCTGCGGTGATGGATTAAAATTAAAAAAACTCCTTTGTAGAAAAGGTAATCAAAGAAATAAATAATGGAAATGTTGGAGAAATCACCTCTTCATTTTCTGAGAAAATTTGCAAAACAAAAAAACAAATCAATCGAAAACGCAAACGAAGTTTCATTTGCGCGGATTCTGAATACGGAAATGAATCATCCAACGTGCCCGATATGGCCGAAGACACACTAAAGTTGGCCAAGGAAAGACTCCTCACTGAAATTTCAAATGTTGATATTGATGACATTCAAACATGTACCCTACGTACATTTTGTAATGATTACTCTACTGGAAAAATTCAAATAAACGTCAATATCTGATTCACTGCGCATTCAGAGCGCTCGCCATCCTAAAATGCGCGAACTATACGCAGTTCCAGGATTGTAAGCGGGGATATGGAAACAAACAAATAAATCCTTAAACCTTTGGCTTACGCCGATCGTGCGAGTCATCATAAACAAAAAACTGGCGCAAGATGTTTACTTCTTGTGACATGTATGACATAGATGTATGTTTCGGGGCTACAAAAGGAACTATGAAATAATAAACGATCAGACTCGTGGTATTCACTTATGGCACAAATTCGTTACTACGAGTCTCTTTCGTGATTATAAGCGAAAAGATTAAAAATATCACTTCATTCAAGGATACCAACTTAAATCTAAGAACCCTTTGGTCGATGAATTTAGTATAGATGGCCCTTTTGTATATCTTCCAAAAGTATTATGGTTATAAATAACCCATGTGTTTTATAGAATTTTGGAAAAAGATCACATTTCACACTAAAAGGTATTTTTACCACTACAAATACATCTACAGGCCTATCTATCATCATTTCTATTGTGGGCTAATTTGATTAATTTGACTTTAATCTCCTAAGTCAATCCTCTGACTATAAATATAAAAAAGCAATGAATTTTAAAACAACGGAATCGAAGCTACAATTAGATATTGTTAATTAAATTGAGGTTATGTTTTAAAAAAAATCTCCTAACCTTAAAAATTTTGTTTTTTGTGATTTTCCAATTGTACAAAATTAGTTTTCTTAAACGATGGAAGACGACTTGAAGATTGAAGAATTAGATTTGTACGAATTACTTGAAATCGAGCCAAATAGTACGGATGCAGATGTAAGTTGTCTAACAAATTCCACTAATTGTAAATAATCGACTTTATAACGTTTCAGATTAAGAAAGCGTACAGAAAGAAAGCACTACAATGCCATCCAGATAAGAATCCAGACAATCCAAATGCTGCTAAAGAATTCCATCGACTATCAAAGATTTTGGCGATTCTGATAGATACAGCAGCACGAAGTGCTTACGATCGTGTCTTAAGAGGACGTAAACAGGCCGCTTTACGCCATAAAGAACTTGATAGTAAACGTAGGAAATTGAAAGAAGATTTAGAAGCACGTGAGCGAGCGGCCACACGAAATTCGAAAAATAAGACTGAAGAACAACAACTTAAAGAGGAAATTGAACGTTTACGTAAAGAAGGCTCAAAACAGGTCGAAGAAGAATTCCGGAAAGTTGCAGAATTATTGAAAGAGCAATCCAGCAATCCAGTTACAAATGATGATTGGGATAGTGCGAAATATCGCATTAAAATCAAATGGAAAGCGGAGAAGAATGATGCAAACAACGGGGGATACACGCAAGAGTTACTACACCAATTTCTATCAAAAGTATTAATTATATTAATTTAAACAAAAAGAATATTAATTTTTATTGATTTTAGTATGGAGATATCACAGCTCTGGTAGTTTCCGAAAAGAAGAAAGGTAGTGGTTTGGTTGAATTCAAGACGAAATCTGGTGCTGTAAGTTGATGAGAGAAACGCTAAATGAGATCTAAGATTTGGTAAATTTCAGCAAATGGCTGTACAATTGGAAGTGGGCCTATCATCAAATCCTCTAACACTCGAGTGGGTAAACGGACCACCACCCGCTAAGAAATCACATAGTTCCCTAGTTAAAGACAGCGATTTCGAGAGTGTAGTTCTGATGAAAATGCGACAGGCTGAAGAAAGGAAACGACTAATCGAGCAAATGATGGCCGAAGATAAGGCAAACGAATAATTATTTTATATTTGTAATTAATTAAATTTTATAAAAAAATCAACGTGATTTTAATTGGACGTAACACCAATAGATGGCGTTGTCACTCAAGTGGCTGCCACGTTTTCTATTCGATAATTATTTCAAGATAAATTAAGATGTGTACGTTTTTTTGTTGATTGAAACGAGTTTTGTGTGGTGTTGGCAACAAATCGAATTCTTATCAAAAATTACTGACCTGGAAAATTCGGTAAAAGTTGGAAATTACAGAAATTTACCACCCCTTTTTAACGCTTTCACTGTCTATCACGTGACCTGTGTGACGTTTCTCTTGATCCATCCAGTTTTCAATTGCATGGCCCATTCACGATGACGACCCAGCAAATTCAACCAAAACGTGGAATTGTGAAACAAGTAAGTGCGTTTTTGATGAAATTTTGGCATTTCCGTTGGTTTTCTATCAATTTTCGATGCAAATGCATTGGAATTTTATCGGAAATCGATTAAAAAAGACCACAGAAATTTGTTATGGTTAGGATGCTTGGTTGGCAGACTGTGTACATATGGAATTTGAACTTTTACGTTAATTACCAATATTTCAATCAATTAAATTGCGAAAATCAACCGAATTTTTCTAGATACCTGTAAATTGTAGTAATTTAAACGGTAATCTTACAGAAAATTCCTACAATGTAACCTCAACTTTGTATGAGTTGGCATATTTCACAACGTGCATACCTGTTTGTTATAATTCCATTGATAAATCGTATTAATTTCAGATCCTTTCCGGTGATTCTGTTATCATCCGAGGCTTGAGCGGCGCCCCGCCACCGGAAAAACAAATCAGTTTCTCTGGTGTAGCTGCCCCGAAATTGGCTCGACGTACTGGCGATCCGTAATCCACAAAACACGCAAAACTATTCCATTAATTAAAATTGATAAAAATTACAGAAACGAAACAACTAAAGATGAACCGTACGCTTGGGAGGCACGCGAATATCTCCGTAAGAAATTGATCGGTGAAGAGGTGTTGTTTATATCGGAGAAACCAGCGAATTCGACACGTGAATATGGTACAGTCTTCCTGGGTAAAGATCTCAATACAGCCGAGAATATTACCGAATCGTTGATCAGTGAAGGTTTGGTTACGGTACGTCGCGAAGGCGTTCGTCAGACACCTGAAGTGGCACGTTATATCGAATTGGAGGATGCTGCCAAAGCTGCTGGTAAAGGCAAATGGGGCAATGGTCCATCGAATGAGCATGTACGCGATATTAAATGGCAAGTGGATAATATGCGTGCTTTCGTTGATAAGCTCCAATACAAACCTGTTAAGGCGATCATCGAACATGTCCGTGACGGTTCAACTGTTCGAGCATTTCTTCTACCCGATTTCTATCATATTACACTAATGATATCCGGAATAAGAGTAAGAGATTGTGTTTTAAATTGTAATCGAATTAATTTTGGATTAATTGCAGTGTCCCGGTTTCAAATTAGACGCTAACGGTAAACCGGATCCTTCCATTAAAGTTCCCTATGCTGAAGCGGCACGTTATTTCGTTGAAGTTCGTCTGTTACAACGTGACGTTGAGATTGTTTTGGAATCGGTAAATAATAACAATTTCGTCGGTACAATTCTACATCCAAAAGGCAATATTGCTGAAGCATTATTGAAAGAGGGTTTTGCACATTGTGTTGATTGGTCGATTGCCTTTATGCGGTCAGGTGTTGAAAATCTACGTGCAGCTGAGCGTAAAGCCAAAGAGGCACGTTTACGTATATGGAAAGATTGGCAATCGAGTGCACCACAAATTACCGGTAAAGAAAAAGATTTCCAAGCAACTGTTACAGAAATTATTAATGGTGATGCATTAACGGTGAAATTAAATAATGGACAATATAAAAAGATATTCTTGTCAAGTATACGACCACCTAGGGAACCTGGTCGTGTTGCTGATGAAGAAGGTAAAACAACACCACGACCAAAAGGTTTCCGTCCATTATACGATATACCATGGATGTTTGAGGCACGTGAATATTTACGTAAGAAATTGATTGGTAAAAAGGTGCATGTTGTTATTGATTACATACAAGAAGCTCGTGATGGTTATCCGGAAAAGGTTTGTGCTACTGTTGCAGTAGGAGGAAAGTGAGTATTAATAAACAAAAATTAATAATTTTTTATTTAATATTTGAATCGTTTATAGAAATGTTGCCGAAGCTTTAGTCTCAAAGGGCTTAGCAACTGTTGTAAGATATCGTCCAGATGATGATCAACGCAGTTCTAAATACGACGATTTACTAGCTGCTGAAAGTAAGGCTAGTAAATCTGGTGTCGGTATCCATAATAAAAAAGACATTCCTGTCCATCGAGTAACTGAAATTGTATGTCTTCAGTTTGGTTGATTTTAGCAAACTATTTATTTATTTTTTAATCTTTTTTAGGACGCGGCTAGAGCCAAATTGGAATTGTCTTCCTTCCAACGTGCTCAACGTATTGATGCTATCGTTGAGTTCGTAGCTAGTGGTACTAGGTTGCGATTATATGTACCAAGATCCACTAGTTTGTGCACCTTCTTATTAGGTATCATTTATTTATTTATTTATTTATTATAATTTTTAATTGCACCACAGAAAACCCCATATAAAAGCATTTCTGCTTTATATGACAAGAGTTGGTGCTAGATTAATTTTGTGAATTACCAAAGTGGTCGAAATATTAGTATTTTTCCACTATTTCACCTCGCAAACATTTCTATACATGTTCTATTTAAAGACGTTCCGCGTAGGGCCGGCCCGAGTTTTTCTAACTCTCCAGGCGAGTTTTTTTTCGGCGCCCCTCTGCGGAAATTAATGATGATCGAGTGCTCTACTTTTACATGTTTCGAAACCTTATGATGTCCTTCATATTACATCAATTTGTGTTCAAAAATTAACATGGAATAAAAGATTTCATGTTAATTATATTTATGTCACTCGTTATCAAATCGATTTTATTACATAATAAGCAAATAATAATTGTTTACTTGACGACGGGCCATTATGGCGTTATGAAAAATAATAGCCCACTATTAAGGCCGTTGCTATGATAAACAATCTTTTTTGCAGTTATTAAAAAATGTGATCATAAACTCAGATTTTCAGATATCAAAGAAAAAATTTTAAAAAACCAAAAATAAAGTTAAATTGCTTCTTTTACTTATGGCATAAACTCATGAATGCACCACGTTCGTTATTTGCCTCATAACGCCTTTGATACATTAATTACTATTAAACAATTCAAAACGTTTAAAAAATCAACCTTGTCTTGAAAAAAAGACTTACGGTTTGTTTTCGAGTTGAAAACTGCTTATTGTGAACTGTAACAAAAAGAGGAAAAGCTATTAGTGTTGTAAAAAAATATATAATTATTTAAATATTTGTCATGTCCATTTGCGCAAGCACCTACTTTAACACTAGCACTAGACATAATTATTAAGGAAAAAAAAATCGCTATTTTTCAAAACAACATTAACTCTTCAAAGACTGGAGCACAACTGAACAAAGTGTTCGCAATAACAAAAAAATCACATAAAAGGCACAATTGGCAAAAGGCAGGAATTGGGTCTAAGGAGGCAATTGGCAACTTTAAAAAAAAAAACTTACATAGGTGAATATGGGAAATTCTAGCTCTTAAGGGTTGCCAATTTTTGAACTTTTAAAAAAAAAAGATAATAGTCCTTATCCTAAAATTTTGTCTGACGATGAGAAAATTTTCTAAAAACAACCTCTTACAATCTACGGAGTCTGAAGATTTAACATAGGGCAAGATCATCTGTTTATCAGAGAATTCGAAACTTTTCCGCCTTCCACCAGTAAATAACATTTTCCAAATTGAATCAAATACTGCGTATTTAACAGCAGTTCCCAAGAGTTTTAAGGTGATATCTCAACCCCATATTGAGCAAATTAATCAGAATAAAAGAGTTTTAACAAAATGATACTGATAAAATGCTGCTCAGGACTCACTAAAACGTACCGCCCCTAAAATTATACGGCTTCAGGTAGCTGCCTGTTTTGCTGTGGTCTCAGGCCGGCCCTGGTTCCGCGAAATTCTTTTACAAGTCATCCTTTTGCAAATCGATTTGAAGTGTTGAAAATTCAGACTAAATTTAATTGGTAGTGAATTTGTTTTGCTGCAAAAACAATAAGAGAGAAAACCTATTTTCATTCAGATAGAGTCAAAATAGTACTTGCTGGTTTTAGGTTGTTCTTGCCTATTCGTTTTTATTATCTCTTCGCCATCGTTTCTTTTCCATTTTCACATGCCCTGTGTCACGTTGATTGCTGCACGTCTGAGACACGTTTCTTCAATTTTTACCTCTTTCATAGAATACCAAAAATCAATTGCTACGATTTCTTCGGAACTATCCAAATAACTCTCTTTTATTTCACTGTTAGTTTCCTTATTTCGTTCATTTTCAATTTTAAGCTTTACTTCGACCGCAAAGCACGTATTTCTTCATTTAATTTACCACATATTGCCTCAATTTTTTTTTGTTGTTCTGAAAACTAGAGATTATTTTATTGTACGACTTGGTTTTAATTACAGGTGGCATAAATTGTCCCCGTGCTTCTCGTCAGGCTTCCAATACAACTTCCGCAATCGAAGGTGAACCATTCGGTGATGAGGCATTACAATTTACAAAAGAACGTTGTCTACAAAGAGAAGTTTCAATTCAAGTTGATACACACGACAAAGCTGGCAATTTTATTGGTTGGTTATGGATTGATAATGTGAATTTATCAGTGGCTTTGGTAAAAGAAGGTTTTGCATCTGTACATCGTACTGGTGAAAAATCTCAATATGCAACATTATTAAAAGAAGCCGAAGATTATGCTAAAGCACACCGTTTAAGAATATGGAAAGATTATGTTGAAGAGAAAGAAGAGAAACATGAAGAAGAAAAAACGGTAACTGAACGAAAGGTCAGTTATGAAGAAGCTGTTGTCACCGAAATAACACCAGAAGGTACATTTTATGCTCAGAATGTATCTGAAGGTCCGAAAGCGGAAGCATTGAATGCTAAACTCCGTCAAGAATTCCAAGCTAACCCGCCTCTTCCTGGTGCATATACACCGAAACGTGGTGATATATGTGCGGCCAAATATACAGTTGATGATGAATGGTATCGAGTGAAAGTTGAG
Source organism: Epicauta chinensis (assembly GCA_021725515.1). Classification (NCBI taxonomy): domain Eukaryota; kingdom Metazoa; phylum Arthropoda; class Insecta; order Coleoptera; family Meloidae; genus Epicauta; species Epicauta chinensis. The sequence goes on from JAEDXX010000028.1 coordinate 681,363, forward strand.
AAAATTCAAGATGGTAAAGCAAGTGTTCGTTATATTGATTTTGGTAATCGTGAAACTTTACCAACCACCCGTCTGGCCAGTTTACCAGCGGCTTACGTCAACGAAAAACCGTACGCAACCGAATACATTTTGCCTTATGTCAGTCTACCAAAAGATGAAGAATTTGCAGCAATGGCTATTAAATATCTAAGAGAGGATTCGGCAGTTGGTAAATTACTGTTGAATGTTGAATACCGTCAACAAGGTAGTCCACCGGCTGCCTCCCTACACACTGATAAAACACCAGAAGGTGATCTTGTACGTAATTTGATTGCTGATGGTTTATTGTTGGTGGAGAATCGTAAAGTGCGTGGTCAAAATAAATTGTTGGCCTCATACAAAGAAGCCCAAGAAACTGCAAAAACCAATCATTCTAATATTTGGGAATATGGTGATATTACCGAGGATGATGCTAAAGAGTTTGGACTTGGTAAATAGGGGGACCAACTACAGAATCAGAGCAACATGAACCTACATGTGGAAAATAACAGAACAACGGGTTATATATTGTTTAATAAAAATTTCCATTTAAACATTAGATAGTTGCCAATCTATATTATATATATTTAATAAAACATATTTTTATCAAAAAGCACCTCTAAAAATTTTGATACAGTTGATTTACGTATCTTATTTTGTACGATTGTTTTCGGGAACAAATCTTGTGGCCTTTTTGCCAATTCTTGTTGCTTTTATTATTACGATTGTATCACGTTCATTAGCATACTCTGTGTAATGTAATAATTTATAGTTGTCTTCTTTTTTACGTGTTATATAAAGTTTTAGTTTTTTCCCATGTAATAAACATGTTCATTACAATTGATTTCATTAGAAAAAAAAACAAAATCGACTTGATTAATGCAAGTCCGAAATGCACCTGCTGGTCATCAAACTAACTGGATTTATATTACTGTATGTAATTTATAAAATTTTAATTGGAGAATTCGACAAATTTGAAGTAAATGTAGGGAGTGGCTCTGTATAAAATTAAAAAAAAAAGATATATGAAAAGTAATTGTTTAATTATACTCATTAATTTTTTTATTAAACCTAACCAATTCTAAAGTCCTTTTGCCAATATTTGCACGTGAGTAATTACTTTGAAAACTCCGTAATCATGTATACTATATTTTGAGGTAGAGATTGAAACTCTATACTGCTTTGTTCAAAACATTCAAAACCATTTAATACATCCACATATTTATATTAATTACAAATACTTGAAAAGGTTTTTGTTTAAAAATAACTAATTTTTTACAACACTACTATCTACATCCTATAATTAAACTGAACAAAATGATCCTTTGCTTTTCAATAATAATACCATAAAATTAAAGCGAAAAAAATGTATCCATATTTTAACAGTTTTATTATATATACAAATCACAAACATTTGTTATCACTCTTGTATTTCATTTTCCTGGGCTTGTACTGCTGTCTTTTGAACCATACACGATCTGGCTACGGATTCAAACAGTCTGCAAATAAAAACGAAATTAATCGTACAATAAAGACGTGACTATAGGATCTATCAATTTATGTTTTCAAAATAGTTCTAATTGATCAAAGCTATTAAATTGGGAATTGTTTTTTTATACGCATGTTGTGTTTTTTTTGTTTGTTTCAATTAAAGTACTTGTGAGCGGTGTATTCCTGTACCACTCTTGAATTCAAAGTGTTGTAGCAGCCCTTGTAGTTGGGGTTTTTTGCAAAAAAAAGATGGGCAACTTCTAATACGAAAAACAAGAAGATTTATCTGTTGACAATATTTATAATCCAAAGCGTTAATTAATCAATTAAAGCGCGTCTTACAAATTGGACTGAGAGGTTGATACAAGCAATACAACAGAATAAGAATCTGTGAAATAAGCTAGAATTACAAAAAACCTCTAAAAGAGTATTGTGGCCTGCATAAAAAATGTTCATTTAATAATACTTGCAGCATTAATATAAGAATAACTCAAGGAGGCAACCAACTCAAGATACAAAAATCCCAGTCTTGCGTAAGAAATCGTGATAAATCAGGACATGCTTAAACGTGACAAACAAAAATTATCGATACAAAAAATGCCAATGAATGACTTTTACAGAAATGGTAAAAAATCCAAAAATTGAATAAACACGTTTTTGTGGTGCAATTAAAAAAAAATAACGACTTACTTTTCAATTTCCGGGGCACAGTGGACAAACTCATGACTCCAAAATTTGTACGTTGGATTCTTGATCAATTCAATGAATGTAATTAAAAGTCCCCATGGATGTGGTCGATTAACAATCAATCTCTCTAATAAAACTCTTGTTATTTGTTCTTGTATAGCTTCAGTATTTGCTTCGGCGAATAAATATAATAATGTACAAGAGAAATAATGTGTATGACTGTTTGGATAACGTAATTGATTTGCAATTGCATTCAAAAATAGATATCTGCCTTCTGTATCCAAATCAACAGCTAAATTTTGAAAGATATCCATATGAGCACTATGTGCAATTGTTGTCATATCAGGTGGATGACCTTTTCCACGTATATATGCAATTGCTTGCATTCCAACATGTAATACCAAAGCATTCATTAATGGTATATTGTATCGAACACCCGGTTCATTTGATATTTGTAAATTACTACGCAATTCTGATAAAAATGTTACTGGAGCTCTAGCTTTTAAATATGAATCTAAATCCTTCTTAAATTGTGCTGGTGTTATCAACATTGGTATATTAGCCAGTATACGTGGTCCATATGATATTTCCGGTAACATATCAACTTTTAAATTCGGTGTAAATGGATCAGGTAAACGCATATTGCGTGGAAATGCTGATAATATTAAATTTCTCATTTGAATACAATTTGGTGGAATTACATCGCAGAAATTATAATGATAATCACATAAGAATTCCGGAAAATCATGTAACAAAACCAGTAATACTCTTAATGTACCTTTGTATAACATCGTAACTGGTTTAGCCAATTCAGCATTACGTAAAAATGGTGCCAAATAACGGAACAGATCAATTAATAATTGGGCATATAGGGGCCATCCTTTTTGTTGTGGTGTTGTTGCCAACATTCTACCCATAAATACACGATGCGACACCAATTCTAACCATGCATAACAGAAACCGGCCGCTTTTGTTGGTCGTAATATATGTAATGTATGGCAGTATGCATTTAAAACATGGAAATTAATAGCTTCAAGTACCGGTTCAGGTGCATTCAATTCCAAAAATAACATGGTGAATATACGTTGATATGGCATTTGATTGAATTCAACAGTTCTTGTGTCGTGATCTTGCAACAGACATCCAGCCACAATACCAAGAACTTTATTCAATAAATGGATCTTTGTGGTAGTATTATTAGCATCACCAGAATGTTTCACAAGAAGAGCCACTAATCGTACAAAGGCATCTAATGTATTATAACATTTAGCACGAACAGTTGGTAATTGTGATGCACTGCCTTTTTCAGCAAATATTCTATAAACAATTTCAACACATAATTGTGTTGATAACCGGAAGAAACGCGTAATTAAATCATCGGTCTTTAATATACCCTGCACATTCATTTGATGTACGAACATACTAAAGGCCTTGGTTGAATCACGCCCCTGCTGTTGATTATAAATTGTTATCCACTCTCTTAATAGATAATCAGTTTTCTCAACTAGGCCAGGTGGATCTTCATAATTGGGTGCTCTTGCTTGCAAAATACCATTATGGATATGCATATTTGTACTAACAGTTGACCGGTCACCAATAAATGAAGTTTCATGATTTTGTCGCAATATCTCCATTATATTCCCTAAACCTTCAGGTGGTTGTCGCATATGCGTTTGTATTTTTGCCAACATTTCAATTGTATTACATAAATCATTTTCAGAAACAAATTGTCCAGAACGATCATCAATTAAATATAATTGTACCAATTGCATTGCAAATGTTACACCAACATAATTCAAACCATTCTCCATACATTGTGCTAATGCTAAATCGTATTGTGGTACATAAACAAGACCAGATTTTATTAAAATATCAACCGCATCAATATTGTAACGAAATTCTTCACGACATTCAATCAATAATCTTGTCACTAATTTATTTGTCCATTGTTGACCACATACACGATGATCTTGTAATGATTTCAATATGCGTATGATGATTTCTTTGAATTTTAAGGCTACTGGATCTGTATCATTGATCGCAGGTACGAGACAATCTTGTAACGCTTCTACACACTATAAAATAAAAAAAAAACATTTTATAATTATCATTGACCTAATTATTGGAAATTACCTTTTGAACGATGGTTTGTGGCGGTGAAAAGTCTCGATTTCTTACATTGTGCATAAGACATTCACGTACTAATAACATATTAGCATTCATATGACCATATTGTGGTTGTCCAGATGTTGCCTGTACAAATGTTTCAATTTCAAGTGCCAATTTTTCAAATAATAATGAATAATCATCATTTGGTATTGTTTGCGGTATTGAAAATGGTGTAGGTGGATGTGGTTGTGTATCAATTGGTGTTAAATTTTGTTTTTGTATTAATATATTTGTATCACGTTCATTTGGTAAAAATCCAGGTATATTTCTAGCAAATTCTTCATAAACCGCCATTTGACTATTTGTAATACCACCAACTTTTAAACGTATCGGTTCAGGCATTCTCTCAGCTTGATAAGTCAATGCGATGGCATCACAATAGCGCCTAGAAAAGAAGAACAATCACAGTAAAAATATTGAAAGGAAACGTATTATTTATAATTAAGATTACATCAGGTAGCATGAAGAAACACAAGAAACGAAACATCAGATTATTTGGAATGAATAATAAGTAAAATAATTATTCGAGTTGTGTTATCGAAATAACTAATTAGGTAAGTTAGAGACAACATGAACAAATTGGGATTAAAAATGGTAAAAATTGTATAAAAAATGTAGTTTTGACGATATAATGAAAACATGTTTCTTTTCTATATAAAGTTTATTTTCATGTATTTGTAGATTAGCTGCATGATTTATACTGCAATCAAATCCTGCTTAAGTTACATTACTAACAAGTAAAGTGGACGAGGTGAACAAGACTCCATCACTTCCATTACTTAAGTAGAGGAGGCTATCTTCAAAAACACGTCTTTCAAATGATAACAATAGCTTTTTTTGCAACTTGATTAGGGCCGAAGCTATGAACAATTATGTATATTTTTTATGATACTCAAAAGAAAATACGAAACTGGAATTTCCAACAAAACTGCAACTCTTTTGGAAATAATTATAGTAAACTATAGACGAAAACAAGCGATTTATTGATCAAACCATGGTCACGGAGAAAAAGCTTATATCGTCTTATTTATACCGTAAATTTCATGTTTTTAGTAACAAAGTATTACTCCACTTTGTGTATTAGAAAGCTACACAAAATTCAAGTGAATAAATAAAATCAGTATTCAGAACTGCACTAGAAACAGTAAATCATTTTTTTTTCCAAAACCGCACGAAAGATAGAACAACTTCAATATAACGTAAAAATAAAAAAAGGCAATAACTAGAAACCAATTGAATTTAATTATATTATTTCAAAGAGTAGCAAAAAAATGCAGATTTCCTCTACAATAGACGATATAATACCATCGAAAAGTAGCTTCCCTATACAATTCGGCCCCAAAGTTACAACTCATAAAAGCCTTAAAAAGATTGCTACTGCTATAAAAAATATACTTTAAAGCTTAAAGTGGGAGAGAATCAGGTGAGAAGGTAAAATTAAAAGAACCCAAAAAAAGATATCTGTTTCTATCAAGTGACAATCCTTATAAGCCATGTTTCAGTTATTGCAAAGTTCTAAAAAATGATTTTAGCGAATGAACTTTAACCTCCATTTCGTCTTAAATTTGAGAACAAACACAGAATCTTCTTTTCCGTTTTTGAAAATTAAGAGAATCGAATTTTTATACCGTCCAGTTTACTTATTACGATTGCAAGTCATGCAAGTCCAAAGAAGGAACAATTGAAAAAAAAAACTATAAACTATTGATATAATTGAAAACCATTTGATTATGGAGCCCCATTTTGGGACAGATGCCTGAAACTTAAGCCTCATGGTAAATCCACCTCTGATGCAGCTAATTTACAAACAAACATGTTTATATAATATATCATTATATGAACCCAAAGTTTCCAACTCTCATACTTTACTTGTGTGTCTTTTCTAAGCCACACAACCTAAGAATAAAATGGATTCGGAAACCCAAAGATTTCGTAAAACAATAGAAGCAATTTATAATGTAATATTTCACTCATAAAAACGTAAAAATAGCCGCTTGTTGAACACCAAAACCGAAAAAGAATTAGGATACTGTGTATCAAGAAATTTTTGGAAAATGTGGAATTGAAGAAACCAATAAATAAAACTTACCGTCCTTCTTGTCTTGCAATTTTCCTCAAATCATATTCGCTCATTAATCGTTTATCAATTTCTGGTATAGCCTTCTCAACAGCTGTTTTCTGTACAAAAGCACATGCCAATTCCATATTATCAATTGCAACTTGATTGGCAGCTTGTTCAATCATATCTTTTTGTTGTAATGTCGGTGTACCCATATTGGCAATTAATGCTTGTTTTAAATGTGTATTAATTGCAGTCATTAATTGATCACGGCATGTAATCATTGCCATACCAGCTGTAAGATTTCTAACCATAAAATGTGCAGCTAAACGCATACGATTCTCATCTGGATCTAATGCAAAATCTTTACGTATAATTTGTTCACATGTTTGTAATGCAATTTTAATTGAACGATCAACAACAGGTCCAATCCATTCTTGTACAGCATGTTCAATTGATGAACGCACCAATGGTTTTAAATGTGGATGACTTTGGAATAATAATATTGATGGACTAATAACTGTATGTGTTTGAAATGATGTTATACCAGTTAATTGTATATCACTATAACTGAAACGTGGTTCAGGTGGTGCTGTTAATGCCGATGTTGGTGTTGTACTATTATTATGTGTTACTGGTGAATTTGTTGTTTGTCCACCACCGCCACCACCACCCGGTATAATATTAACTAATTCTGGTTCATGTAGATTTGTTGTTGTTTGTAGATTACCTTGTGTTGATGGTAAATTATCTTTTTTAACATTTTGTGATAATTGAAATTCAATTTTATGTACACGTTCCGGATCTTTTAATATTGTCGTTGGTTTCAAATTAGAGAAATCAATATCTAAATTCTTACATAAAACTTCAATTTCAAATTTCAATGTTAATTTCAAATCAGGTTCCTGATGTAATTCCGATAATACATTCATTATACCCATAGTCCATGGATTTTGTGGTTTGAAAACCTTACTTTTTGCACATGATTCAATTACTTTTGCAACAAATGGTACAACATATAATAACTCTTGTTGTCCTTTATGATAGGCTTCAATCAATAATGATTTTAAATCTAAATCAATTTGTAAAATTGGTTTATTACGTGCCAATGTCAATATCCCTAACCAATGCCCTAAATTTTTCAATAATGATCGATCAGAGAAATTTTCAATACCTTTATCAGATCTTAATAGAACTTTTATGTTACGATACGTTTCTTTCGTTACCATACGATAAATGTCTGGTATATTTAATGTATCCAAAAAATTCGAATATAATCCATGGAAATTTAATTCAATTGATGCCCGTTTCATTACCAGATACTGAGACAACCAGGGCCAATATTCTTCAGATACTAATTCTCTTAATTCATCACATTTTGTTTTCAAATTTAATTGACTCAAATTATTGAAAATAAATGCTACTTTATCTTGTAGATTTTCAGGTGGTGCAATAACATTTTTTTCTTCTTTTTCAGTTGCTACAAGTAATGTATCAATATTCGTTGCATTTGCTATAGATGGACGACTGCCTAATGTACTTGTTGTCGTTGTATTTGCTTTACTTGGTGCACTAGAACTGATTGTTGAATTTGGTTTATAAACTTGACTAACCGGTGTATTTGGCGGTCCTAACATTGATGCCATACTAGCTGGTAATACATTGCCTTGTGGTTTATTTGGTGGTTCAATACTTTGTAAACCATATTCAACATATTCCTGCAGATGTTGGGGAAAATCGTTGAAATGTGGTATAGCTCGTACATGTTCGCAATATTTATGGTATTCTTTTAAACGTGATTTAAAACGATCCAATGCAGCTATACCAAACAAATACATTTTTGACCCTTCAGGTTTTTTCAGTGCCTCCAATACAAATCTTAAAGCCAAACCAAGAACCATATACGATGAGACAATGCCACGTTCTATTATACCGCCGAATAACTGTGCCGTAATATACAATTCTTTATCCGGGTATTGGGGAAAGAATTTATACTCTTCGAAAAGGTTACGAAGCATACAATTGAACACCTAAAGAAAAAAATATACATAGAATCAACCTTAGCTGTCTACAATCTACTATTGTTGAATTGTGCACAATTGCTTTCTCTGAAAAATGAATGCAAATCTAGGAAAAAAATAATCCATACAGACATCAAGCACGCTATCGACTACAATTGACATGAATTCCGTTAAGGGCCAACCTGAGGGTTCTGCAACGTAGAGTTGTGCACCGCTGGCTTGTTATTTTTATATTACAAGAGTTTGGATATTTTACATTCTTTTCCGCTCATTTGCAACGGTAATGGACTATAACCACAAATGATTATTAGAAAAATTATTAAGCATTAAAGGACGTGAAAATTCAATAATAATCCCAATTTTCTCGATTTTTTTATCTTTCTCCTTTGTTCACAAGCAGATTTGAATAAAATTTTTATCAGTTACACAAGAGTGCTAAATATTTGTATAGGTTCATTTTTCCAATATTCACATTGATTTTTCAAAAACATTGATGAAGAAAAAAGCTCAAAAGAAGTTTTTTTTAAGAAATTTGGATGCAAGTCTTGGAAAAAACACACTATCGACTACAAATGATATAAATTTCGTTCAATTTTGTCGAAAAAATCGATAAAATTGAGTCAGGCATTGAATTTTTGTCTTTTCGGAAAAATTAAATAGGGTAAAGAGTACAAATATTTAATTTCATATTAATTCTTAAATATATTTTAAATAGAAACGTTTGCATGCGCAGAAATATGCACTGTTGTAATAGTGAAAAAAAAAAGTTTGTGCACAAATATCTAAGAGTAGTTCATCTGGTTATTAGAACTTAACCTAGCTGCGTTTGGTAAGTATTTATAATTTATGCAGGTTTAATTACTTTGTAATGATTTAATAAGTGTTAGTCATAACAATAAAATATCAAAGATTGACTATCAACAGTTTTTTTTTCTCACTAAAATCATAATAATTAAAATAATAATCGATCATTATTTAATGTTTAATCCGGAGCACCATTGAATGACCAGAGTATTAATGCAATAATTACAACCTTAAATGCTTTTAATAGTGTTAGAAAATCAGAATTGAATATTAATAAAGCTAGTCAGTACTACAATATACCAAAAAGCACTTTGATTATTAAATTAAATCAAAATCAACCTGCTCAATGTAAGTTTAACGATTCTCACAACTGAAGAGGAAATTAAAATTAAAAACTGGATTCTCAATAAAGCTGAAGTGGGTTTCCCTATGTGTCGTGATGACGTAAAAGATGCAGTCCAAAAATTTTTGAAAGAAACTAAGCGTGAAAACCATTTTTATAATTATCGTCCTGGACTATTTTTGAACAGATATCTAGGAATAAGTTTAAAAAATAATTAAGTATTATCAAAAACTAAGGCTTGTGTGATAGAAGATGCTATTCGAGTATGGTTTGACGAGTTACAAAATCACATTGCAGTTGAATTTACAGAAAAAGAATTAAAGTTGCAACGACAAGTGGAACGTGATGCTAAAAAGTTTTTTAAAAAGCACTATCTGAGAGAAAAAAAAAAGAACGTTTATTGAAAAAACAGCTTGAAGAACAAGAATAACTGAAAAAGCGCGAACAAAGAGAAGAACTGCTAGGTAGAAAACAAAAAGAAAAAACGATAGAATGAATATGAAAAAATTAAACAAATATAAATTTACTGACAAAAAAACAAGTTGTTTCCCCCACCAAAAAAACAAAGGCTAATTATTGATTCATATAGCGATTACTAAGAGATATTCTTCCAATTTATTTAAACATTATTTAAAAAAAAATGAGGAATAATTTGCCGAATTAGATTGATATAATATGCTATAAAGATTAGTTTAGTAACTACACAACTTAAATTTAGATTCAAAAACTGAAAAAAGTGATATTTTAGATTAAGAATAAGTCATTTGCAATTTTTACGATCACAATTATTAGCAAGATACTACTGGTCAGTATTTGGAGTATAGGCGGTCAATATTTAGCGTTAAATGGTCAATATTGGGAGCAATCAACTATAACGTTAATTATTTAAAGTCAATTATTATCTGTTTTAAGAACTGAAAGTATTATAATTTGTAAGTCAAAACTATGAAAAAGAGAATAACACCTATAATTGTTCATAGACTCTTCTAATAAATTTACATAAAATGTATTTCTGTTCTTTTTTTCTAAATTGGTCAACATTTGGAACCTTTAACTAATTTACCTTAAGTTTTTCAAGAAATTTTTGCTGAAATTACCATGAGGAAATGAAGACAAAAGCATTATTCTTTTGAAATATTCAATCGTTTGTAAGAAATAAAAAATTGACTCAACTACACTAAGGTTGGCCGGTTATAAACAATGGAAAAAATGAAAAAAATCGATTTAAATTGAGATAGATATTGAATTTTCACGTCTTTCAGGAACACTAAATAAGTTTTACAAAAAAAAAACATTTCAGGCTATAACTGATTACCACTAGAAACGAATACAAGTTTTTTTTTAAATTCAAGCATTTGTAAAATGCACAACTCAACAATCACACATTTTAGTCTTAATCAACATTACTTACTTCACGTTCTCTTTTATTAGGGGAATCTTGGAATCGCTTCAACATATCTAAAACTTCATCTATTGACAACGTAGGATGTGGTGGATGATTGTAGATCCTTTGAAAATAACTATTAGCTTCATCTTCAATATCTTTCGATACATTCGGTGAAATATCAGGAAATAGATTATATTCCGGTAATCTTGTTTTATCCAATGTAGATGTGGTTGTAATACGTCCCAAATTACTAACTTGATTTACTGGAAATATTACAGATGAACTAGTACCAATAGGACCTTGATGTTGTATAGGCATTATAGGAAATGGACTATTTGATGGTCCAGCACTTAGAATTCGTGATGGTGAACCAGGTGATGGTACCAATGGTCCTAAGCCACTTTGTAAATTAAATGCTGAATTTGTTGGTCCAGATATTGTGATGTTTGCTAAATTTGTTGTCAATCCTGGTATTGAATCAACAGTTGTATGATTATATAATTGTCCTGTGATAGCTGATGGATTAAATGGACCATCAACACCACCACGTGAACGTAATATTGTTGGTTGTTGACGTTGTTTCAATAATAATGTACAATTTGTACCGACAGCAATTATAGCTTCTTGACATTCTGGACTAACATTATTCATACATTGTTGTAAACAGATTACCATTGTTGTTAATGTTTCATTTGGTAATGTTGATGCTTTACTTATTGAATCTTCACCTTTACCGATCATTTGTGGACAACGTCTATTTAAAAATTTCACACATGCCAATACAAATGGTTCACCATGTTCACGTATCTTATCAGACAACCATTTTTCTAATTTTAAATATTCACGACGAGATGCTAGACAGGCTAAATCAATTATAAATGGATAAGATTGGGCATTTTGTGCATTCAGTAACATTGATAAGGCTTTTAAATCTTGAGCCACATCCAATATTCTTGATAATCTTGTTTGATCACAATCACTACGTACATACCATTCAGCCATTGCATGCATTATAATTGATTTTATATTTATATTTGTTGTATGCCAAGCATGATGTAAAATAATTGCTGAATTTGGATGATTCAATAGAAATATTGGTATTAAATTTGATAATAATTCTTGTCTCAATAATGTTATTGGCCCAGATATTTGTAATAATGCCAATATTAATACATCAGGACAATGATGCATTGGATATTTAAATAATTCCTGAACATAATTAAATAAACCACATTCTGACATATTTAATAATAATTCAATTAAATTAAGTGATCGCCAATTTGCTAATTCTTTACTATCTTGTTCTGGTGGTGTTTTTAATACATCAACAGCAACAGACATGCATGGATAATCAGCAAAACAAAATACATCAGGATTTTTTAAGATATTTTGTATTAAACTAAATTGTCCTTCAACATTTGTCCATCGTCGATAGAAATTATCAATTGGGAAAGTTTCCGGATGAAATCCTAATGTTTGTAGACCTTGTCGAAGTGCACTTATTAATATTATAAGACCTTGACGATCTTTTATTAGAAATTCAGGATGATCTAAATCAGCAACCACATTTGACCATTGGAAATTTGGTACAATTTCTTTAATTGCTTGCACCAATACATCAACATTCCATGATGTACGTCCATCACTATTACCTTTACTAAATGTACCAGGTGATTGGATATTGAGTGAATCTTCAAGGCCACTGTGTGTACGACACATAACAGTTAATACACGTGCTACCGTTGCAGGTGTTAAATCACGTCCCCCAACTAGTTTCATTAAATTATTACGACACTCTTCAATTGTTGATGTAAAACCGAAACCGATCTCTGTTAATAAATCAGCTAATGATGTCTCTAACATACCCCCGGATAAACCGGGGCCTTCTGAAGACATGTCTGGTGATAATTCACAATATTCAGGATATACTAATGGTGATAACACAACAGGAACTAAATCTTTTGGGAAATCTCGTTGTAATGTATTTAAAAATGTCCGATGTATTGTATTATTAAGTCCAACTTCTTTTGGTGATTTTAATATTATTGATAAGATTAAATGTAAAACTTCTGGTGTTGTTTCGTGTAAACCACCTTCGTGTTGTCGGCTACTACCTTCTGTTTCAATATATGATTGAACTAATTGTGGTACCGTTATACGTAGATGTGTTTGAGCAAGATTTGCTATTTCTTGATTTGATGAATGACGAAATGCAATCGCAAATACAACTTCCTGTACAGCTGAGAGGCGAAGGCACTTGCTCAACTGTTGGAAGAACTGAGATCCAAATTTTAAACCCTAAAATCAAGACAAAAACAATAATAACAACAACAGCAACAACAACAACAACAACAAATATAAATATTGACAATGTAAAACTATAAAAATAAATATCCAAAAATATCTTTAATGATTAAACAACAAGAAAAACAGATAAATTATAAAAGTTCTAATATAAAATATGACCCTTCAATATAAATTTATTGACTTTCAACTGATAATTGTAAAAGAATATTTTCAAGATAAAGAAATTTCGTTTCAAATTTATCAATAAATAAAACTGCATTAATTTCTAGAAAATTATTTAAAACTTTTACCTGTTTTCAAAATAATTTCAACAGATAAAAGTTGGCTATGACAAAATAAAAAATAACAAAAAAAGCAACATTTTCAAATGAATATTAAATATTATCTATTGTTGACAATAATCCATTGCATTTTTATTGATTTTATCATAATTGTCAATTAATTTACATTAAAATTGTATTGTAGTCATTCGCTATTGTCTTATCAATATTTGAATTAATTCAATTGTTTTTACATTTTGTTTTTTTCAAAAATAGAAGACAACAGTAGGGGCAACTTTATCAGTAGAAATTCTCTAAATTGCCAACTTTACAATAAAAATAATCCTATTTTTCATTTTGTAAATTTACAATGGTAATTAAAAGATGAAAGTTAATTTGGTGTAATTTGAAATTAATTAGATAGAAAATACTAATTAGTTAATGCCTACCTTATGATTATTCAATGGGTTGTCTGTAATGTAACAAACAGCAGTCAATAGTGACGGCTTATTCAACAAACTTGAACACTGTTCTAATAATGCTTGATTCTGGGGGGATGGGGCTGATATTTTTGTTGTAGACTCAGTGAAGTCCACCGATGAAAAAAGACATTGGAGCAAGTGACGGTCCGCCTCCAGACCATGCAAAGTCACCAACTGTCAAATAGATAAATTAATTTCAATATTTCATAATTAGAAAATATCGGATAATTTTTAATTTATCAAAAGAAATTGTTCCAATTATCATTTTCCCAAAAAAAATGTCTAAAACAAAAAAAAACAAAACACCTTTGTTGTAGGGCATTCTAGTGCTCGGTCGGTAAAAACGACATCTAGAACACAAATATGGCTGACAATCGCTTGATTTGTCATTTTGATAAGTTCTTATTTTCGTCACCAGATTGTAAGAATCTTCTGGATATTCTAATTCAGAGATTTTTTTTTTGGAAAAGTAGATTACCTTTGTTAGATCGGCAACAACTTGCTTGTAATTTTTTTTCGTTAACGATGCAACTAAATAACTTATTTGTGACAAAGTAAAAGACAACGAGTCTAGGTTCATAGTTCCATGAACACGGCCTCGAAAGCTTCAAATACTTTTGAAGCTTTCTTTGGTATACACGGTGCTTTTATCCACAAAGTCTTATTAATTGTTAAAAAATAACTACACTTTAAATGGTCCAAGACCATCATCGGATCTATTATAGTACTTTTTCCAACACTTAATTTATTAGGATCATTTTTTATTCGTTTTTAGCAAACTTCACACAACATACAACACATGCACGAAATAAAACATATGTGACAAACTACGCATGATCACTAAAACTGAAACGATTTTTTTTCTATTTACTACAATTTAACTATTTCTAATTTATTTAGTTAATAAATTTAGTTTATTTTATGAAACTAATCAATTAATAATGGGAAAAATTGCAATTTTACACAATATAGTAAGCGCACCACACAAAGTTGCAAAAACAATGAAAAAAAACGCTGTTGGTAAAAATGATTAAATTTAAAGCGACATCTACACGATGAACATTCAACTAAAAATAATAACTATGTAGAGTTTGTGAAAGGAAAGCTGGCATCGACCAATGACAATGACCTCGAATTCTACGTCATTGACCAATGAGCACACGAAATTTGTGCGGTCCATTTAAATATAGGAAGTGACGGAGTCAACTCTTAATGTATACAGATCCGGTATTACATCTAGGCTCTCATAGAAAGTTTACAGTACTACCGAGTCATCATCTTTAACTGCATTAAAGCGAATTAAAGAAATATGATAGTCAAAAGTCCAAAATTTTCGTTATTACTATACCCTTTCTTACTTAATTTGTACTTTGATAAAAAGAGTCGTAACAAAAAAAAACTACCATCTCTATGCAATATAGTTTTTCTTATATTTTAGGGTGGAACAAGTGCCCCATTTACCTCACCCTGGCTATAACTCAGTTAATTAAGACGTATTATAAATAAGACACCTCAGGGAAATCCTTCTTAGAATCATGCCTTCCTCTTCTAGTTCTGGTATATATCTTTTACCTACAAAAAAAAATAAATAGAGAAAGATCCTTGTTAATAAAATTTAAACTTCAAGGGTGTGTTCTTGAAACATAGCGTAAGTTCCAACAGAAATTCTGTTTTGTTATAGCAAAAGAGTAGCTGCCTGGGGCGTTCTACGCTAGACTTTATGTGTAATGTTAAGAGTACTCTATTATTAAATAACAAAGAATTAAATGCTGATGAATATGCAATTGACGAATACACTACCTTAGAACACTTTGGAACTGCTGCTAAATAAGAAAGCTTTGATTCAGTTTGAAACATATTACTTTTAGAGGAGTTATTTGCCGTTTGAAGGTGGAAAAGTTTCTGATGCATGATGAACAATTGATCAATTCTATGTAAGGTCTTCAGACCTCATATATCGTAAAAGAGGTTCAATTTTTATAAAACTCTCTCAGTCAAAATCTTAAGATAAGAACGATTATATTTATTTTGAAAGTACAGAAATAGGCGATCCTACAATTGTGTTGGATTAGCGATTTTCCAAAGTCACCATTAGAATTTTTTTTGCCTCCTTATCCCTAATTTTTTCATCTATATTGTGCTCTTTATCTGTGTAGCCGTATTGTTATTTACAATATATACCTTTTGCTATTGTGAAAATTTTGAGTAATCGCGTATATACGTTCTTGACAAAGAACACTTGTTTAACATCCTTTTTAGATTTGTTCATGCTTGTTCAGTTGTGTTCTAGTCTTTGATGTGCTAATGTTGTTTCGAAAAATTGTGATACTTTTTTGTTAACTAATAATTAATTGTACTAGTGTTAGTGTAAGTGCTAGTGCCTTTTGTATAAAAATAGACATCCCATGCCGAATGGCTGTAGCATATCCATGAAGAATGTAAGTTCTTCTTTTTATTTTTGTTACGGTTATGCAGTTATTAACTGGAACTCAACCATGACCTTGTTTGTTTTTTTTTTCAACGTTACCCCACACGAAAACACCGATTTTTTATAGTTGCTTTGAATTGTTTTAATACAAAATCTTTTATGGCACTCTTCGTTGGATCACCAGACAGTTTTTTTGACAGCTTGCTAAAACTTGCTGCCAAATGATGTTGCAAGACAACATGTTGTTAAAAAAATTATTTTCAAGCGGATAAAATTTTGTTAATGCTTACTTTTTCAATATTTATCAATTCAAAAAATATATAGATGTAGTGCACTTAATCGTTATTAATTTTTGGAGAAAATAAGTTTGCCTGGAGTGTCAGAAAAGCTCGGGCCGGGCCTGTCAAGCGGAATGAAGCAATTAAAATTTGCCTCGAAATAATTATCTTCGGGCTATCTAGCTTGACCCATCGAGACTTCGATACGAAGTTATTACAAATAATTAGAGCTAAAAGAACAGTTCTTGGGAAGAAAAAAACAAGGCCTGATAGGTACTTATGTCCTTGGAGGACCAAATAGATTACGAAGGCAATCATGGAACTATAGGGCCAAGAGGTCTCATCCAAAGTAGAAAAATCGTCAAATATAGAGAGTGATTAACTCAACTGTTACCAGGCTAAGCCAATCGGCCAAGAATTTTACCACAAATCGACTTTTTCGGAAGTAAAAGTGTCTGATTCCTATTTTATTCAGCTAGAAGGAAGCCATTCGTGAAATAAACACTATAGTTTTGTTTATGTAAATTTTATAAGAAATCTTATTAAGAAACATTTAGAAAGTTTTAAAAATAAATTAAACAACATTCAAAATTTTTGTCATGATTTACGCACATACAATGAAAACGAAACGTAACAAATTACATTTTAATATATTTTTTCTTGCCACTAGAACGTAAATAAAAAGCCAACAAGTCGCATATAAACCTGTTTTTATAAATATAGAAAATAACTGTGTAAATAACTGTTGCATGAACGAAAAAGCAAATTACTGGGACACTTTTGTGTTAATCAGGATGATAAAAAAACACACCAAATAGATTCCATTTAGATTTATTTGGAAATAATTCTACAAATTGTAATTGTTATAAAATTAGCATTAATTTGAAATATTTTACAAAATACTGAATGTGTTCTAATTACCCCCAAAAATGATTTGTAAATTGTCGAAAAAAGGACTTGAAACAAAACAAAAAAACGCCCTATAAATAATCAAATACTTCAACGAAGTGTTTAATAATAGCAAGAGAGAAAAAAACGAATTATAACACCCACAGGATGATACATTTAACAATCAAATATTATTTCAACAACAACTACAAAAAACGTTTAGAAACGGCACATGTATTGATGGATATTGAAGAAAAAATTACGAAAATCCAAAAATTACATTTATTTATTATTGCTTGGACTTTTTTGGTACTTGAAGACCCGGCTCGTTTTGCATTACTAATTAACTTACAGTTTGTTTCTTCAAAGTGACAGCGAGTTAAGTTGAGATTTAGAAAGACAAGTTGAACCGAGCCTAAATCGCTAATAAATACAGCAAAATATGGTGTTAGCTGTTTATTGCCTCTATCTCTCTAGTTAAATTGATAGAAAAGCGTATGTATATATAATAGAACGAAATATTATTGTCAATTGAAGTTTTTTTTTCTTGCAATAATAGTGATTTTAAGGAATTCTATGAACATGCACATTTGTTTATTTGAAAAACGAAAAACAAAGGTTGGATCAAAAATCGAGAAATATTCGAGAAAAATTCTAGATAAGAATAACATAAACATCTACACCATCCAGATATAAGATTTAAAGAGAGATGAATGATTGAAAAAGTTTAAACATTGATAAATTCTGGTTGTTTAAATAGGAGAAGACATTTGAAAATTGTATTGAGCCAGCCTTATAGTTTTATAAATATAGTTTTCGTCTGCAAATTGTTAGAATAAATTAGAAATCGTATCAATACCACTCGTATACAGATACGGTAATTCAACTAGCTATTAAGTGTTCACGTGATAATTGGTTAAACATCAAACAGAGACTAAAACACTATAAAAAGGTCTTTACATCACTCAATAAAGAAATAAAAATTTGGAGTCAATCAGCGATCTTTTTTCTTGTACTTTTTTACTGCACAACTTAACGGCAAGTCTACTGTTGAGCTTATTTTGAATCTTTAAATGTAATTTCTCTAAAAGCTCGAAACATGCTAAATCCGCCCCTAATTGCAGTTATAAATATGTTCACTCTGACTCCTTTTATGTATAAATATACAGACGGCAAACGAAATAAGCACAATGGGAGAAAATTTGACACGTTATTGGTAAAGATTATTTTTTTAATAAATATTACACATTTCCTATGTACAAATTTTCTACCTCTTCTTCGTTACATTGCTACAGATACTAAGAAATTAACTATATTGAATGCAATAGTACTTCTATCCTTATCTGATACATTGGCTAGCCTATGAACGATTAATATTAAAAACAGGTACACATTTTAAACACAGTTACTCCAACCAACTATCTCCTTCTAACATACGGTAAACAACGGGACAGAGACGAAGACAATGGCCGGAAATATCAACAGTGTAGGTGATCTGCCACAACTGCCACGACTCCTAAATTATTTCCACTATTTGCAAACGAAAACTATGAAGTGCCAAGGAACTGGAGATTAAGTTCCGGTTATTCTCCCCATTCTTAAATATCGATTTTAAACGATTTAAATCGAGCATGAAGAAAGGAAGATCAACCAGTCCTAAGTCTTTATCTAGGTTTACTATTATTGTTTTTATATTTGAATAAATAAGGCAACTATGTGAAACTTTAATAGTAATCAAGTCTATTTTTTGTACTTTGAAATTGTCGCAAGACAATTATCAAATCTAGTCGAAGGTATAATAATAATAAAAATGTGAGAAAAATTAAACAAATTTAAAGAATTCCAATTTCCGTTCGCTAAGCGACACAATATAATTACCACAATGATTTTGTATACCTTTTAAATCTAATACAGCATCGTGTGCTGGTATCGAACAAACTTTATCACCTGTATTAATACTCCATAATACAACACTTTTATTATTCTCTTGATGGGCTGCAACATATTCACGTGTATCTTCAACAAAACACGATTTCGATAATAATTTCTGCATACCACCACCCTGAAATGAATGTATAACATTACATGTAAAACCATCACCATTATCGGCAACATTATGTAGACGATCTAATGTACATAATGTATGTCGTGAATACGATATACGACTATTTGGTCGTGATGATACCAATAATTGTTTTGTATTCAATTGGTATTTCATCGATACAAATGGACCTTCTAATGATAGTGAGTGTCGTTTATAATCGGCACCGTTCTGTTCAAATAACCATAACGAATTCAATTTACATGAGATAACACCACCATCACTGGGTTGTGTTGTTGATTTTGGTATTGCAGCAATTGATACAACCGGCGACATATCACCTTCAATCGATAGATTCGCCACAGGTCCAGATAATTGACGTAGATCGTATTTTAGAACGGATCCACTTTGTGTACCAACATATAGAATTGTATCGTAATACTGATCCCAACAGCACGACCATAACGGCATCTGATGGTTGAATTGATGCGTTATTGTATTGATATTATTATCGATTACTTTGAAATGTTTATCCATTGACGCAGTTAAAATTTGATTTGTTATCGGATGGAATGCTATATCTCTGATTTGTGCTTGATGTACTGGTAGAAATGCTAATGATTTATATGCGGAAATATTAATTTTTTTCAAGCCATAACCACTGAACAGATTCGTTGGTGATTTTAATGATGCCACTAATAAATCTAAACGACAACTGGCATCAAATACGCGACTCTCACCGTATTTACAAATTGGTATCGATTTATCCATAAATAAACGAACATCCTCATTGATTTTCGTTGTATTACAATTCCATTTTGTTTTTAAATATTGATTTTTCATTTGTTCAATTTCACGTTTTAAAAATTGTTCCCGACATTCCGCTTTGGCCAATTCGTTTTGTGCTCGATTACGTTCTTGTGTAACGAAATCTAATTGTTTTCGAACTAATTCGATTTCGGCCGTATCCACAGCTATTAAACGTTTCGCGTAAATATAACGGATATCACCTTTATGGACGCGTTTTTTGCATGTAGGACACGTTTTCTTCATCTGCGAATTCAACCAACGATTCACACATTTATAACCGAACAAATGGCCACATTTCAATGAGCACAAACGGTGTTCACCGGTCGTTGTCCAATTATCTAAACATATCGGACATAATGCCCCATCGTCCTCATTGTATTCGCTATCGTTGAATGAACGTTTCTTTGACGGTGGTGGACTGTGTGGTAGTATTGTTTCACTATTACTGGTGTCCTCGTTAACACAATTCACCGGTGATGGGTTACGGCTGCTTGCTGTTGAAATTGATGGTGATACTTGATCCGGTCTAGCGCCAATGCCTAAAATCACCTCATCGGGTATCTGTTGTCTATCACTATTACTATCTTCATTATCATCATCATCTACATCGTTATCATCGTCATCATCACCATCACTGGGATTCACATATAATGCTACTAGAGCTAACGGGTGTACTTCATTAGTGTTCTCCGTTGATGGGCCGGCTTCTGATGAATCTTGATTACTATCTGTATTATCCACATCCATTGCACTATCATTTTCTAGAAAAGATAGAACAATAGAACAAGGTCCACTATTTTATTCTAAAATAACATAGAAATAAATGTGAATAATTAAAATAAAATTCGAGATTTAAAGAAATGGGGGATTTTCAATTTATTACCTGATGGATCAGGATCAAATCCATCCATTTTATGTTAACACTTATCAGGTTTTTCTGTTACTTCTTCTTTTTTGAAGGCAAAATACTCCCTTTAACTTTAACCTTTATTTTGTCAAAACAGACAGGGCTGCCAAGTTTAACGGAATAAAGGCCCAAGACGTCGAACATACATGCATGGTACTTGGCAGTGAAACGTTAAAGAAATTACAAATAAGAACCACGTGCTGTTCAGTCGTAGCGATTGAACGTCACTAATCTACGTAATAAAAAATAGTGTGAAAGAGCGGTAAATTTGAGTCTTTATTTAAATCCAATGTCCAAAAATCAGGGTTCGGAAGTAGTAAATGTCAACGTAATTTACGCTATAAAATACGCGTAGTTTTTTCATTTATACGTGTAGAAAATTCATATAAAACTACGTATTTACTACATATTTACTACGCGGATCGTTTTTTTTTTTTGTAATTCAGAGCAAGAATTAATATATTAAAGCTTGATATCTTTATTCTCTGTTTCATTTTTCAAAATAGACTTTCATTCATGAATAGTAAGTGAAAAACAGGAAATAGTTTGCAATGAAACTTTTCTTCAATGTTCTCAATAATGGGTAAAAATTTTCAAAAACGGATACATCCAAATTTTCAAAATATTGTGCTGCATGGTTCATATAAATTTCATCTAATTCCATTGCGTAACACTCAAGATATTGCCCACAACTAGCAATTGTTTTTGTTTATTTGCTGTTGGTTCGTATAGAGTTGCTTTACCGTTGAGGTAGGTAAAGTAAAGACTTTACCATTGAGGTGGATAAAGTGCTACTTTACCATCAAGTTTTTAATAGATAAAGTAGGACTTTAACAGCAAGTATTGAAAAAATACATTTTATACATAAATATTTAACATATAAGGCATTTTATTTAGAGCCCAAGCGAAATGTTGCCCCGTGCTTCAGAGGTGCTAGAGCAGGCTCTGTGTTCAATTATATATTAGAAATCTGATATTAGACAGTATTTACTACATAATCTACGTAAACTACATTTACTACATCAAAAACTACGCGTAGACGTAGTTTATGTAGTAAATATTTCTTACATGTACATGTACATGTACCTACGAAGTAGTGCATTCTTCGAAAATTGTCTGAATTGTATCGTATCAATAAATGTTGGGCGTAGTTCTTTATTTCAATGAAAAAATTGTAGACTTAAATTAAAGAATTAATGGTTGTAGTCCATGTCGTTATAAAATTTCGGAAGTTGTGAACAGGGCTTCGGATTGTATTTTTTTTCCTTTCGGTCTTCGGTTCGGTTTGATTAGTGAAACCAATATCGGTTCATTTCCGAAAAAGAATACGGTTTTTTCGGTTTTCGGTTCAGCTCCGGCTTGAAGCTCTCGTGAATGCAATATGTACTGATTTAACACATGATTTCAAGCAGGGCTTTGAACCGTTACTTTTTTGGTTCCGTTTTTCTGTTTTAATTCGATTACTAAAACGTATATCGGTTACGAATTTTGTGCCGGAAAAAGTATCGATTTTTTTTCACTTTTCGGTTTTCGGTTCAGTTCCAGTTTGAATCCTTGGTGAATGCAGTATGGGCTTCAAACCGTTATTTTGCTATGCGGTTTTCGGTTTCGGTACGATTAGAAGAATATTTATCGGTTCAGTTCCGATTCGAAGCCCTGGTTCCAAGACGTTATATTTTTCTTTCCGGTTTTCGGTTTCGATGCCATTAATGAAACGTATATCGATTAGGTTCTGAAAAAGATATCGTTTCTTCCAGTTTTGGGTTCAATTAAGGTTCAAAGCCCTGATTATGACAAAAGGGAGTCTCATATTCATGTTTATATCCCTCTTATCTTCAATACAACTATTTATAAGCCACGTCTTCAGATGACTCATATCAGAAGGTAATCATGGATTGTGCGACATAGAACGCAGTTTCTGCATCATGTCACTTCGCCCTTCTGAGACGTGGTTTGTGATTCTATATGCCCCACGACTTACACACATAACTTAAATCGCTACATTTATTTCAATTATTTCATTCAGCGCTTGACCTAATGAGAAAGCGTTAAATAATTATGATGAGATCATTTCTTCTCCTCATATACGCTAAGCGCCTTTTATTGGATAGATTACAAATGTTGAATATCCAATTAAATGCTCTAAAAATCCCTGAATTAACACTTTGATTTCGTTCTTTATTTTGGATAAAAGCGGTTTTTTTTTCTGATTTGCGCTGACCCAAATTTTATTGAACCAAGCTGCTTGTGCATGTCCAGATTGCACCTAATAGATTCCAGTAAGTGCGATCTGTGTATACTTAATTTGTAAGGAAGGCAGTAATAATTTCCGCTGATGAATCATATTTTTTAAATATTCTAAATATCATATCGTGAGATAGTGACTTCTGAATTGTTTAGTTGCAGGCTTGACATTTGAAAATTTCAAATAAATAGGTAAATATTATATAGAAGATAAAATTAGTTTCTTCTACTTCTGATGTCCTGGCATGTATATACCGCATCAAATGAATATAAATAATTATCAAAGAATTTAAATAAATTAAAGGAGTGGAATACAAAAATAGTTATTTTAACGTATTCCAATTAATTTTTATTAGTTTTAATAATTCACGTACGAGAGCTACAAATAGTTTTTTTTTAATAATAACAAATACGCCATATTTGTTTCAATTCATTCGTTTCTTTTCTATTTTTATAATTATTTTGTGTTCCTTAACAAAAATTACGAAATAATTTAAAATCTCTTACAACTAGGCATGTTACTGAATGAAATGCAAACACTCCTCATTTATTTTATAATTTCATATATACATATCTAAAAAAAAAGAACAAAAATCGATAGCTAAGTTGACGCAACTGCGTTGTTTTTTTTCCAAAATTTTCAAAACGAAGAGAGTGTACAATTTCGGAAAATCAATAAAAAAAACAAAAGATTATTACAATAAAAATTTCACTAACTAAACAATAATTCCGTAGCTCTTTCTATATCCCAATTGTATGAAGATAATGCTACTCTAGCCTGATGTTCCTCAATACCCATATCAACTAGCCTTTTTATCTTATCATCACAATCTTTATTTATATGTGGTCCTGAAATGATCAATCGATTATTGTGGGAATGTTTTTGGGATTTTAAAGAAATAATACCGCCTGCATACACATTCGTCCAATGTCTTGCTGTTATTTGGAACATTTCCTGATTTTCTTTATACTGTTTTGCAACGACAGCATCTTGAGGATCATCCGGTTCAGCGGCTGATAATAATGCTTGTAATGATAATAAAACCGTTCGTAGAGTCATTGCAGCAGCCCTACAAATCAATCGAGAGTTTATTACATAATACAATTACGTCCAATAACATACCATTGATCCTTTAAAATATCTAAACAAATCGCACCAGTCACTGACGATATATTCGGATGCCATATCTTTGTTATGAATCTTACCTGAAAGCGTTTTGATTAATTAAGAGAGTCAATTACAAATGTTTGATGCAGATTACCTTAGGTGGATTGAATGGGTACGTTTCAGGTACTTTAATTTCTAGAACAAATGTGCCGCCTTCATAGGCGGTATCGGGTGGCCCGCTAATTTCACCTTTGAGCTCCGTATAGCTGTCGTTGAGGAGTTCAACTTTGATGGCACATTTTGCAACCTAGTTTCCACAAAATTTCAACAAAATAATAAACAATTATTGTTTTGATGATAATGACGTTCTATTAAATGATAACCCCTACATATGAAATCGCGTTTAAATTACAACAAAATATTTCAGACAATAATCAATAACGATCTTTGATACAACAGAAAAAAAATAATTGCAAATTAAAACGAAAATGACGGATAATAATGGTAAGATTTCAAAATTTTCTTGTTTACTAATCATTTTAATATTGTTTTAGTTTAATGACACAATTGTAAAAATGCTATTTTCTTATTTTGTCATTTTTACAAATCACCTTACCTCCTCGCTTTTGATAACCTCTTTAAATTCACGTCTAATTCTTTGTGCTGCTATATTCGCCATACTAAATATTTATTGATATTAATTAGGAAACTATGTGAAATTTCGATTATTGATTCATACGAGTTTTAACGAGTAAATTGTTTTTTTTTCTCTAAAAACGAAAATTTTATCCCCCAAAAAATAATACGTTTTTCCGTGTAGCCTTTATTTGTCACACACATACACATATACAAAAAAGATATGTTTTTTGAACTGCTGTCGAACAGCACACGCGCACTCGAATGCCGTTCGCCAATTGCTCGAACATGAATGACAGTTCTTGCCGAAAAAGAGCGCTAAATTTAAATGTAAAATTATATCAAATCTCTAATTACACCACTGAAGCACTAGTTTTATCAACCAAAAACGCTACAAGCTACAAGATTTTTAATAGTTTTTTTTTAATAGAAATTGAAGCCCTAAGAGGCGAACAATTTTATTAATATTAAGGTCTAATTCATCTCCAGTTGCAAAGCCTCGAGGCCTCGACTCAGAATTGACTTTATTTAAATGAGACTTTTATCACTTGTACATATATAGGGCTCGTTTCGCTTTGCTACTTTTTAAAGTGCACCTTAGGTCAATTAATACGTTTGAAAAGCACTGGTTAGATTGCCAGTACTAGAGGTTTTGTAAAACTTGGTACTTTCAAGGAGTTATTAGAATAATTCCTTGAAAGTACTATCATAGAGTTTTACAAAATTTCCAAGTATTTCTTAGATCTAAAGCTAAAATAGTGGTTCCAACGGCACAGAGATATACTGACAATGAGAGAATTTTAGGCTTTATCCATATGTTAAGTGCGCCCTTGAATGCTATTATACCTTGCTGTTTCACACTTTTATTGCCCTATTTCAAGGGTGTTTATGCCGATTCATTCTTACTGTTGAGATAGGTAGCCAAAATAGTATAGTATTGTAGTGTAATGTCACTTATATCAAACGAAGCCTCATTTAGTCCTCGGAGCGTCATTTTCTTGTTAAAAAAACTTTGGAAAACCAGTAGACTTTCATTCTCTTCAATATCTTTTGTTGCAGTATATAACACTTTTTCCAGTTACTTTCCTCGGTCATGGGCAGGCTGGAGATAAGACTTTGTTACGCTAAGTATTTTGAATTGAGCTTTTTGGTAATCATTTAATTATAACTGTAGACATTTGGACCAATGATTTATAACGTGCCCTACAAGTACAGCACTAAAATTTTCATATCTTGTTTTTACAATCATTATCTATTGTTATTAGGGTTCGAAAATAGTAAATGAAGACCTAATTTAAGATATAAAGTAGGGGAAACCGGAGTATGACGGGGTACCCGGGGTAAGACGGGGACCCACCAATAATACTACTACCTACTCGTAGTTATTAGATTTTGTACGAGTAGAAAATGAATAAAAAACTTCGTATTTACTACGCAGCTTTTCGAAAATTAATGACCAAAAAATTATTCTCGGTCTTTCATTTCATTCCCGAATTGAATTTTGATAGCAACTCAAGTCTCTAGATCAGACATGTGCAACTTGGCCAAGACCTCGGGCCAGGAAGCAAATATCACATCATATCACGGGCCGGATTCTATACAGTACAGAGTAATGTACCTATAATTGGATCTGATTATGTATGTGTGTACTAATGCACCATGTATCTGTTTATATATGGATTTATACATAATTATATATGATTATTCCTAATCATATCTAATCAATTATGTATGGCTGGATTTAGTAATCATGTATGTAATAGTGCCAGTGGCGTATTAATAGGGCCCGCAGAGCCCGCCGCGCGGGCGGGCCTCCGAACTTTAGGGGGCCCCACAATGTAAGAAAAAGAAAATGTTTTCATAAATATGTGCTTATGTGCAAAAAAAAAACGAAAAAATTGTCTTTAAAAAAGTAGTCGACATAGGTATTCTTCTAAAAACCTCCTACATAAGCAATCTAAACTTAGTTTATAGACAAAAAGTCTAGTAAGTAAAGAAATTTGAATTAAAACATTAGTGGAAATAAATGAAGAAGAAATTATTTTTAAATCAACAAATCTTGCAAATAAGTACCCAGAAGACACTGTTTAGTAAATAAATAATTTGGAGACTGTAATACTGTCAGAACATTTTGATGTAGCAAGTACCTATGTACATAAGATTTGGCAAATTTTTTATACGCAAAAAATAGATGTATCATAAGCAGTTTTGATGACCTGTGCACTGTGACAATTATTTTTGATACTTCCTGTTACTTCTGCAACATCGAAAAAATCATTTTGGAAATTAAATTTGATAAAAAGGTATTTGAGATACACAGTGTTACAATCTCAACTTAAAGCTTTGAGTGAATGCGATTACACACAAAATATTAATTTGGACGATATTATCACCGAATTTTTAGTAAAAAAAAACGAATTTTTGAATAAACATATTATTAAAATAGGTAATTGTAAATAGTTCAAGTGTGTAACAAATGTTTATGAGACAAATTAGTATCATTTAATATGCAACTTAAATGATTTTATGTTATGGATAACCTTAATTTGTAATAGTTCTTTTATTTTAAAGAGGGCCCCCCGAATTTTTTTGCGGGCGGGCCCCAAGTAGCTTAGATACGCCACTGAATAGTGCGTCTTGTTCCTACGTCATTATATATAGACTCATGAATAATTATATAAAGAGTTACGTATGATTATATATAATCATATCTGATCAATATAAACCCTGTATCTGTTCATACATGGTTAGATGTGTTGTAAATCAGCATGTGTAGATCTATTCATAATTATATATAACCCTATATAAAAGTTAGTATACCTAAATAATATATGATTGGCTCTAATGGAGATCTTAGCATGTCACACATACACAGATTCGTAGATACGCGGCTGCTAATACTACTTTTGAAAATGCGTTGACCTTTTTTGGTTGGGTCAAGATATGGAAAAGAAAATTCGTGTCTTCCTCTAATACAGTTTTCTATATATTTTGTTTTTTTTTAAGTTTTTTTTTAACGTATATCGTTAGGCTGTTCATATAATACAGTATTAAAATGCACTAGTTATCAATTTACAAGAAAAAAAGGTTCCAACTTTTCTACATAACATACCTATATAGTAAGAATAATGAGATGGCTTAAGGGTTGACGTTCGCAGTTTTCACTTAAATGGTCGGGGTTCGATCCCCGTATGCAGCCTATTTTCTTTTTTAAAATAGATATGTTTATGTATGATAATGCATAAATAGATATGATTAGACATGGCCATTTTTTGGATCTGATCATATATGAATAACTTGTATGATTATAGGTAGGTATATGATTCGACAAAATATTTTTTCCTGGATTACTCTTTGACGGTACTTTCAAGAAATTATTCTAAAACTAAAATATTGGTACGGAAGTACTGAGAGACTCTTAGGCTTAATTGACCATGTCGAATGCGCGTTACATGCAGTGATACCTTATTTTACACTTTTATTGCGCTATTTCAAGGACGTCAGGTGTTGAGATAGCCGAAATAGCATAGTCTTGTAGTGTATCGTACAATTCTTGTCATTTGTATCACATGAAGCAATATTTGGCTTTCTTGTTCGAAAACTTTGGAAAACCAGCAGATTTTCATTCTCTTCAATGTCTTTTGATCCGCCCTTTGCAGTGTACACTTTTTTCAGTTACTTTCTACGCTCTTGGACACGATGGAGATTAAACACCGTTACGTTAAGTATTTTGGATTGCGCTTTTTGATAATCATTTGATTGTAATTGTGTACATTTGGACAATGATTTATAACGCATCCTACAATTACGCTATGCTAAAGTTTCCTATTCTGTCTTTACAATCATTACCTGCTCTGTCATTATAAATAAACAAGGTACCTCAGAATTCTAATATTGTAAATAATATAAACGTCGCCTATAATTTTTATTTTTAATCAAGAAAATTAATTACGGGTACATTTTATTAGTGAGGATCTCAAATAGAGCGCCATATAATTTGTGGGTTATGTTTACCAAACTTCCAGTGTTCGAGCGATTATTCGTGCTTCGAACAGATTACGCCCGAACAGCTGGATACAATTAAGAAACGCATCGTAATACAATTTTCACACTGAAGTTAGCCGAATTAAAAAATCGTCAATGAAATGTCAATTTTTTTTTGTTGTCATGGTAGCCAACCTTGAAAAATAATAATACATTGTTTTTTACAATAATTTATATTTTTCGAGAAAGTTTTTTATCAATTTTGGGAATATATCAAAAAGATTATTAATAATCTTTCAAAATTTTTGCAAAATAATTGTTAGATTTCATAGTAATTAGTTTGATAATTTCAATATATTTCGTCATAATGTTTATCATTCTGAAGCGTCGTTTGTTGATAACATTGGACCTTAATTGTGATTGGTTGGTTGATTTGCAGTTGTGATGCCCGTATCATCTGTACGTGCTAAAGTTTATTGCGGGCTCATTTAGAAAATTCCAAGCAAGTATTGCAAAGCAGAATGCCGAATATTAAAGTATTTAGTGGTACATCACATCCGGATCTTGCACAACGGATCGTTGATCGTTTGGGCATTGATTTAGGTAAAGTTGTTACCAAGAAATTCAGCAACTTGGAAACATGGTAAGTTTTACAACGATTTTTGTTGTCAATCATTACAATTTACAATAATTTATATTGATTGCGTATGATTATTTTAAATTGTAAACATTTGATTAACAATAAAATTGATTTTGTTTGTTTTGCTAGTGTGGAGATTGGGGAATCGGTGCGTGGCGAAGATGTTTATATCGTTCAATCCGGTAGCGGTGAAGTTAATGATAATCTAATGGAATTATTGATTATGATAAATGCATGTAAAATTGCATCGGCTAGTCGTGTTACTGCTGTCATTCCATGTTTCCCATATGCAAGACAAGATAAAAAAGATAAAGTAAGTTGTACATGTGATATAACCTAAAAGTTATTGTTATATACAGAAGTAAACACGTGATTGTTTGACTACCATCTATACCCGGATGTACAGGTGGTCGATAAACTTAATTTTTTTTTATCGTCAAAGCAAGACATTCCTCAAATTCTACTTATTTATTCAAATTTCTTAATATGTAGATCAATCAACTTTTTTTTTTGCCTTCCACATCTATGAATTAAAAAGACTCAGATGATTAATGCTCAAAAAGAATCATTTGGGTAAAACTATTAGATTCGATTACAATCGTGCCAACGTAGGACATAAAGTTATGATCAATTCGCAAAATCTATTGAAGGATTATAGTGGTCAGGTGGCCGAAAAAATGGCAAAGTTTCGGTGCAAAGTTTGGTCTTGAATTGTTTATAAAATAGAATTATTTATCAACAAGGAAAAGCCTACAATCTCTACAAAAATATTTATTAAACTGTCTTCGAGAAATCTTGCCCACCCGTCTGTGAAAACACAACTTTGAGAAGAATTAAACTAATTTTTTGTTACCCTATTGGTGGCTGTAATTTCTGAGAAAATGTTTGGTGATTTTTCCTATTAATGAGTTCTTGAGAACTATAAGGAGGTTTCCTTGAATTGATTTCCATAATATTTTATTAATTCCAGTTATTATCGATAACTTTTTGTTAATTTAAACTGTAAATATTTATGCTTTTAAATTTAAACATATACAGGATGTCTGTATGAAAAGTGTGTAATCTTGAAGAAAAATATAATTAATTTGTGCAGAATCGCTACAATGACACTTTATTAATGTAAAATTGAAGAACGATTCTTGTAAATAATCCAATAAAATGGTATATTCAGTGCCATTGACCACTTTTAAATCAAACATTCTGTATGTTATGTTTTGCGTTACGATCGGGTTATATAGGTTATCAGCTTATCGCTACGTAAGAGAAGTTTTTTAAAAATATCCATAAAATTATTAAAATACATTTTACTCTAATTACTCAATCTATAAATTATTCTAATTGAAAATAAATAGTTATTTGTACATTAATAAGTAGATTAACAATAAAATTGGATTAATAGGTAAACTGTACAAGGTTCAGTTTCAAGTATATAGGAAAAAAATAGAAGTTGAGATTCATTCTACAAAGTCCGTTATGCTTTTTACTACTTCGAAATCAGTTGATTTTTGTTAATGGTTCAAACAATTACAGATATTTCATTTACATTCCTTACCCCTTTCTGATCAATTAACGTTTAACGTTAAACGTTTTAACATCTGATTATGTAGAATATGATAAATCGCAGGTGTTTAAAAGTGCATATTTTGACAGATTTTGGTTTACAAACTTTGAAAAGTACTGATCAGTTTTGAAAGAAACTGATTTTTCCTCCATTCGCGCTCTTATTTCTGAGATTTACCCCAAATTAGAATATTAAGAGACAAATTGTGTACAATATTCATTTTGATAAAATGATTATGAAAAGAATTATCTGCCCATAATTCGTTCATCTCTCCCTAATATAGGATTGAATTCCAGAAAGTTTGGCAGATGCCTAGCCTGGTATGTACACAACGAACATACGAAATCTTTGAGTTAAGATAAGTTGCAGAAAAAAATAGTTTCCTCCAGTTAGCACTTTATCTGCTGTATTAAAAAAACGTTTTAACAAGACTATATCTATCTGTATTGCAAATAGAAATGAATGCTGTTATTCTAAATAACCGAAATATTATTTGCTGTATTTTAATTTATTATATAACAAATTTGTTCTAATCTAAAAATTTCTTATGTGGGTTGTAATTAAAATATTGTCTGCGTGTCTGACGCTATTCGATTGATGGTTGATTGTAATGATAAAGACTCGACTGGAGCTGGAACCGGTTTTGTGTTATGTTAATTAAATATTTTTTTATTTGAATAATAATAGGAGAGCGTGTAGCTATTCCAACATTGAGGCGATTTCGACACTGACATTTTTTTTTGTAAGTGATTGGCTTGTAAAAAGAAATAATTTCTCAGGAGGCGATCTACGAAAGGGCAAAAAAATGAACCCCATAAAAAATT
The DNA here is from genome assembly GCA_021725515.1 of Epicauta chinensis. NCBI lineage: Eukaryota > Metazoa > Arthropoda > Insecta > Coleoptera > Meloidae > Epicauta > Epicauta chinensis. The sequence goes on from JAEDXX010000028.1 coordinate 713,740, forward strand.
CAGTTGAAAAGATCTTGCAATTTTTCACCAAAGTCTATGTTTTTTGATGAAGTGTCGGATTTACCCCATCTTTTTCGAAAACTCTGTTTTAACGTTTCTCTAGAAATTGTATTCCAGAAGGTAGACATATATTGTTGCAATTGTGCTTGAAAATACGTAATTTTGCTTAAGCTATGTATGAAGATTTGAAAAAAAGGTGTTCGAATGGTCCCGGTTTCCTCTACTTGTTACACCACTTTTTACTAAAGTAAATATTAACTGTGCATAAAAAGAGTAATTAATTAAACTCAATTTTTGAAGTGCATAGTCAGTGTTTTTTTTTGAATTTTTTATGAAGACTGACTTATTTGTTTAGCTCACTTTCTTTATGATGCACCAGTAAAATTGTTGAAGAATATACAGAGATCAGCAAACCCTTACATTTTTTTTACTACGAAATACATTTTATCAAAGTTGAAACAATTTAACAAAATAAAATAAAAATTGATACTATTTTAGCAATCATATTTTCCAACAAACTGTAAATAAAGATTATAACTTTTAAGCGTTTTTTATATTTTATAAAATTTATACTCCATATAAAATTAATAGCAGAAAAATGTAAGCACTTTTAGAATCCTTATAACAATGATCCTTTAGTTCTATTTTGCTTTTCCCATCAGACCTCGATTTAAAATCAGCAATAGCACAAAAAACTCATTTTAGTTAAAAACTCGTAATTTTGTGGTAAATTAATGTTCCATTCCAATAACGGAAAATTCAGCATTTCAACTATCTTAAGAGAAAGTTAATCCAAAATCGAAGCTCAACATAAATTGCTTATAATTGAATAAAAAGAAGCTAAATGCGAAATGACAAAGAGAATCAATAATCAGGAAAATAAATCATATAACATTTTCCTTATTTTATATCTATGACGTTAATTATTAAGTTATTTGATAATAATTATTTCACATTTATAATTGTTGATAATAGAAAGTAATTTCCATTGATGTTGGCTATTTTATAACAGCTATTTATTGATTCGTTTTATTCTTCATTTTAATTCGACTTAAACGTATTTATTTAGCCAAACCTTTTCTTATACAACCATTAATTCAAATTTTCTACTCATATTTTACTATAAGTCAGAATATTTACCTACATTGATGGATGCCTTCATTTTATAAATAGATCAGTTTAGATGCTATGTAATTTATTGAACAAATATTATTATACATAAACCTTTTTTTTAGTATTGTAATAATATTTTATTTTATTTATTTATGTAATTTGAAAGGCTCGACTCAAGAAACTAAAAGCTCGTTGGACTAAATATTTACATGTTTTTAAAGATTTTTCGTGCTTTCAATATTTCGCACCTGAATCTATTGGCTCACAGACAACCTACTTTTTATTCTCTTCCATCCTTGCTTTTTGAGAATTGTGCACTACCTTATTCTATTTGTATAAAGCTTGTAACTCAAATTCATCGTTGAATGCAGAAAGGTGCACTGTAGCAATTTATTGCAGCGTTAGTTACCTACTTCTTAAAATCAGCAATTTGTGTAACTGATTTATTTTTATCTGTGCTTAATTAATAATATTTTCTTGATTGGTCTGATAGAACTGAAAATATTTTCATGAATTTGGCGAATGTTTGATAATTCTCAACAAAAATATCTACTTTTTCATGTTTTCAACAACTGGCTAAATAATTTCGCTTAAGAAATCATCAATTGCGTTAAAAAAGTAGATGTTTTTCTCAACAAGAAAGTCCGAAATTATTTTATTAACATTAGCCACATTACATTTTTTTCACAAATTTCTTCTAGCCGACTGTTAAAAACGACGTCGAACGTAATGTGGAAAAATGGAAATCTATCGAATGGAAATTCAGGGTAATTATCTTATAATAAAAACAAAAAATCAGGAACGAAACCAAATCCATCATTGGGTTGCTTTTTCGTTTATTATTAAACAACAAAATCGTTTTAAATCATTTACAGCTTCATCATTATTTAAAGAAAATGTAATGGAATGATTTTATATTTGCTTTATTATTGTTGGAGTTATATAAAATAATGAATGCCAACTTTTTTTTTAAGGGGAAAATTGTCCGATTGCCAATTACATTTTTTTTGTGGTGTGTCTGTATATGTTAAACAAAAATATCATAAATGGTTCAAAGTTTAAATTATGATTTTAAAGAGAATCTAGGTTTTTTTGTTGACAATAACAGATTATTTTAAAACAACAAAAAAATAAGCAATAAGTCAAAAGTCGCTTCTATCACTGTTTATTGTTTATTTAATAGGAGTTCAAGTGACGCAATTACAGGATTTCAACACATTAGAAACTTATCAAAAAAATATTGCACGATTATATAGGACAAATAACAACAAAAATCACGATTTACTAACAAATTTTCGAAACTAATTTGGGATTATTAGCATCTTTCATGTTGTATTGTCTTGTCTAATAGCATTTGCAGGATTTGTTATTGTTTGTCCCTGTAACAAATGTTGCAGATGCTTTTTTATTTCTACTAATCCAATATTCTTTTTTTTTATTTCGTTTGATTTAGAGTCGTGCACCAATTTCCGCAAAATTGGTAGCTAATATGCTATCAGTAGCTGGTGCTGATCATATAATCACAATGGATTTACATGCATCACAAATACAAGGTTTCTTCGATATACCAGTTGATAATCTATATGCTGAACCGGCCGTATTAAAATGGATTAAAGAGAATATTGTTGAATGGAGGAATAGTATAATTGTATCACCGGATGCTGGTGGTGCTAAACGTGTCACATCGATTGCTGATCGTTTAAATGTTGAATTCGCTTTAATCCATAAGGAACGTAAGAAGGCAAACGAAGTTGCTTCAATGGTGTTGGTTGGTGATGTTAAAGATCGTGTTGCTATATTAGTTGATGATATGGCTGATACGTGCGGTACAATTTGTCATGCAGCTGAGAAATTAACGGAAGCCGGTGCCACGAAAGTTTATGCCATTTTAACACATGGCATCTTTAGTGGACCAGCTATTACACGTATTAATAATGCATGTTTTGAAGCGGTTGTTGTCACCAACACAATACCACAAGATGGACATATGAAGGATTGTTCGAAGATTCAAGTATATAATCTAGCAGACAGTTTTGTTTATTTAATTTTAATCGTTATTATTATTGTAGTGTATAGATGTTTCGATGATGTTTGCTGAGGCTGTGAGAAGAACACATAATGGAGAATCAGTGTCTTATCTCTTCTCCAATGTTCCATATTAAGAATAATACAACTACTAATAATACACCATAGAAAATAGTAGTAAATCTATATTTAGAACCGGATATCTTTTTGTTTCTAATAATTTTGGTTGTAGTCTTCATTATTATCAATTTCGTTTTCTCAATAATTTTTTTCGATATGACTGTATTTTATACATTTTTTTTTAAATACCAGATTCTCATTTCGGTCATATTTTAATTTTTAATAAATGATTAATTAGCTTTAATCATATTTCTATCCTTTTTAATTGTTAATATTGAATTAATTTGAAATTAGAAGTAAGAGATCTGTTGATTTGATTAAAATTTTATTATCAGAATTATATAAAATCAGTAGATAGAATTAATTTTTCGTATATCCATGTGGTAATGGCACATCAAATACTACAGGCATATTTCTAGGTATATAATTAATATCACACGTTGATGCATTAATAAATATAATTCTACCATCCGATGATACACCATATCCTTCATGTATATGTCCGAAAATATGATATTTCGGTTTGACCCGCTGTTGTACAGTTGTTAATAGTTCAACACAACCAGCCCGTACACCAGAGCAAGCTAAATCACCATGACCTAATGGTGGTGTATGTGTAATCAAAATATCAATATTATCTGGTATTAAATTCCATTTATTTAAACATTCTTGACCTCTTGTTAAATTGAATGCCCATCCACCAAATTCCGGTTGCCTTCAAAATAATTTACAATTAATCATTTAAATTTATTATTATTTTTTTTAATCAAATAAACAATAAAACTAACCATGGTGTTCCGTATATTTTAATTCCATATAATTCAATACCAGCATCTTCTAAATATGTACAATTCGTTAAATACTGACGGATATTTTCAGTGTTTACAGCATCACTGATATTATCTTTGGTTTTACCATAATTTGGTATTTCGTCATCTTTTACATTTTCAGTGTGTCGAGGTGTTTTACGGAAACATTCCGAAAATTTCTCATCAAAACTCAATTCATGATTGCCACATATCACTATTTTATGTTTGTGTGGTAGAGTGCCTGGAATATTTGTTCAAAATAGAAAATAAATTGTGCTATTATTGATTGTAACACGAAATTTTTATTATTTTCGCGGATTTTCTTTGTAATAGGATGGGAGGGATAATGGAGGAGTGCGCCCACAGATGACTAACCGAAAAACGTGAATGCTTTTCTTTTATGGATTAAAGAATTCATTTCTAGTAGTATCTCTGGTACCAACTTCTATGTTCCTAACTTCGACATTACAGTATTTTAACTCGCTAAGCATTTTGTTTCATTATTTCCAGGCGATGACAAGTAAAGTCTACGAAAATGCAGTAAAATCATTTGCTATAATATTGAATCAAATTATTGGTAAATATTTTTTTTGTTCCTTTAAATTTAACTTTTTGAAAATTGTTTCAAGGCAAAAATTATGAACACAATTAAAAATGTCGAGAAAACTTAAATTTACTCCTAAAAAAATGTAAAAAATTAATATTTTCAAAATAAAAGTGATTACAGATAAATTCAGTTTGTTTCTAAGAAGAAAGTACAAGTAGTGCTATTCCTCAACAAAGTAAATGATGTCTAGTTTTGTTTTAAGAGAAATTTGATTGAATATTTTATTAACTTCATTCAATTATGTATGTAATTTATTCTAAAATTATAAATTTTTATACGTATTTTTTTGTCCAAATTTTACAATAAATGGCAAAAAACAATTTCTTTCTCTAGATAATGAGAATGCTCGACATTAAAAAAAATACCATCTTCATACCATGACGAGTATACTCGATATATACACTCAAGGAGTTACAAACAAATTTTCATCCCTTATTTAACCCCAATGAATCAACTTTTCAAATATCCTTTCTTTGTGGTCATCCATGTTAACAAGTCTGATGTAAAATTTCAGGCTTTTAGATCGAATTTTATTAAGTAGATATAAAACAATATATGCTGAAAGATCTAAACTCAATTTGTCTGGAAAGGACATAATAACTCTATACGTCTTACTAGTTGATACAGAAAACGTTGAAAAGATTAATCGGTCATAAGAGAAAAAAAGCTGACGCGAGACCTAAGATCTTTTAAGTCGCGTATTGTTTTTGTCATATAATTTATATCTGTATAAATTACTAGCTGTACCCGCGACTTTGTTCGCGTAGATTATAAGTTGGTATGCCACATAATGTGTTATTATCTATTCAAGATATTCAAACATTATTGTCCCTTTTAACCTCGTTAGAGGGCGAATTTTAAAAAATCGTTCATTAGTGAGCTTTAGCATGCAAGGAATATATGTGCCAAATTTAAAGTCCATCGGACGGATAGTTTCGGAGATATCGTAATGAATGAGTCAGCCGGTGAGTGAGTGAATGGTAAATTGCTTTTATATATACAGGATGTCCCAGCTAAGTGTTCCACTTCAAATATCTCGTTTGTTTGTGAAGTGAAATGGAAAAGTATCTAAAGAAATTACACTTCAATGTCTATAGGGGAAGTCCGGGCAAAATGGATAGCCCGGGCAAAGCGAATACTCATCACCATTTAAAAATGGCGCGTCTGAGTAAGCTTACCGCACAAACACCTATCACTCAAAAAAAAACAAAAATAATGAATAAATATTAAATTGTTACGATATTTTGAGTTTCGTTTTTTCGTAATTACTCATGTACATGTGTTGTTACTGTTTCGATGTTATTATGTTTTTAAAGTGCATGGATTTGAGTTGAAATAGAGTGAGTTTCGTTGAGATGTTTATCGCGGATTTAAGTTTAGGTTCAACAAGTACCTACCGGGCAAAGTGGATACTGTATCCACTTTGAAAACTATACCTGTTACTTTTACAATTAAGACTAATTTTTCCTGAGTGTATATATAGATATAATGACAATGTAAAAAATACTTTTGAATATCTTTGTGGTTACAAAAGTTGGAGATACGATCGATATGGCATTTGGTTATATGAGTAATAATAAAAATTCTGATGTATGATTATCCGGAAAGAACGATTCGTTTTCGAGAAAATAGGGAAAAGGCGTCTTGTGGGGTGTTTGAATATCTTTGGTGTTATCCAATGGAATTCGATGAAATTAACAAGAAACATACAGGGCAATATTTTGAGAATCTCCATGTATCCGTTTTTGAAAATCTTCACCCGTTTTCGAGAAAAAGGATCTAGGGATTTTCATTGCACGGGTTACAAATTGTCCAAAGTTTTGGAAAACGGTAACAGTTGGAGAGGCGCTCGCTACTCAAATCTACTTCAAAATCATTGGTGCTCTTCTACGTTTTCAAAAGTTTTGAAATAAGGCCTTTTTGACAGAGTAGCTCACATTTCTCACTTACTATTTTATCGCATTTTCATGAATTTTATACAAGAACATGGGATAGTGCTGTACATCTCATAGCGATTCCGTTTTCGAAATTCTTTTGTCCGGTTTTTTAGAAAATTAATTTTCAAAAATGGCATCATTTCAAAACATTTCCCCTATTGGTTAGGCAATCAACAATGACATATATTCCCACGGCTTAGGATCTGTTTAGTCGGTCAACGGGCAAGGTCGGCGTAAATGATGTTTATAAAAAAGTCACGTTCAAAGAATCAAATTAAATAAACAATTCTTTACTCTCTTTCAACATTGCATTGAATATTTTTAGTCAAGTTTATCCATTTTCTATTTTTATTTTATTTTATTTTTTACATATTATTCATCCTGCAGTATCAAAAATTACCCTTCCGTATTATTTTTATTTAGTTTTTCGAAACTTCTACAAAAAGTGAATACGAATGAATCTACATATTTCGTTTCCAAAATATATTTAAAAAAATATATAGGGTAAGTGAGGGTATTACTGCGGGTGTACACACCCACAGTAATACCCTCACTTACCCTACCCCTCAAAGCTATTGGCTATTCACTATAAAGAATTTGCTGAGCTTTCAAATAATATGTTTATTTGCGATATGCTTCAATCGTGTCTTGAAATATGAACCCTACATTGCATTTTCTGAAAAAAAGTCGGTAATTTCAGTCACGTGTCTTGCTGATTGCCCTGGTGAACGTATACTTGTATTCTTTGAGCGTGTGATAGTATTTTGAGTTTTCGTTTGATTTTTGTAGGGTCATTGAGTTAATTATGTCAAAGCGTTCTCTTCATTTAGAACAAAATGAACAAAAGATATATGTTAGTGAAACGACTGACTATGGGGCTTGTTTAGGATTGGAATTTAAAAATTCAATTTCATTAATTTTTTGGTAAATCCGCCCCTCTATACTCTCCATGTATTTACAGTTTTTCTGTTATTTATTGGCATAGTTATTTTGTTCTAAAAGGAACGTGTTTTCTTTCATAATTAATTATACTATAGGAACATGTGATTTGATAAGACCGCCTGTAAAATTTATTGTTTTCTCCTCAAAAATTTTATCTACTAAAAGTTCTGTAACATTTATATTTTCATCGTACTTCATTCGAAATACTTATAAGTAAACATATTCCGGTGATATTTCCAATTCTTTTCATTATTTTTCTCAACGTTTTCGCGAAAATGATAGCACAATTAGCAGGAACACTGAAAATGGTATGCTTGGAATTTTGCACCATACAAACTCTTTCGAGGTTTTTTCATTCACCTGCAATTTTTTTGCTTGCTTAGGGAACGTTCAAATATTACGTAACGTTTTTTTTTACACACATAAATATTATTTTCTTATTCGTGTTTTGCAATTTGTTTTATATGGGCATTAGCGACACCTGATCAATTAGTGAAATTCTGGAAATAGCTTTTACACATAGCAACATTCCATTGGCGATCGACACATCTCATTTTTTGTGGAATATTTTCTTGTTCGCTAAGTCTTTGATTTTGACGAAACTTTGAGTTTCTTTCTTCACATATATTTGTAAAACGAAACTATAAACATATTCTGCAACTTCAGGCGGCTGAAAACGTGGTTTGTGAAGGGTCGTATTGAAGTTGAAAGAGACTAAAGAAAAGATATGTGAAATGGACATTTATAAAACTAAAGAGCTCATTTCTTCTGTGATTTTATTTACCATGTAATAAACTATAGTGCTATTTAGATCTATATCATATATATATTTGAAGACAAGCAATAATACAAACGAGATCAAAAAAATTACAATCAAAAAGTGCAATGATGGTAGTAATAAGAAAAGATGACTGAGGCAATTACTGTATCTAAAGTTAAATTTGTAGAGTATATTGACAATAAAGGAATCGTAGTACATTCAATATAAAATTATTGGAATAAAAATACGTCAACGTTACATTATACATATAGAAAATATCCTTCCGTTTTATTTTTTTAGTTATTCGAAACTTCTACAGAAGTTGAATAAGAATGAATTTCAAAATCTATGTAAAAAAAATATAAACATCTACAACTCAATGTTGTAATAAGAATTTACAGTATAAGATCTCTCTGCCTCCCAACCCGCTCGTCATCTCCTCATTGGCTACCACCGATCTCTATATTATAGAGATCAGTGCTGGCTACAGTTTGGTGTTTCGTTGGTTGCAAATATAATTTCTTAGTGCCGCTCGTGCGGCCATTGATTCATAGACAACTTGACTGATGTTTTACGAGCGGCTGGAGGAAGTTCCCCCTTAATGATTGGATCCTCTGTACTTCGTATGAACCGTGGAATAACGACAAATGCACGGCTTACGAAGGAGGAAATGTATTTCTTTTTGACAAATGCATTAATAACTGAGTTGTTTTATTTTTCTTCTGTTTAATTTTTTTACCTATTTTATTCAGTAATTATACCTTAATTAATAGTATTTACTTTGCCCTATAGTTCTACTTAATTTAATTTTTGTTAATTTATGTTTTTACTTATTTTATTCGATAAATATACTTTAAACAACCCTGTATCCACTTTGCCCGGGGGGGTCGGGCAAAGTGGATAGCGGTAATAGTTGCATATTATTAATTATTTAAAGTGAAGCATTAACGTTACGTTATTTTTGTAAATTTTATTGAAAACTTTAATAAATACTTGTTCCAACTCAATCATTATTTTATTTTAACATCAATTGGTTTTTTTCTTCCCCTACTTCAATTGACCGATACTATTTTCTTTCTAGCTGTTTTAGAAAATGTCCTAGAAGGTCTCGACAATTACTCAATATTAGGAAACCAATTACCTACAGTGAATACTGCGAATGAATTTGATATGAAAATAATATTTTTTTAAAGAAAACTTATCATTTGTTGCTCAAAAAAAATTAGAACTTCTCTGGGATCAATAACATATTCATTTTTTGAGCAGCGAATGAGAAGTTTTTGAAAGAAAATATTATTTTCATGTCAAATTCATTCGCAGTATTCATTGTAGATAATTGGTTTCCTAATATTGAGTAATTTTCGAGACCTAGGATGTTTTGGCATTTCCAAAACAGCTAGAAAGAAAATCGTGTCGGTCAATTGAAGTGTAGACATTGTAGTCTAATTTCTTTAGATACTTTTCCATTTCAATTCACAAACAAACGAGATATTTGAGGTGGAACACTTAGCTGGGACACCTGTATATAGATTTTGCTTTTTGAGATCCTCTGTGGTTCTATGATTTCAACATTTATTTTACTCGTTTTTTACAGCTTCATTTTATTCAACATCTGAGCAATAATAGGAGACAATTTATGGATTGTTTTTCCAAAAACCTAGACCTACAAATTAGTTATTTCATCAACGATTACGGAACTTTCTGGAAACGGTGAGAATGTTGATGTGAAAGGGGTTCTCCAAACTTCAGCAAATTGTTTTATATAATTCATATAAGATTCACTTGAAGCTAAACATATAAACATATCACACATTTCACATAACGAAAAAACTTGCCAAATGTCGGCCAGGATAAAGTCCATAAAATTAGAAACTGGATAAATTAACTAAATTTAGTTTTAATATAAATCTGCGAAAAGTATCTACTTAATGAAATTATAAAACTGGTCACTGATTTTTGTAGTAAGCGTTGTGTAAGTCTTCTGAACAACGAATTTAGAGATTAATTTATCAAAAGACAATTGTCACGGACAGGACCAGCCTTCTCTATGAAGAGGACCGGGGCAAGTGCAAATAAACTGAAAAAACTTTTTATATGTTAATCTAGCGTTTTTGAAGAGCGGCATAATTTGCTCCAATCATTTGCAACAAAATAAAAATTATTGCAAAATCATTTCAAATTATTGCTGGCGCATTTCCGATCCTTTACAGTCAGTTGTAGAGACTATAAAAAAAAACGAAAATGATTGCTACACTACTGCAATTTTAAAATTGTCAGGACCTTCAACGACCCGACAAAAAAGTTCTTTCTGCATCGATTGTAAGGTCAAGTGTCTTCAGAATATGTACGAATAAGGCTTTTTTTCCTAGAATAATCTCGTGTGTCTATACATAAAAATGCTGCAATTGAGGGATTTCCACGCCGCTTGTTAGAAGTGTAATAGTTACGATTAGTTGTGAAATAACTATTTTTCTCTTCTATCTGTGGAAGCAAAAACAGGGTCCAAAGTGTACAAAATTAAAGAGAAAATGAAACTTAAAAACCTATAACTATATAAAAACTCTTAAATCGAACAAATTTCATGACACCTATTCTAAATGTTAAAACAGACTTACCAAGCCAATTGTTGAATTGCATAACTTCCTCTTTCTGTCCACATTTCGTAAAGTCCCCAGCATGTATAAAAACATCACCATTTGGTATATCATACGTAATATTGCGTATCAATGAATGTGTATCACTCATACAAACAAAACGTACTTTGTTTACGTCTACCGGTGTTGTTGGTATTTTCACATTGACTTTTACCACACGTTGTGTTTTCGAAATTTCTTTCCATGCTAATGTTGGATTATTCGTCAAAGGATGGATTGTAATGGAAGAATCACCCATTTAATACAGTGTTGCTTTAACAACTATCTCAGAACTTGATTTTCATACTGGTTGGAAAAGCCACAATCTAAACCATGTAATAAAGACGTCAGACGTCATTTCATGTCATTTCAGCATAATTTTGAGGTTATGTTGCATTTACCCCTTCCCATTATTGATATCAAGGGAGATTGCCAAATTTCACCTGAAGAATTCTGCGACTCCAAACTTATCTTCTATCGGAAACAGTCTGGCAACTCTGCTACTAGAAATCTCATATTGCCAACTTAATATTTAAAATAATTTATTCGCATACAAAAAAAAGTACAATTAATTTACGATTTAAGTATTTTACCACGCACAATCTTGACTTCATCGACTGGCCTATCATTCTTATCAGTTTCAACTAAACCAATTCGTTTAACAACATTCATGCCCGCATAAATACGTCCGAAAATCGCATGTTTACCATCCAACCATTGTGTCGGTGCTAATGTTATAAAGAATTGTGATCCATTCGTGTCTGGTCCAGAATTGGCCATTGATATTATACCGGCACCGCTATGTTTTAATTCCGGATGAATTTCGTCTTTGAATGTTTGCCCGTAAATCGATAAGCCACCTTTACCGGTACCGGTCGGATCACCACCCTGTATCATAAAGTCTCTTATGACACGATGGAATATTGTGTTATTATAATAGCCACGGCGTGTTAGTTCAGCAAAATTTCTACATGTTTGTGGGGCATGTTTCCAGTACAATTCAATTGTAATTTCACCCATCCTAAAAAAATTGTATTTATATAAATATGGTTAATTAAGAATAATTATTACGTTGTTTCGAAAACAACAAATGGGGGCTGCCACATTTTATCTGGTATCCCAGATTGATTCATCCCTTGTACGGCTAGCATTTTCTTATAAATTAATTAAACACAATCAAAAGAAAACCACAGAATTAAATTATCGCCGATTGTTGAGGTTAGAGCTACATTTAGTTTGTACTGTTTGTAGATATTTACAGTGTTACCAAATTGTGACAACTAATTTATAAGCCATAAATAATCTAAATGCAGTTTACTTGTGAAGACTTATGTTGAAAAATACAACAAGAGAAAAAATTATCAGACGAATTATATTAGAACAATATTAGCAAATTTTAAAAACGATAGCTAAATCCGGCATTGCGGCAAATCTGATAATTTAGAGGAGTATATTTGGTTGTCTGCATTCATCCAATAGGAGTGTTTCCGTAATTGTTTGAACAAAAATTCGAGTGTATATCGCTGTATATATAGATATAATACTACATTGATTTATGGCGGCCAATAGTGCTCGAACAGTTGTACGAGTCATTATGAAAAACACCAAATAGGGCAAACGTCAAATCTGTCAAACGTTGACAAGTCGGTTTTTTGATGTGATACGATCGGTTCTGTAGTCGATAATTATGGCTCAGATTTGTGTGTAATTTGTGGTTTTCCTCATTAATTTTGTGATAAGAAATAATGATACAATTGTAAACTGTAAGAAAAGTTGTATAAAATGGACCATGTAGCTGTTGATGTGTCGGATCGTGAAGTACTTGTACGTAAAAGACCTAAAAGTTTAAAACGGGTATTTATACAAAATTTTCCTGCTAGAAGAAATTACCATATAAATTTACAATTAATATATTTTCATAGCAATGGAATCAATTATCAAAATGTCAACGCAGTTGTATATACACTGTAGCAATAGTTTTATGCCTAACAGTTTGCTATTTAATAACAATTGAGCCGGAGAAGGAACAACTGAATCAAGGGGCCAATACAGCCGACATTAAAAAGGAATTATTCCAAAATAACAACAATAATAATGATGATGGCGATAACAATGTAAACGATAGTAATAATAACAATAACAATAATAACGACCAAAACAATGAGAATCATGTGTTAGAGGAGCCTATTGATTCTGGAAAGAATCATCATGTACTACTGCCACCGAGAATTGAAAATAAATTCACTGGACCAACAACGAAACGTCAACAGGCCGTTGTGGATGCATTCAAGCATGCCTGGAAAGGTTATAAACAATTTGCATGGGGACATGATCATTTGAAACCAATCTCGGAAACGTACAATGATTGGTTTGGTTTAGGTTTAACAATTGTCGATGCAATCGATACAATTTATATAATGGGTTTGAAGGATGAATACGAAGAGGCTAGAGAATGGATTGATAAACATTTACATTTCGATGTTAATCGTGATATGAACCTATTTGAAGTTACGATACGTGTTTTAGGTGGTTTATTAAGTATTTATCATTTAACTCATGATAATTTATTTTTAACGAAAGCGGTAATTTGATATAATTTGGTTTTTATTTTACTTTTTTTTTAATTGAGAACAAATTATTTTTAGACTGATTTAGCTGATAGACTATTACCATGTTTTGATTCAGATTCAGGTGTACCTTATTCTGATATTAATTTATTTACACGGAAAGCACATGCACCCAAATGGTCACCTGATAGTAGTACATCAGAAGTGACAACGATACAATTGGAATTTCGTGACCTTAGTCGTATTACTGGCAATCCCAAATATGAGGTAATTTATTCATCATTAGGATTTTGCTCTATATTCTTAAAGGCGCCATTAAGTCTCAAGGCTGAAATTATTATTCAATCAAACTACAACAATAATACGTATTTGGAGGATCTTTGGAATTCTAGGGCAATCAACGGATTTTTACTGTAAAAATTCGATTATTTCTTCTTTATCTAATAGATAATGCTTATAAGTTTGTTATAAATTATAACAAGCTTATAATTTGTTATAAATGTTATCTCAAGAAATAACGCCGCAACAATTTTTCATTTCTGTATTAGAAGTTGTCTATCTCTTGTTGAAAATTTAAAGTTGTATCAGTACTTTGCATTTCAACACGTTTAGGTGGTTTAGAGGCATTGTTTTCAACTGACGGTGTGAACCATGGATGGTCCACAAGCATTACTTTTATCAGGCAGCTTAGACATATATTTCTAATTATATTTGAAAAAGCGTGCATTAAGAGGATAATGCTGGGAAGAAGTGAGATGACAGTATGCACTGACAATTGGGAAAACATATTTTTACAATAGTCAAAATGAAAAACACTGAGTCATGCACACGTCGCCAGATAAACAACTAATTACCTCGTGCACACTGATGATAGACTTTGAAAAAATGTGCCAGGTTGAATGAGTTAATGTGCTTAAAAATGATTGAGCGTTTTTTCTACTTGATGCATCTCAACTCGAGTTATTTATCTAGGAAAACTAGTTCCAAGTGTTCTGCGGGTAACAATATTATCACTGGCGATGACACCCTAGGGCTGATCAGAATGCTCACCTATTTGCCGATCTATAAACATGATCCATCACATAAAGTCGTTTAATTTGCTTATATTCCCACTACACTGCGTTCAAAATGACACTAATTTGTCTCATAAACATTTGTTACACACCTGAACTATTTAGAATTATTTTAACCCCTTAACACACAGTTTTTTGAAAAAAAAGGCCAAAAAAAATCTTTTTTTTTTTGTAAAAAAACCACAATTTAGAACATTGTTTTGTCAAAAAAAATTTAAAAAATACAAAAATAATCAAAATTTAATATACTATACATTAAAATACAACGCCGCTCGAATTATCTCGAGTGTGCACAGTTTGGCCAGTTTAGCGCGTTCGAATTAACTCAAGCGTGCCACTGAAGGGGTTAATAACATTTCTATTCAAAAGTTCGTTTTCTTTTACTAAAAATTCGATGATAATATCTAAATTAATATTTTTTTGTGTAATCTCTTTGGATGTATAATACACTAGACTGTATCAGAAAAATCGACTATTTTTTTTTTCGAAAGGCACCCTGCAAATATTGTTCAGGATATCGAAACAATGGGCCTGTGAAAATATCAGCTCTTAATTTTAATATTTACAGGTGCCTCATCGCGATTTTCTATTTCCCATTTGATTAACATGGGAAAAAGATTCTCTTACACTTTGGAATTTTATAGCTCATATTCGAAACAATATTTCGAAATGACTAAAATACAGTCTCATACAAAATTTACCGCTCTACAAAAAAGGTCTCTTAGAATTTTTTGATATATTTAGTCCTTCAAAATTTATTCAAGTTTAATGGTAAATTTTTACATTTTTCCAATTTTTTGACGTAATCATCAACTTTATGGAAAATTTTATAGAACATTTTTGTAGGGCATTTTATTCTCTATAACTTATCTTTATAAAATTTGTTGATATTTTTTACAGGTCGAAAGTTATTTGACTCACAGTATTGAATGCGAAAATATTACTAGAAATTTCTAGAATAAAAAAAATCAGTTCATTGCAAATAACTTACGACCTGTAAGAAATATCGAAAACTTTTATAGAGGTAAGTTATAGAGAATAAAATGCTCTACAAAAATGTTCTATAAAATTTTCCCAAAAAGTTGATGCTTGTGTCAAAAAACTGGAAAAATTTAAAAATTTACCATCAAAGTTGAATAAATTTTGAAGAAATAAATATATCAAAAAATTGTAAGAGATCTTTTTTGTAGAGCGTTAAATTTTGTATAAGAGCGAAGTTCAGTCATTTCGAAATATTGTTCTCAACGTGAGCTATAAAATTCCAAAGTGCAAGAGAAACTTTTTCCCATGTTAATCAAATGGGAAATAGAAAATCGCGATGAGGCACCTGTAGACATTAAAATTAAGAGCTGATATTTTCACAGGCCCATTGTTTCGACATCCTGAACAATATTTGCAGGGTGCCTTTTTGAAAAAAAAATAGTCGATTTTTCTGATAGTCTAATAGTACACTCAAATCTTTAAGTCGAGATTGTGACATTGTGCTTCTCAAATACCTTTTAATCAAATATAATTTGGAAAATACTCTTTGTCAGTGCACAGGTCATGAAAACTACACATAATACATTTATTTTTTACAAATAAAAAATTTGCCAAATGGTAGATACTTGCTAAATCTGAATGTTCTGACAGTATTACAGTCTTAAAATTAATTATTTACTGAACAGTATCTTCTGACATAGCTTCTGGACTTATTTGCAAGATTTAGAGAAAATACATTGTGTACCTGCATGTTTCATTCCCTCATATCTGTTTTTTTAATATAAAAGCAAAAATCCCATTGATTCCATGAAGTTTAGATTACGTAGGAGATTTTTATAAGAACTATCTATTTCATATGTCAACAATTTTTTTAAAGACAATTTTTTCGTTTTTTCTCTTGCACATAAGTGTATAAATTTATGAAAATATTTTATTTTTCGCGGGCCCTATTTATACGCCACTGGTCACCACTGAATATTGGCCTTTTAACTTTGCGGCTGATTTGTTTAATTTACAAAGAAAGACTGTATTTATTTAATATAGAACTCCATGGGCTTCTTAGTATGTTTCAGTGTTCCCCAATAAAGTCAAAAAGCAGTTTAAGTTTGTTTGATCAATTTTTTGCCATTTCTTTTGTAAGGCTTTTTAAGCTTGTACTCTATTTTTTTCCCCATTGAGATGAGACAATTTCTATAAATATACATAGAGTTTCACGTAACTATTTTGCTTCAAATACCTCGCTTGTTTATGGACTGCTCTTAAAAAAAAAACAAAAAATAAGAGCTTAAAGCACCGTTATTTAAGCTTGTTTTGACCAATAAAATTTTCAAGTAACTAAGTTGAAAATATTCGGATCGCTTTTAATATGAAAGAGCTTTCTTGGTTTTAAAAATCGATATTTCAGTGACAAAAATTTTCAGAATAGAAGCCTTGCGGCAGGGCCAGTTCATTAAAAAAATTAGTGTATTTCATTGATTTGCAATCTCGTTTCAACAGGGCTATAAATTCCCAAACTTTTTGAAAGTCAAAAAATAAAAAGTAGGAAAATATATGAGAGGATAAAAGTTTATAATTTAAATTTTGAATAGAACTGACGTAGAACATTTTAAAACCAAAAAGGCTTTAGAATCACAAGTATATCTATTATATTATTATTACTTTTTGCACACTTCGAAATTAGTTACATGAACAACTTTACAGACAGGGTACTTCAAGTTCATCAACATTTTTATAAGGTCTGTTCACAAACAAGCGAGATATTCGAGAGGAAATGTCCTGTACAATTTTACAACATACGCAGAGCTAAACATGTATGAGATTAATTTATGTAAAGGAAAATTTTATTCTAAAACTATCCTTTGAATTCTTTATCCTTTCGTTTCTATTCCCCATCTCATATATTGTCGACTTTTAGTAGAGTTAATTTGATTAAAATCTAATGTTTAGGAAGCCGTCTCGAGAGTATCACAACATATTCATACGCTTGAAAAGAAAGATGGTTTAGTTCCTATATTTATCAATGCTAATACTGGCCAGTTTCGATCGTATTCTACAATAACCTTAGGGGCACGTGGTGATAGTTATTATGAATATTTATTGAAACAATGGATACAAACAGGAAAAACGATCGATTAGTAAGTTTCCCTTCTATTTTATTATTATTATTATTATAATAATGTATTTTTTTAAGTTTACGGGATGATTATGTGACTGGCGTTATGGGAATGGAGAAACATCTAACAAGACGTACAGTACCGAATGGTTTCCTATTTTTAGGTGAATTATTAGTTGGTGGTAAAGATTTCAAACCAAAAATGGATCATTTAACATGCTATTTACCTGGTACATTAGCATTAGGTGTTCATAATGGTCTTCCAGATAATCATATGAAATTAGCTGAAGAATTATTAATAACATGTTATCAAACATATGCACAACAACCAACATTTTTAGCACCTGAAATAACATATTTTAATATACAAGGTGAAAATTCGAATGATATCTATGTTAAAACAAATGATGCACATAATTTATTAAGACCTGAATATATAGAAAGTCTATGGTATATGTATCAATTTACAAATAATCAAACTTATCAAGATTGGGGTTGGCAAATATTTCAAGGTTTTGAGAATTATACAAAAGTTAAAAATGGTTATACATCAATTGGTAATGTACGTAATCCAACAAATGTACGTCCAAAAGATAAGATGGAATCGTTCTTTTTAAGTGAAACATTAAAATATTTATATTTGTTATTTAGTGATAATCCAAAATTATTAGATTTGGATAAATTTGTTATTAATTCAGAGGCACATCCATTACCAATTTATTCATCGTGATCGATTTTTTTCTTTTAATTTTTTAATTAAATTAAGAATTTTTAGCAAAAAAAAAACTATACACATAATAATCGCTAATATCTAGTCCATTTTCGTTGTATAATTTGAGATTATTTCTACACAAAATCTACAATTTTTACAATTTTACAGATTTATACTTTTTACACAATGTACTTAAAATAATAACGATATTTGTAAACTTCAAACCCGACCGATTGAAGCTTTAGGAACAAAAAGTGTTAACGATTCCTGTTTGTGTTTTAAACTTACAAAATTTACGAATTGTATCAGTATTAATGCTTCCATAATTTGCATACACGGTTTAGTAAATAAACAACAAAAAGTGTGGAAATTAACAAAATAATTCAATAATTTCTGTAAATCTTTAAAACTGGACGCATTTTCTGATTACTTACACTTACTTTTTCTTTACTTATTTGAATTGTGCTCAGCTAGTGAACATTTCCACATAAACAGCAATTATTGATGAACATCGAGTTAACACTTTCTGGCACCAATAGCTTCAATTTTTCAAAACAATGAATAGTAATCATTCCCCGATTTTGTTGAGATTCAGCTCTCTGTTTGTTTATTTTTAACATAAAAATTAATTAAATTGATATTAAGTTTCAGTGTGTAAATAATTAGCTGTTGAATGTGATAGTTGATAGATATGCATACTAGAGGCTGAATGGTAAGGGATTTATTTGTGGAAATTTATTATTTTTTACATGTCACTTGTTAGATAAATTGTCTATGCACGAAAAATTGATAATTTGGATCAAATTTTTTTGTTCGTTTTCCTTTTTGTTAATATAAAATAAAACTACTTTTAAACAATTAAATTATTGTTTTATTAGGCAACCAATAAAAAGACGTCGAAGCAGTAGTAAGTACAATATAATTTATGTAGGGCATCAAGTGATTTTAAGTAGGCCGAAAAATTTGCTTTTATAAGGGAAAAGACAAAATTTGAGTTTCTTGTTTGATTTTAGGCCCATTTTAGGCAAGAAGCTCTCTACGACAAGCAATAATTTGCGACTTACTAACGCAACTTTCAGATGGATAGAAGAGCTACAAACGCGTTTTGAGTGTTTGCTAAATCACTAGCTGAACTTTTAACGTTTTTAAACAACCAAATTAATAAAAAAAATCGGCTGGACAACAACAGTTATGTAACTTATGTAGGGCATCAAATGCAAAATAATAATAATAATATTAAGTTAAGTGCACATACAGCTACTTTCGCTGCGCAACTTTGATGAAGCTTCGTGTGAACAGGACCGCAACCTATAAAGTAGCGTCTGCAGCACGGTTGCTTGCAATATTTTAGAGCTGCGCCCAGTATCGAAAGTAGCTGTGCGTGAACGGCATTTCTTAAGAGTTGCAGCCGCAGTAAAAAATATCAAATCGGTTGAAACTTTTGCAGCGGTTGCGGGTGCAGTTTTTCGTTGGAGACTAGGGAGAAAATGTTGGTACACAATTTTTCACTATACTAATAATAATATTAGTAAAAGATGAGAGAGAAGATTAGAATATTAATAGAAAATTTTCAGATAGAGGGGGGGTGGGACTTGTCAAAGTGGGCCCTTTAAAAAAATCATAATATCAATAATTTTAGACCTTTGATACTTATTTAATATTATGCTGCGTCCATTAAAATTAAAAAATCGAAAATTTGCGGCAAAGTGGGCCCCCCAAAAAAAATTCATAATGTTTTTCATTCTGTATTTTTATTTTTACAATTAATTATTAAATATTCAATAAACGGACGGTCCTTTTTACCCCTCATTATATAATAAATTTCAAAAAAGTTTGGCCCCATATTTTTCTGAAGATTTGAGATTTTTGGAGGGGCCCACTTTGCCCCTCCGGCCCCTAACTGTCTTCTTGTTAAAATAAATAATAAGAAGATAGATTTCTGAGAGTTTTTATTATTATTATCATGATTATGATTATTATTATTATTATTATTAATGATAATGGTAGTATTATTAATACACGGTCCACAATCTTCAACTATACGAACACGACAACGGCGCAAAACAAACTAAAAATGTGGCTGCAAATGCTGCATCTTGATGCAAAAGTAGCTTGTTGTGTGTGAACACCGTTGCAACCTTTTATTGACCTTGCAGTTTTTACGTATAAAAACTGCGTGCTGCACGCTACTTTGAGGATACGTGTGAACACCTTACGCAACTTTTGCAGCCGCAACTCAAAAACTGCGCTGCCAAAGTCGCTGTGTGTGCACTTAGCTTAAAATAAAACTATTTAAAAAAATATAATTCTAGTTTTATTTATAGCAAAATACTTTACAAAATACTTGATTTCCAATAATCTAGAAAGTCTCCATCATTGCAACTATTGCACTGTTTAAATCGACTTGGATTTAAAAACACTGAGGAAATTGAGATATTTACATAAAAGTAAATAAAAATATCACAACTATTGGATTTTACATTATGGAACATCGACAACATTCACCAGTGTAATACAAACAATTCACAATACAATCATCATATTTATCATCTTGATTCTCCATACCATACAGATCTTTTTTGATTTCACCATTAATTAAATTCTTATTATTTAAATCTTTATTATCACGACATTTACCATCGAATTGTGTATCAGTTAATGGTAACGTTTTATCAGTATCTCGACAATGTTTCTCCGTATCCGGATTATTATTGATTGGTGATTGAAATTCCGGTTTATCAGTCTCATCATCGCCTTTCTGTATTGTTGCCGGTTCAATTAGGATCGTATCTTCTGGCTTGGCTGCTGTAGTATTGTCTTTTGATGTGGTTGGTGTTGGTGATGAACGACCATCATCTTTTATTGGAGGTGTTGTAAAATCGAACGTGTGCTCATTTGTGAAGGCATTCGGTGAATCACCAGACATTATCGATCTAGAATCACAATCAAACCAAATATCAGACCGACAACTAACAATTGAAATTGCATCCATTTTGTTAAAAAACTAAATTATTACTAAGTTAAATTGAAGTGGGCGATGAAGAAGAAGTGAAAGAGATAATACATAAGTGTAAATAAAAGGGAAATTGTTTTGCATTTAATCACTCACAAGATGTATTGAATAACACTAAGGAATACTATGAATTCAATCAACAATGTTGATATAAATTGCATCATTGTTTTTGTTTTTTTTTTAAGTTTGTTTTTGTATTCTTTTTAGAAAAAAACTAAATAAATAAACAATAACAAGACCGATAACAAACAATAACACACACAAACTAGCCCCTTCTATTGTGGCCATAATTGCGTTTCACTTGTTATATAATTAAACCTTTTTTAAAATCATCAATATAAGGATTTGATTCAATTAAAATGAATTATTCAGACTATGAGTTCAAATAAACAAATTATGTATGTAGATGAATTGTGTTGTGAGGAGCACCTACCGAAATTGTACTGAAACCAATATGCACTTTATTTGTAAATTAAAAAATACTGCTATAGGAAGATGTGAATTTTTTAAAACGTTCAAACAATTTATTCGCACAAATTTATTAATTTAATTAAATTTAATTTATTTAGTTAATTTAGCAGTTAGACAAATATAATGCGCCAAAATAGAATTTTCCGGTACTGTTAGAAATAATATGCGATAAAAGATGATTTATTTGTAAAGAAAATATTTATTTTTGATGTCATAGCTATTAGAAATGAGTAATGCCTAATTGAAAATGTATAGATGAAATGTTTTTCTGTTTTTTTCTTTCCTTATCACTGACTATTAATCATGAAAGTTCCAACAAAATATCTACAAAGTTGCAATCTACAACAAATTATTAAAGTGCGATCCCGATTTTGCCATAATACTGTCAATTTTTGAAGTGGTGCATAAATGGAAACTTTTTGGCCCAACAAAAGAAAGTACGATCAGGAGTCGATCTATACTCAAAGAACCTGAAATTAACAATTTCAAGGTCTTTTATTCTCATAGGAAGAAACTGAAAAAGAACACAGTATTGTTGGTTGTTATAATTAAAGGTAAACTTGACTATGGAGACACTCCGGCCACATGCACCTGGAACTTTAGTTTCATTAGTTTCATGGTATATCATCGTGTAACACGTCAGTGCTGTATCCGTATTGAAAAAAAGATTGTTTTTTCCCCTTGCTGCTTTTAAGGCTTGTCGATCTTATTAATTCCCTTACACTACGAAAATAAATCCGGAAAAATCTTGTAACCATCTCATTACATAGCTATGATCTATTTAGGTCCATAATATGGCATCAATGCTTTTTTCTTGCCTGCACCATGAATTTTGCTTAAGCACTTAATTAGCACTTAATTCTTATATTAAACAAAAGTCGGAAAAGTTCTATAGAAATAATACTTATCACCCATAGCGTCATCAGGTACACCATATCGCATCGAAGCATCTCTACCAACTTGAACAATAGATACATTTCGAGCACTTAATTAGCACTTAATTATTAGGCAATTTTAAAATACTGTATATTTCATGATTTTATAGTAGTCGTGCCTGATTTTTCTGACCGGGCTTTGTTAGTTAAGAGACCTTAATTTCATGAGGTCATAATTCAATTTATTCAACTATTAAGCACCTAATTAGCACCTAATTTTGCCCTACTTACATTTGTTTTTTGTCAAATACTTTAATTGCGTTGCTAGCATGACATTTTGGCAGCAACGCAAATTTGTGTGGTGCATTGCGGCGTAAATTATAGAGCACCTAATTTTTGATTTTGGCACCTTATTAGCACCTAAAAAGCACCTAATTTTGGCATTGTTTGAATGCGATTTCCCGACTTTGCGTTGCTAGCGAGACACAGCTCGGTCTGGGTACCCCTGTTACATATCCAAATAAGTCAGTTGTTCTTTTGACATTAAAACCTGTTCCAAATGTGTGGTCATGTTGTGCTGACTGCTGCTCGAAAATCTTGTATCATATCACATTTTGGAACAAACTATGTTTTTGCTGCTTGACCTAACGTAAATCCAACATTTAGATGTTTCTCCTTTCCTAATCAACAATTTATAAAATTTATAGAAATAGCGTACTATTTTCCAGAAGATTTGATAATCAAAACGATTTAAGATAAGAAAAACATTCTAAGACCTGACCAGCAGTTCCAATATTTAGTATAAGAAAAAAATGAAAATGTGCTTCACAATTTGCATTAACTGGTATAAACGATTGTATTAAATTGAATTAAATCAAATTTGAACACAAATTAAAGAAATAATCCATATAAAAAGTTAATATGTTTAGTTTAAAGAGTTTTCATCAAGTTATTACAGACTTTTAAAAAACTTTTATACTGCATTCACTATCGGGAGGGACACTTGCATGTTCAACGTTTTTTGTGTCTATGTATGGAGAGAATACTCCCGTCCCCCACGCACTTCTGCACCTATGTGATCAGCACGGACTTTAATATAAACAAACATACAGGATTCAAATTTTCTCTAGAAACAAGATGACTCATTGATGTGATTTATCGTTAGTATTTGAAATTAATTAGCAGTTTAAGTGTTTATATTGAAACGGGAATTTGAACCTCTTTTGATATTTATTTCTTCAAAAAAATAATACATTAACATATTTTTTAAATATGGAAAATTGCAGAAAAAAAGCAGTAGTTTTTAATAAGAAAACAACAACTTCAACTATATTTTCTGGAATTACTATGCTTTCCAAAAGTGCTCCTTATTTTTCTGGATTAAAGTTTTCCAGGAAAAATACGTGATTCAAATTATTTCCACTTATCAACACTGACTTTAAAATGGAAAAACGCACATAAATAGAAAATGGGAAAAGAATCTTAAAGAACTAGCGATTTTACTACATGGTGACTTTTTCACTTCAAGTTCGACAGGATTCGAATCAGTTACTTGTATATTGGTGCGATTTTATTAAAATTATGCATATTAGAGTAAATCTAAACGGTAATCGGATATCGGAGTAAATGGAGACAACATACATACGTTGGCCAATAACGTGCAAGTCGTGAAGAATTTACAATAGAATAGGAAAGAGTCAGTGAAACTATTGTAGAACTGACTGCCCAATATCTTAATTGAATCTACAGTTGGTCTTCATTCATGTTTACACATTGCGTATAGTAGGACCACGATAAAGTGACCCACTATAAAATAATAAAATTTAGCGCCAAATTATGACAATAGGGCTTATGGGCCACGGTGTTAATGTACAGATTTACGACTTCTCTAGCCAGAAGATTTATAATAGCACGTAAAGAGATTTTCAAAATGTGTCGACTAGGGTTTTTTTTGCTTGAAATTTTTACAAGAAAATAAATGGAAACATCCAACATTTATTATAGAAAATTGAAACTTATGTAGAGAAATTAAATTACAATCTACTTACCTACCTACCTAGGTAGAGGGTTTCCCTAGAACTTTCTCCTAAAGTAATTTCAATAAGTTTGCCCCCTGTTCAACGGTCATTTATTTAGTCGTCTCTTTGCTATTATAAATCTTCTGGCTAGAGAAGTTGTAAATCTCTCTAACAACACCGTAACCCACAAGCCTTATTGTCATAATTTGGCGTTAAATTTTATTATCTTATGGTGGGCCACTTTATTGTGGTGTTACTATATGTGTTTGTGAAGATAGAGACAACCACATACAAAATGCAAAAATCAACTGCAAGTGTCCTTCCATCATTGAGCGTGTTCGGTTGAACTAAGTCCTTAGTAAACTTAGTAAGTTAATCAGAGTAAATAAAATTTAGTTCTGAGCATCTGAGCGCAGCAGGTTTCAGCCTGGACACACTTACTATGTTTTGCAACTTAATAGTGCAATAACCTACTTATTTGTTTATTTTGCGGGTATGTTTCATGTGTTGAGAATATTTTTTTTGTATTATTGTGAAAAGTGTGAGATAAAAATTTAATAAAATGGATAATTTTAGAAGGAATATACCTCTACCCTCCAGCTACTAAATAAAATGGCGACGTAAACAAAGATTCTATGTAAATACTTACGAAGTGCCCGGTCGAAAACTTGACTCAGTACTCTTAGTAACTTACTAAGCTTACTAAGGACTTAGTTCGGCCGATCACGCCCAGTGCATATACGTACTAAGTATGAATAAAAAAAGTACGTCAATGCTCAGTTTCCGTTTGATAAAAAAAAATATGACGACGTGACTACTACAACCACATGTTATTGATATGATATCAAAACTAAAAATAATTATTAATAGCTTATTTATGATTTTAAGTGAAAATTAATACTCCAGTTAAGAACTAGACATTGCCTTTGTTTTGAATTTTCCTTTCTAATTGTTATATACAGTTGCGATCAAAAAATTTTGGACGGCGTTTTTTTGACGTCTAGAAATGTTTAATCTGGGCCAAGCATTACTGTTATTATTGACGTTTTAAATGTCAAAATTAATGACTTTTTGAATATAAAATATTAAAGGCTGTCCTACACCAACTGACAATTAGATGTCCTTGACGTCCAAAATTTTTTGATCGCAACTGTATAATGTTTCAAATAAATACAACCTTCTTGTGTATTGTAATTTAAACAAATTCAAACCTAATAATGCAAAAATAATGAAAATATTTGCAGATGGTTTTATAGAAAGTCTCAGGTAAAACTGTTTGCACAAGGGCCCCCGTTATTCTAATTACATTAATAAAAGCACTGTTAGAACTGGGCTGCTCTTGGCAATTGCACGTGACCTAGAGCCGGCCCTGCTCATGTTGTTATCAATCCAGTGGTATATGACAGTTGCTAAGCAATAATAAATACAATAACAAGCCGTTTCATTGGTGTTGCCAATAGCAACGACATGTGCCAGTGGTTTTCCAACCTAGGCTGGTAAAAATATTGTTTTTTCGAATTTCATACTTCATAATTTTCAATCAATAACAATATTATCAATACAACTTACCGGTCAAGTTAATGTATTAAATTTCACAAATTTGGGATTTAATTAACATAAATATACCAAATTAAATGATTTGAAACTAAATAAAGAGATTAATGCTAGTTTCACATTGAATCACAGACGGAACGGACTCAATTCAAATCATTACTGAGTTATAGGTTATGTTTTTGAAATATTATTTAGTGATTTCAGGGATACAAACTTAGAAGACAGAAGTTCACTATATAAATTTAGGAACTTTTCGTATTATTTGGATATTTGAAATTGTTATTGTATTATTACTAATTATAAATAATTAAAATTTTATCAATTAAAATAGTTGTATTTTAAAATAATTCACCAAAATGTAAATTAATTTAATGTCTGGATGTCAACAGACGAATATTAATAATTTGAATGACCCGTTATTGGAACCGAAAGATTTCGGCGAAATTCGTATAACAAAGGAATAAGAAAGAAGAAAGCGGATGTGAGGTGATTCATCTTCAAGTTGAGTTCCTGGAGGTACTGGAAATTATGCAGAAAAAACAAGGAAATAGGATACTTGTGGATGTCAACAATTCTTTGAAAAAGAAAAAGAAATTAAAGCATTTTTCTTAACGAAAATCCTACAACTGTTTATTTTTAATTATTAACAAATCTCAAAAAGGATATATTTATTTGAAAAAAAAAACGAAAAAATTTGAGGTTATGTGGAATGAAAGAAAACAAAGAGACCTATATACAAAGAAAACAAATGAAGAAATTGTCAAAAAATGAGACAAAAGTTAACGCAATTAGGCTTAGCCAACTTTGTTGCTCTGTTTGTTTTAATTAACACTGAATTATTATAATAATCGATTAATGAATTAATTACTTAATAAATTGATTGCCTTAATTATAGTAATTATTATCAAATACAAATAAGCTTCGTTTACCTTGTATCAGTATAGTCCTTGTGTGACACGTAATATTTGTTTTTCTTGTTCTTGTGCGACTTCTTTGGTATCCACAAGACCCGGAGGCCACGGTGTTTCTTATGTCTCCCAGCCACTTTTACTGATTGACAAATTGAAAATTTTATACCGAAAAAAAAATATAGGAAAAATTATTTATGTCCTGATAAACAATTGCATCAATGTCGTATCTTTTATTGTATAAATGACGTCGATGTTATTTAAAAAGTTTATTATATTAAATTGAAACCAGAGAGAAGGCCAAAGTACACACAATAGCAACACTATACGCAACAATAACAAGAAAGAGGGGGACGACATGAAAGACTTATGAAATGAAAATGAATTAAACCGGAATGTCATCATGAGCTGGTTTTGGGATCGAAGACTGACGAGAGGAGTGTTGCACAAGGTTCAAAGAACCGACTTCTACCTGGAATCTAACAGTGTGGTATAAAGAGGTGGGCTGGAAATTAACTTTTTGTTGTTATTAATGTTCCAGAATAAAAATGTATACGAATTTATTCATCCATTATCGTATTTATTATTTTTATTATTTATTTCAATTATCAGTTATTGAAGCTAATGATTGAATAATCATTGATTTTAATTAAATGATCAGGGCCGGACTTGGGATATTTCCCGCAAGAGGCATATGCCACCTTTCGAGCTCCTCAATAGGATCTGAAGTTAAATTACCTGAACGCCTTCCATAGTTATAACCTCTTATTAAACCTCTCATTAAACAAAATCCATTTTGGCTGATCATAAGGTCATAGTTTTTTATAAGTCAATAAAAATAGAAAAACCATTGCTTACGTAACATAGTCGATTTTCGGGATGCAGATCATTCGGCCTATCAAAGGCAATCAAAGGTGTAATGATATGATTGTAAACTTGGCATTCGGGCCCAAGTCAGGGCCGGGTTCAAATGTTTTGCGAGGCCTGAATACATATTCAAATCTTACGCTTAAATTTTTCAATGAGGAACTATTTTTGGGTAATTTTCGTAGAGCGCAGGGCCTCCTTAAACGTGGGGCCGGGTTGCGACGAACGTGCTGAACCTGCCTTGCGCCGGCCCTGGCCCAAGTCATGACACTATTTTTAGAAGTAATATAATGCATGTGTAACAATTTTATTAGCTCAGTTTTAGTGGTCCATGACTAAAGTCACCCATCTTGCATGGTGGATGTCTTGTGACTAGTGACTACAGTATAGTAACCCATCGTATCGAAAGAGTTAAATATCAAGAATCAATTTCTTACGTTGCAATATTGAGCAATGAAAGAAACATTAACACTTCTCTATGTTGCTGAATATTGCTGAGGATGTATCTTGTCTTATTAAAGACTTGAAGCTAATTATTTCAAGTGTCTTTCTTCTCGTATTAAAAACCGGAATAAAGGACTCACAAGACTGAAAATGAAAATGACTTGCTTTGAAATCGAGGCCTGAAACGTAAGCTTCACTAGTCTCGTGCTGAATCTGATAAATCTCTGCAATTATACCACAATTTTGTAATGATTTTGAGGCAAAATTCGAAAGGGATGGGCAAACAGCAAAGCGACGATTATCATTTTTTGGTAACGCCACCGCTTGAAAAATTGGGATTTAAGGGTTGCACAGGCACAGAGGGATGAGGCGTTCTGAGTCCCGTTCAGGTTTCTGCGTTCTTTTTTGGGAGTTCCGACAGCACACGAGACACTCAATTAAGAGCGTCCCAGTTCGGCTCCAAATCTTATGAGTGAAACATGTCCTCAGACAGTTCATCTTCCGAGGAAACAGAAGCATTTCTTTTGTGGAACCTGGAGGCGTTCACGAGAAAAAGAAAAAGAAAGTACAGGGTGCACCCAATTAACAGCAAGCGAGAAGATTAAGGAGAATTTTTGTTGAAGATGAAGAACGATTTTTTATCTTCGTAGTATGTCAATGAATTGCAATGTATTCAATGAATTGCATTGTATTGTAAAATCATTCTTTGTCCTGCAGTGAATAGAACGCCAGAACGCTAGAGTTCTCGTAGACCACCACCGTCTGACTACCGGTAGTGTGTGTTGTTACATTAAGAAATCCATATACAAAAAACGCAGAACTTTGAACTCGGAACTCGAAACGCTTGATCGCTCTCTACCTGCGGAGGCCCTTTCTCCTATTATTAAACATAAGCCAAACAAACTGGATTTATAAAATTCGACAAATTAAATACCATTATTGTCTAGTTCAGATTTTTGTCCTAAGTTTCTTTAAGCGAGTGGTAGAAATAGCTGAGGTAGTGCCTTGAAGAGTTAGGATAATCAAGGTACTATACAATAGAAGGAGAGCCATCTAACCTGAAAAAGTTATAGAGTAACATTATGCTATTTGTGGACAGATCTGGCAAAAACTTCAGAATTTGAAGTAGGTACAAGCTTTGGATAGCAGAAGTCTTCATTAAGATTTTTGCTACAGTAACAATAAGCAAAATTACATGTTTAATAGAATTCAAATGAAATAAGATTTTAAATAAAAATCAGAGTAACATAAAGTTACGCTGCAACTTTTACAGGTTAGATGGCTCATCCTGTATAATGTACCGTGAATATCCTCTTAGAACTGTTTTTGACATAATGTTTAAGCGAAAAACCCTGTATATATAAAACGAGGGATGCCAAAGACCAGTGATTGGAAGAGCAAAAACACTTGGCTCGCGACGAAAACTCATTTTCAATGATGAAGCGCGTAAAAAAAAATTTAATTAATAAATGGATTTCGATTGTGAAATTATTAATTGTATTCAGGGTCGGCGCAAGACAGGTTCCGGGCGTTCGCCGGAAGCCGGAACCCGGTCACGCGTTTAGGGAGTTCCCGCGCTCTACGGAAATTACCCAAAAACCAAAAATATATAATATGTAACACTATTTACAAATAATTACTTACTCGTTGAAAATTTTAAGTGTAAAATTTGAATGTGTATTCAGGGCCCGCAAATCGTTTGAACCTGGCCCCGCAAAAGGTCACGCCGGCCCTGATTGTATTTTTTTCTATCACAATTTTTTTGTCCAAAAATTGTTTGAGTCAGAGTAAATTTTTCCGGAGAGGCGCCGAAAATAAATTTGCCTAGTGTGCTAGGAAAGTTTATGCCGGCCCTGTATTCAGTATCCATCCCGTTATAGCAGCAAATATTAAAAATAACTGATTATATATTTTTTTTTCAATAATTGCAATATGATGATAAGCGTCCTTTTAATTACTAGAATTAATGTTTGCATTTTTTATTGCAAAACCGCACGTAAAGGAATTGCAATTATAAACGACAAAAAGTTTTAATTTATTTGAAAAAAAATCATATGTTTGTTTCTAAAATTTCAACAAATTTAAAAATATCTTTAGCCACCGTCTCTGGCACTTCCAAAGCATTATAATGCCCACCATAAAATTCATTGGCTTGAACAATATTTACATATTTCTCTTTTGCAAAACCCACAGGCTGATAGACCGGATCATTTTTGAATGTCGTACAAGCGGTTGGTACTTCTACTAAATCCCTATTCAAAAACAGATTCAAACTCCCGAAACATACTAATTTAGAAAAACTTACGTTTCCGTTAAAGCATTCTGTTGTTTATTCATAGATTCAGCATACATCCGCATTGATGTCGTGATCGAATTTGTCACCCAGTAGATCATGACATTATCTAATAATTTCGTATAGTCGAATCGTTCATTCAGACCACCATCGATTTGCTTAAGCAGGTCACGATCGGTCCAAGTAATGAATAATTGCAAAACATACGCCGCCAAACCAGCTGGTGAATCCGTCAAAGCTACGCCGATCGTATCGGGTTTTGTTGCTTGTATATGCAAATAATCGAATTCTTCTAAAAGACGTGCGAAGTAATCTTTTAACGGATACAACCGGTGTTCATTCGACTTATCAACAACAAGACTCGGCCATAAACTTCCAATGAGTAATTTGAAAGTAGCTAAAGGACCATTCGATAGACAACCACTAATATGGAGACCTTTAACTTTATCGGGATAGAATGTAGCTAATTTCGATGATACAACTACACCGAAAGCACCACTCTTTACATAGAACTGATCGAAACCGAGTTTTTTGGTCATTAATTGTTTGAAAATCACAGCCATCTCTGCAGCACCTAGACCAGGTTTGTGGGCAGCTTCAGAGAATCCATAACCTGGTATTGAAGGTATGATCACTTCAAAAACGATTTTTCCTCCATGTTGTGGCTTTATTAGAAGCGATATTAACTCGTAGAATTCACGTACAGATCCGGGCCAACTGTGTACCAACATTAATGGTACGATTTTGGTACCAGGCGGTAAGTTCTCTGGTTTTATATGGATGTAATGGATTTTGAGTCCTTGTATTTCGACTTGATACTGTGGGAACTGATTCAGGAATCTCTCCCGTTCACGCCAATCATATTTGGTTTGCCAAAACTTTAAAATTTCGTTTAGTAAGTTCGTATTTAGACCGTACTGGTGTTGGACACCTTCTAGGGGAGGCGTAAGAGGCCGGGTGCGTTCGAGACGTTGTTTTAAATCTAGTAAAACCTAAGAGTTATCGAAATTAAAGAAAATCACCGCTGAGTAGAGAATCGACTTACTTCATCGGAAATGTTTATTTTAAAAGGACGGATTGTTGAATCTTCTTTTTGGGGTTTACCAGGACCCCACCAGATGTCCTCATCTGGTACCACAACAGGTTCTTGTACGCTGATTTGATAGATCACATTGCCTATCGCTAAGACTATCAGTACAATAGAATATTTTAATATTGTATGCATTCTATAGTCATCAATAAATCTATGATTAAATAGTAATAGACTATCGGGTTCTTATAGCGAGTTATTATCAATAATTTTCAATCGCGAGGTCAACATTTTTATTCCTATTTTGTCCCGTAATTTAGATAACAATTTAAACATACACGTAAATATGTAACAAGTACGCTTATCATGATATAATATTATTATTGTCTGTCACCATTGTGTTATTAGTTTTACTGATTGTGAGTTGAGTAAAAATGTGTCCCTCGTGGAAATGTTGGGCAATTTTTGGTTTAATACTTTTTGTGATTTGGAAGAAAATTAAGAAGTTTTTCACACCTCCGCCTATTCCGAAAATTGGGGAAAAATGGTGGGGCCGTGGAGATCCCTGGGATGAAGACACATCGATTCGGCCGTTCGAAATCTCCTATCCCGAAGAGGTAGTGTTGTATTTTTTATACTTGAAAATACACCTTTTGTTCAGAATAATATTTTCATTTGTCATTTTAAAACATCTATGAAGTTTGGAACTACGAGTCAAGGTTGGGGATCGAGCGATTAGATAGAGAATCTATTTTTTAAAAAGTTATTTCTAACAAAAAAGATGTACTTTTCGTAATTAGAAGCGAATAATTAAGGTGAATGATTAGGGCTGCGAGTACAAGTAGATTAAGGGGTGTAAAGTTGGATTTTTCAGGGGTCTCCAAGAAGTTAAATTCATTTGCCTTCGTAAGATCGGTGTTATTATTGGTATTCCAAAAATCACTTCACCCAAAATGACGTAAAACCGACTTTACCGTTTGTCAAAAAAAAAGGTTTTTTCTTCTCATGTAATTCGATGGTGTCCAAAACTTGCAAAAATCTTAAGGGAAGTTCACCTATATTAGGTGAGCATATGTGCCATGCCGGTGATAAAATTGAGAATTGAGCCGTTTTGACTTTTTGTGATAACGGGAAAAACAGGAAAAATCTTTTTTTTTTGGTTTTGAGTATTTGCATTTGTGGAAGAACAATCATTTTTTCACACCAACTTCGAAAACGACTTCTCGCTCTTTGAGATTGTCATTCACTCTCTTCGTGCTTATATTGAAATTCCCAATTGTTCCAGGATTTACAAGACCTTAAACATCGCTTGGAGAACACTAGGCCTCTTGTCCCACCATTGGAAGGTACTCAACACCAATATGGCATGAATACGAAACTTTTGCAGGAAATTCTCGATTTCTGGCGAACTGAATATAATTGGCGTGAACGTGAGAAATATTTGAACAAATATCCACAATTCCTGACAAATATCCAAGGCTTAGACATTCACTATATCCATGTAAAACCGGAAAACGCCGATAATTGTAAAGTACTACCATTGATACTTCTACACGGTTGGCCTGGCTCAGTCCGTGAATTCTACGAAATTATCCCAATATTAACGAAACCTGATCATACTCGTCGTATTGCATTTGAAGTGATTGTTCCGTCAATACCTGGTTATGGATTTTCACAGCCAGCTGTCCGTCCGGGCTTAGGTGCTGCTGGAATGGCTGTAATTTTCAAAAATCTAATGAAACGTTTAGGATTCAATCAATTCTATGTGCAAGGTGGTGATTTCGGTGCTATTATCTTCCAACATATGTCAGTTTTGTTCCCCGAACACGTTTTGGGCTTCCATACGAACATGACTTTTATTCATACACCATTATCAAATTTAAAATTGATGATAGGTTCATTTTGGCCAACTTTATTCACTAAAAAAGAACATATAGATCGTGTGTATCCGTTGAAAGAGAAATATATGTTCTTACTCAAAGAAAGTGGTTATTTCCATATGCAAGCTACAAAACCGGATACTATTGGTGTAGCAATGAATGATTCACCAGCTGGATTAGCTGCTTATATCTTAGAGAAATTCGTTACTGCAACTGATAGAACTAAACAAAATCAGGAAGATGGTGGCTTGAAAGACGTTTGGAAATATGAAGATTTAATCGACAATATTATGCTCTATTGGATAACTGGTTCGATGCCGACTGCTTTTCGGCTGTATTCAGAAACCTTCAATAGGGAAGGTTTTGCATTGGGCATAATGAGGTAATAATTTTGACCCTAAATTTACCATTTTTTTGCAAATCAAAGTCACTCGCACACTTAAGGTGAGCTTTGAGTCTCATTTAAGTTTTGAGAGCAGAATTTGATTTGCAGAAGGCTGAATAAAATACAAATAACTGTAATTTGAAGGATCCCAGTTAGAGTGCCAACAGCGTATGCACGTTTCCGGTACGATTTCTACTCATCTGATGGTTGTTTGCATGATATTTTCCCGAAAATGTTGCATTTGGCTGATTATGAAGGCGGTCATTTTGCTGCATTCCAATTACCGGAAGTCTTAGCCCAGGATATTTTTATTGCTGTAGAGAAATTTGAGAAATATCACGCTTCAAATTTCGCATAAATGTTGTGGTTTTTATTTTCCATAAATAAATGAACTTGCTTTATTTTATTGGGTTTTTTATCTTAGAATCTGCTTTGTAATTGTATTTAATTTATTCTATAAATAACAGATAAATATGAGATAAATAGTGATAAGCGACTTTTGTACCATTGCATCATCGTCTCTATTATTTGTTAGTTGAGGTGACAACGTGAAAAATGTCGGTTCTGTTGTACACGTTTGTGGTGATTGTTTTGATACTATTAATAGAATATTTGCGGCAATTATGGGTGAAAATAACAGAAATTCCACGAGTGCCCAAATTACAGGATACTTGGTGGACGGATCAAGATCGTTCTGAAGAAGATTCAACACCACGGCCGTTCAAAATCGAGTTTTCAGACACTGTAAACTACATATTTTTATATGATTTTATCTATATAAAATTTGAATTATTTTAGGCTTTAGAAGATCTAAAGAATCGATTAAAAAACGCAAAACCTTTGACACACCCATTGGAAAGTACCCAACACCAATACGGTATCAATACGAAACTATTAAACGAAATCATCGAATTCTGGCGTACACAGTATGATTGGAGAGAACGTGAAAAATTCCTCAATAAATTCCCACAATACACAATTAGCGTACAAGGTTTAAATATCCATTATCTTCACGTTAAACCGGTTGTAACAAGCGATCTAAAAGTCGTACCAATACTTTTACTACACGGTTGGCCTGGATCCGTGCGGGAATTCTATGAATTAATACCGCTTTTAACGGCACCACAACCGGGACGAAAATTCGTTTTTGAAGTAATAGCCCCATCGCTACCTGGTTTTGGGTTCTCTACAGCTGCCACCAAACCTGGTTTGGGTGCTGTACAGTTAGCTGTAGTGTTCAAGAATTTCATGGCGAAATTGGGTTTTGAAAAATATTACGTACAGGGTGGTGATTGGGGTGCTATTATTATCCAACATATGGCCACTCTCTATCCAGAACATATTCTCGGTATGCATTCGACCATGTGTTATGTGACGGGCTTTTTGGTTAATTTGAAGACGTTGCTGTTCAGTTTGAAACCGTCGTGGTTTCTGGAAGAGAAATTCATCAAAAGAATGTACCCATTAAAGGAATACTTCGCTAATCGTCTTCTTGAGACTGGCTATGTTCACTTACAGGCCACAAAACCCGATACAATCGGTTGATTTTAATTGATCTCCATCAATAAAAATGATTAATTGGCATTTTTTAGGAGTGGGTCTAAATGATTCTCCTGTAGGTTTAGCGGCGTACATTTTAGAAAAATTCATCACTTGGACCAATCCGGATTATAAAAATCGTATCGATGGTGGTTTGAGCGAGAAATATTCTTACACAAATCTACTGGATAATGTTATGATCTATTGGATAACAAATTCTATAACCACATCGATGCGATTGTATGCTGAAACTTTGAGTGTCAAGCAGAAACGATTTGCAATTGATAAGTATGTTTTCCTAATTTTTAATTTTGGACATTTTCATAATGATTTGTTTGATTGTAGGATTCCAATAGATGTTCCAGCAGCTTATGCACGATTCTCACATGAATTGTTTTATACACCGAAATGCCTTTTGGTGGACAAATTCAAGAAATTGCTGCATGAATCTGACTATGAAGGCGGGCATTTTGCTGCATTTGAATGCCCGGAAGTGCTGGCTAACGATATCTATGAAGCTATAACCAGGTTCGAAAGGTACTATATGTACGGATATTAGTTTGAAGTAAACAAATAAAATATAGTCTTATGAATAAATTATTGTTGATACTTCCTAATATAGTGTCCGTCAGATATGTGAGGATGATTTTGAGTATCAAATCTACTGACAATGAGAATCCTGAATTCCGAAATCCAAAATTCACTATTTTTCTGCAACAGGCCAATGCGAATCAATCGGAAGAAAAGACATTAACAGCTGTTGATTTATTTAATTTTTCGTGTTCCTCTTGGCCTGCCTTCTCAAACTACCTTGGCCTTCGTTACTCTCATTTGTAAAAATGGGCGTGCATCTGGAGTTAAAGCATCTTATCAAGGCGTATAAAAACATCTAACAAATTGAGGCTCTTCATTTCTTTCCTTACAAAGATTCAAGAACCTCTTTAATTGTAAGGAGTCAGTAAGGAGTTAGTGTATTGTTAGAAATGCTTTATAAGCTTCTAAAAGAGTATAAAAGTCAGTTAGATTATCAGTACGAATTAGAATAACCCTTAACAAAAGCAAATGAGGTAGGACTTTTGTTTACAATTACAGATTAAAGGTTCTTCTAATCTAGCAAAAGGAGGTTAAAGAAGCAACTAAATAATAAAGTACAGAGTTTAATCAGGGCCGCAGTGTGGGTACGTGGCGTCCGTGTGTAAACTTATCTGGCGCCCCCTCCCTGATGTTTCTAAAGAAACAATAGAATCTAAACAACTACTTTATTTTTCAACAAAACTTATTTTCAAACATAACATAGTTTTCATTAACATTTTAATCTGCTGAACAAAATTCAAAAATAATTAAATTTACCAGAATTAAAATTTTCAAACTAAATTAGCTTTTCGAGCTTTTGCTGCTGCAAACGTTTGTATCATTGTTTTAAGATTACAGTTATTTAACAAATCTGCTTCAATTGATATAAGAGCTAAATCTGTTAGTCGGTCTTGAGACATGCTCGATCTTAAATAGTTTTTTTCTTAATTTTTAATTTGGAAAAGCTACGCTCTCCTGTAGAAACAGAGATTAATAACGTTAGAAAAATTCTTAAAGCAATTGTTGTATTGGGAAACACTCGTCAAATCATTGATGTACAAATAATTTAAAATTTCGAAAGGTTCCATACTTCCTTTTACAACGCGCATTACTGATTTCTGTTCTTGAAAAAGAGCAACTCCATCGATGTCGCAATTGTTATTATCTGTTAGTTTACCTTCTAAAAAGTATGATTTACGATATCTCCAAAAGGCTACTGTAAATTTTACATCTATTGTGTAAACCACTAATTTTTATTTATAACTTAAGTCAAAAAAAGTTCGCAAATGAAATGGACTGTATAATAATGTATAAATATCGAATCCGAAGAGTATAGAATTAGGCCTACATGTTCAAAGATAACAAATAGAAATTTTATGTACAAGTAAGTACTTTTTGATATACAAATGTCGTCAATTATAATTTGATATATTTGTAGATACATTTTTATCGGAATTAAAAAAAAACAGTTCCGATAATCTAAAAATAATTTATTTCTTACAATATCTGTAATAATTTTTTTTTAATCATTATTTTATCTAAAATGCGCTCCCGCAAGTGTGCACGCTGCGGCCCTGAGTTTAATTAACAAACAAAAAATCATTTCTTATTTTCTGATTTTCTAAACTCAATCATCTTAGCGACAGAGTCGTAAATATCATTCGCTAAAACATTTGGCACTTCAAGTGCAGCAAAATGCCCACCATCCAAATCCGATACATGAACCAAATTTTTATATTTCTCACTTAAGATGCATGTAGAATGATAAATCACATCATACTTGAAACGAGCACAGGCGCTTGGTACATTAGTCGGAATTCTACAATAAAATTTAATTAAAAATAGAACACATTTTATCGTGAGTTAATTACTGATCGACTCCTAATGAGAAATGTGCTTTATTGAAAGTTTCCGAATATAATCGAACCGATGTTGTTATCGAATTCGTCACCCAATAGATCATGATGTTATCCAACAATTTCGTATAATCAAATCGTTCAGTTAATTTACCATCAATGTAATTCTTCCAATCCGGATTCGTCCAAGTGATAAATTTTTCCAAAATATAAGCGGCTAAGCCTACAGGTGAATCGTTCAAACCAACACCAACAGTGTCCGGTTTAGTTGCTTGTAAATGAAAATAACCGGATTCTAATAGAATATAAGAAAATTTCTTAGATAACGGATACATTAAATGTTCGTGTTCTTTATCAACAACTAATCGGGGTATAAAACTGCCAATAATTGTTTTCAAATTTGATAAAGGCGTGGTCATGAAACAAAAATTAGAGTGTACACCAAGAATATTTTTAGGATATAACGTAGACATATGTTGGACAATAAGTCCACCCCAATCACCACCTTGTAGATAATATTTATCAAAACCTAAACGTTTCATGAAATTTTTAAAAACCACAGCCATCTGTACGGCACCTAAACCGGGTTTTGTAGCAGCTTCAGAGAAACCATAGCCGGGTAGTGATGGGGCAATCACTTCAAAAACGAAATCACGCCCTTTCTGGGGTGTTGTTAATAACGGAATAATTTCGTAGAATTCCCGGACAGATCCAGGCCATCCGTGTAGAATTAATAAGGGATACACTTTTAGATTACCCGGATTTTTTGGTTTTACATGGAGATAATGCAACTGGAGACCCTGTACGCTAACTTTATATTGTGGGAATTGATTGAGGAACTTCTCACGTTCACGCCAATCGTACTTTGTTAGCCAGTAATCGACAAATTTCTTCAACAAATTCGTATTTAAGCCATACTGATGCTGGACTCCTTCCAGTGGAGGTACAAAAGGTCGTGCTTGTTGTAAACGTAATTTCAAATCTCTGAGAACCTAGAAACCGTAATAATATTCATTATATATAAATTAAATTATTTAATACGACGAGTCATTCAAGGTTTAAACCTTAGACGGTTTACATCAGGCATATGTAACGTACGGCCCGCGGGCCGGATCCGGCCCTCGATGTGACCTTTTCCGGCCCTTGTAACCATTTTCAATATATATATTATATATCATATATAGAATCCGGCCCGCGATATGGTGTGATATTTGCTTCCTGGCCCGAGGTCTTGGCCAAGTTGCACATGCCTAGTTTACATAATTATCTTCATGAATCGGCAAATTCCAACTATAAATAAATAATGATAACCGATTTACCTGATCGGAGACGTTAATTTTGAATGGTTTAATTGATGTGTCTTCTTTTGTGGGATCTCTAGGTCCCCACCATACGTCTTCTAATTGTGGTAAAGGTGGTACTTGTAAAAGTTGATGGATTGTATATCCGATTAAAACAGTCGATATTAAAAAAAATAATTTAACAAGTAAACCCATTGCTTTTAGTTCCACAAGCAGATCAGGCTAAATTGATACTAGCTTCGACTGGCCTCAACTGCAGATACTCAATTGAGCATTAGAATCCCCACCTTTCGAAAATAATATCTTTCAAATGGAGGGGGTATTTTAAGTTTAAATGTTGAATTATCGTTACGAGTTATCAGTCAACCTAAATTATACAAATAGCTTTGTAACATTAGATTTAATTAAAATTGCACTACAGTCTAATCATCTAGAACAGTGATTCTCAAATTTGTTACTCTGGAAAGACTAAAGAATTCATTTTTGTATGCTCTCCAACTGGTGTACAAATTTAACTATTTTTGTTTAGTTTCAATCTACAGTATATCAAATTTACTTTCCAACAAACTAACTTGATTTGGATAAGACTGAATTTGCTTTTTAAAAGTTTGATATTTGTAATGCTTGCAGGCCAGTTGCTAAGCGTTAAGCATACTAGCAACGCATTAGTTACCTTCTTTCCTTGAAGAGTTGTTTGTATTTAAAGGAAGACAGCGCATCCAGAGATATTCTTTTCGATAACATTTTCATGTCAATAAATGTTTTGTCTAGTAATCGTAACTTTCTTTGGTTAAATAAGAGTAAAATATTTTAACTTATTTGTCTTAAAAAACATGTTAACAAGGCGGTTTTTATCAACTTACGTACTCTTTAACTAACGTAACACATTGTCGATAGAAGTTATCTCCTATCAGCGGTTATTATTTTGTAATTAAATGGAGAAGTAACATAATCTAAATAATAATATAATCACAATGAAAATAACAAATTCAGAGGAGCTTTGAACATATTTATTTTGAAATTAATTAGAAAACAGAAGTAGGAGTGCAAACACGACATAACTTGTGATCGGCCACCAATGCGTTAAAAATCACTAGTTTTGCATCTAAAAGAGCTAATTCAGAAGTTTCTCAATTTTTTTTTTCTGTTTTTATAAGTAATCTTTATCAAGCCCAATTTCTACTACAAAGCAAACGTCGGACTTTGCGATTTGTTGCAGCATAAAGTAGCGCATAGGCTGAAACACACTGTGTAATTAGTAGACATATAATGATATAATATTATTATTATTATTATTATTATAAAGCAGACATGTGCAACTTGGTCAAGACCTCGGGCCTGGAAGCAAATATCACGTCATACTGCGGGCCGGATTCTATACAGAGTGTCCCAGCTAAGTGTTTTTGAATTGAACTGGAAAACTATCTAAAGATTTTAGACTACAATGTCTATACTTAACCGACACGATTTTCTTTCCAGCTATTTGAGAAATGCCAAAACGTCCTACTATAAGGTCTCGAAAATTACTAAATATTATGAAACCAATTACCTACAGTGAATACTGCGAATGAATTTGATATTAAAATGATATTTTCCTTCTAAAAACAGCTGATTTGCTGCTCAAAAAAAATTAGACCTTCTCTGGGATCAATGACCTGTTCATTGAAGAAAAAAGCCTACCTCAAAACTAAATATTAGGGAACCAATCACCTGCAATGAATCTCGAGAATGAATAAAATTTCGAGTTAAAAACTGTGTTTCAGATCAAAGTCGTAACAATTCATCGTGCAGAATGGTGGAAGCGCCCGGCGAATCGCACTTTCATATTTTTTTCGAGTAGTAAATCAGAAATTTTAGGACAAAAAAGAATGTAGTATCAAATTCATTGGCAATATTGATTGCAGGTGATTTTTTTCTCATATTGAGTCAGTTTCGACACCTTATATGATGTTTTGGCATTTCCAAAACAGCTAGAAAGAAATTCGTATCGGTCAATTGAAGTATAGACATTGTAGTCTACTTTCTTAAACGAGATATTTGAGGTGCAACATTTAGCTGGGACACCCTGTATATGATATATGATTTATATTAACACAATAACATTCGAAAATGCTTACAAGGGCCATAAAAAGTCACATCGAGGGCCGGACCCGGCCCGCGGGCCGTATATTGCACATGTCTGTTATAAAGGTTGATTCGGACTGCGAGAGCAAGTAGATTAGAGGGTGTAAAGTTGGGATTTTCAGAGGTTTCCAAGGTTAAATCCTTATGCTTTCGTAAGATGTGCGTTATTATTGGTATTCCAGAAATCCAGTGGCGTGCAGTCCATGGAAGCTGTGGAAGCGCCCCTTCCCTTGTATTTTGTTAAATATAAATGCATACTCCGTGATTACCTACTTTTATATTTTAACGTACGAATTATTTAAAATGGATATTTTTAATGTATTTTATAAAAAATTTGTGTACTAGATGTATGTTCGAATACAGATTCCTATTTGTATATTCCCAATGGAAGCGCCTGTATTGTTAAATACGAGGCAGCTTCCAAGGCGATAATACTTGTGTCGTTTGAAGTAAGCAAATCATATATATCCGCGCATGCGCTTTTCAGAGCACCATCTTCATATGGCATAGCTCGTGGATGCTGCACATCAAAGTGTTATAGACCGCTTCCAAGGGTTCTATGCATTAGCCACTCATAGGGAAATATTTGTCTAACAATAAGGATCAAGTGGATTGTTTTCAGAGTTAGAAATCAAAAGATATTTTCTTATTTTTATGTACATGTCTTTACAGATCTATATTAAATTATAATTTTATTTATGTTCAAAAATTCTATT
The DNA here is from genome assembly GCA_021725515.1 of Epicauta chinensis. Taxonomy (NCBI): domain Eukaryota; kingdom Metazoa; phylum Arthropoda; class Insecta; order Coleoptera; family Meloidae; genus Epicauta; species Epicauta chinensis. Next base: position 755,979 of record JAEDXX010000028.1, read on the forward strand.
AATTAGAAAAAAATATTAATTTACATATTTTCATATTTTTGAAGTTTTCCACAATAAACTTAACATTAATTTTTTTTTTTCGAAACACCATCAAGTTTATTTAGGATTTGTGTTAAGGTATTAGTTTTTTTTTGTTCTAGACATAATGAATGTTTCGTAGGTACCAGTGAAATCGATAACGATAATAATATGCACTCTAAACTTATTAATATACTACATTTATATATTTATAATCTTTGTGGAAACACAGCTTCCCTATCAGTAAATGTTACCGCACGCCACTGCAAAAATCGCTTCACCCAAAGTGACATAAAACCGACTCTACCGTTTGTCAAAAAAAAATCTTTTCTATTCTCAAGTGATTCGATGGTGTCCAAAACTTGAAAAAAATCTTCTTAAGAGAAGTTTACCTATATTAGGTGAGCATATGTACCAGGCATGTGCTAAAATTGAAAATTAAGCCCTTTGAGTTTTTGTGAAAACGGGAAGAACAGGAAAAAGCTTCCCTTTTGGTTTTGAGCATTTGCTTTTGTGAAAGAACAGTCACTTAGCAATGTACTGTCAGTTTTTCACCCCAACTTCGGCAACGATGTGAAAAAAGACTTCTCGCTCTTTGAGACTGTCGTTCACTTACTTCGTAATTATACTCAAATTTCCAATTGTTCCAGGATTTACAAGACGTTAAGCATTGCCTGGAGATCACAGGCAGGGCCGGCCCTAGACCACATCAACCCAGGCAGTTGCTTGGAGCGGCGTAATTTTAGGGGCGGTACCTACTTTTTAGTGGATCCTATACTGGACGTGTAACATTTTGGTTTGGCCAGATCACTTGACATTACACTCCCAGACTTCTTTCTTTGTGGTGCCTTAAAACAAAGAGTCTATTCAAATGATTTGCCACATGATAAAGAAATATTGAAGGAGCGCATACAAGCAGCAATAAGTGAACTAAATACGCCGTAAGCGATTCGGAATGGGTGGTAGCTATGAAGAAATTTAATATTGCAAGATGTTACCATGACGATTAATAAAACAGATATTCCGTTTTTTTTCTTAAATACTGCATAGAAACATCAAATTCCTATTTTAGATAGAAAATTTCTTGTTTTGTTCTAAATTTAATAAAGATATGTAATCTGATCTGAAATTTTTTTATGGTAATTTTATTTTCTCGACAAGCAAAGCTTTTTATAAAGAATGATTTTTTCTTGTAAAATTGAAAATAAAGATTTTTCCCTCTTGTTAACTCCATTCTGGGACACACTGTATATGAATATTGTTTTGAGATAAGTGAAATGCACAAAAAGACACGTGCTGCCTTCAGGCAAGGACAAAAAGAAAATAAACCAATAAAAAGATGAACTTCATTTCTAACCTAAGAAGTTTCACTTCTAACGCGCGGCGTTCAACGGACTTTCAATTTTTTTTTTACTTTAAACTGAAATCATGAGTGATTGGTCACAAGACCGTCAATTAGAATTCCTTGAGGTTCTTCAGAAGGAACCGGTAATTTGGGACCCCAAACATTCACAAAGATGAAAAAAATAAATGACGCATGGCTAGAATTGCAACGGAAATTGGAAAACGTATCAAAGAAATGAAAACTGAAAAAGACTCATTAATGGCCACCTAAACAAGTTGATCATTATTTCGATTGGCGTCCAATCAAATTATGATTTGAAAACAATCAATAAAACAATAAAGTTAGTATACTCCGTCGAAAAATTAAGTATAAAATTTCCAATTGCAAATGATAGGGTTATGTGCAACTTAATATTTCAAAAGTTCCTAACTTTTACATGTTTATTTGAAACGAAGAGAAATTTTGTTGTGGCATTACTGTTTGAATAAAACCCTACGCATTTGTTTACATATTTTGGTGGTAATTTTTAAATATTTAACTACAGTGAATGAATTTTGTCAATTATCAACGGATGGATTTTTCAATATAGATTTCACAGTAATTTTCTCAATGATTGGTTATTTTACTCTAGTTATTTTAGCGTATCAAATGTAATTGATTAATTATGGATATGTGAAATAAATTCTATCCTTTTGCACAATGCATGGGTCGTTTCATATAATTTTGTCCGTCTAAAGACGTGGCTTGTGGATAGCAGCGCTGGAGATGAGAGAGCAGCAAATAGAAGAAATGGTTAAGAAGCCGATAGTCATCTGCAGATATAGGGTATGTACTACCTTCTTCCTAACTCCCGGCGATTTGTCATGAAACGGAGTATAACCTAACAAGAGCTGACGGATAATAGCCACGTCTTATTCTACAGATCTATGCTCTTATATTAAAGACAATTTCTTAATTTTTTGATTGGTGTTACAAAATAACGCAAGTTGAAGGTTGCGTGCGAATATTTTTATGATTGACGGATTTACGAAAGGTGAGTGCCTGGGGTGAAACTGTCTTCCGATTTGGGAGAGTTTTTGGCTATTTACGAAATACGAAACACAAATTAAACTTTAACAATCTTTATAGGTATTCCGCCTTTAACAACCAGCATTGGCACTGTAGTACGCGTTTTAAGAGGCAGTTCTCGTGTAGAATTCGCACCGACATATAATCGGAAATTACTCAACATAGCAGCTAAGCCCAATTTTGCCTGCATTTCACCCGATCATTTTCCTGAAAAGACATCCAAAATTTTATAAACTGCCAATCATGATATTTAAAAAATTATCGTGACGAAGCGGCTAAATTATGATTTGCAATTTTATAAACTGCCAATCATCATAATTAAAAATTATTTATCTATATTTAAAAGAAAAACAAACACTAATGCAGCAATTTTTTATCTCTTGCGCAATCAAGTGAATAGACAAGTAAACGCAGTACAAAAACATATGCCGAACAGACTTATCATTATCAAAACGTGTTATAAAACGCATTTGTTCATACTGAATCGGCTTAAAGTGGGTGCAGAGGGTGGGGTCCTTTTCAAAATCGTAAGATATATGTGAGGAAAAAAGTGCGGAAAAGGAAGATAAAACAAAAACTAATCAAAATCGGTATGAATTAGCTGAATCATATGAGAGTAAGCAATCACGTACGGACCGACACTCTCCTCTTTCTAGTACGCATTGTAATCAAAATTTGCTGATAAAACTCTTATAAAAGTCCAATTTATAAGAAAACTAACTAACATTTTAGTTACATTGGTGTTTTAATTTAATGTTATTCAACTGCTTAACGTCAGCAACAAAACTTTTACTTGTTTTCTTAATAACATCGGTCTTTATTCTATATTTACAATATCGACAATGTTACAAATACTGGCAACTATGGGGTGTTAAACAATTAAATCCTATCTTTCCTGTTGGTGATCTATCAATGTCCGGTCTCGGCATCACAAGCATATTTACACGTATTCAATATCTATACAACAAAATCAAAAAGAACAATCTAAAATTTTCCGGTATCTATTTCTTCATGGACCAACATTTCTACCAGTATCACCCGATTTGATCAACACACACTATTGATAAGGGAATTTAATCATACCGAAAATTTACCAATTACTGGACATTTATTCGCAATGAAGGGCCAATGAAGGATATGCCAAACTATCACCCACATTTATACCGATTAAAATGAAGGCGTTCCACAAGATTATCATTAAGAACGCTGAGGATCTAGTGGAAGTTCAAAACTAATGAAACTGTTAAATATCATGACCGAAATCGTATAAAAACGTGACGATTTTATGCAGGTGATGTTGATGTTACGCGATCGTTCTGAATTAACAATGAAAGATATTGTTGCACAGTGCTATTTGTTTTTATTGGCTGGTTACGAGACAATCTCATCAACTATGAGTTTTGCTGTACTGGGTGGACCATTTTCGATGGTTTTTCAGGGTATCTCCTATAAGGAGAGCTCGTACTTTTTCGAGACGAGTCAGATGGTGTAGTTAGATTTTTGCTATGTTCTTTTGTTTTTGACTTATTTCCGGTTTTTCACTTTTTCGCGATTTCGAAGATGGCTTATATCTCGTAGGCTTTCAAAAAAGTTGACACTTTTTCCACAGTTTCTAGTGTAGTTTTTAAAGCTGATTCTACTTAGCAAATTAGATTTTCTCTAGCTCTCACCGTTTTTGAAATATAACACAAACTTACGTTTTTTTAAATGGAACCTATATTTAATTTATTACTCATTAAATTGCTTATTTTTTTCTGGTTTAAAATATATATGGTTTGCTATAGTCATTATCAAAAATATGAGAGTTATTTGAGAAATTTCGATTTCGAAGGGAAAAATTCCGAAAATCATATTCGAAAAGACTTTAGAATGCTATGAAACAATTGTTTCTTAGCTATTTATTTATTCTTTTGTTTTTTTTTTATTTCGCAATAGGTAAAATTTCATGGCACTCTAAAGTCCTTTCGAGTATAATTTTTGTACTCACTACTTGCGAAATCGAAATTTTCAAAATAACTCCCGCATTTTTGATAATAACTATATCAAGCTATATATAATTAGAATCAGAAAAAAAGTGATTAATTTAATTAGTGATAAATTAAACATATGTTCCATTTAAAAAAACATAAGTTTGTGTTATAACTCAAAAACGGTGAAGGCTAGAGAAAATATAATTAGCCAAATGAAATGAGCTTTAAAAACTCCACAAGAAACAGTAGAAAAAGTATTGACATTTGCAAAAGTCTACGAGATATAAGGCATCTTCGAAATCTCGAAAAAATTAAAAACCGGAAAACAAAAGAACATAGCAAAAATCTAATTGCACCATCTGACTAGTCTCGAAAAAGTAGGACAGGAATGTACTATCCATTATTTTGTACGAGCTCTCCTTATAGGAGATACCCTGCAAAACCATCGAAAATGGTCCACCCTGTACATGAATTAGCGCACAATCAGCAAATTCAACAGCGAGTTAGTGATGAAATTTTGGAAAACGTAGGCAATGATGTTAGTAAATTCAATTTTGAAATGATTGCCAAATTGCGACTATTAAACAAAATCTTTAAAGGTGAGAGAATTTACGTTGTTTTAACGCATTTTCCTTATTGTTATTTTATTTAGAGACTGAGGAAATAACCGGCTGTTCCGTTATTGAACTGGATCGTTATAAAACCGTACCGATGTTACTCTAGAAGTTGGCACACCTATCATTATACGGTTGCTAGAGCTACATCGAGATCCCGAATATTTTCCGCATCCTTTGAAATTCGATCCGGCAACTTTCGATGACAACGTGTCAAGTGTGTATATGGCTTTTGGTGATGGGCCACGTTACTGCAAAGATAGATCCGGAAAAAACTGTGTTTTTTTTTATTTGATGCTGGATTTCTTTTCAGGAAAACGACTGGGTGAAATGCAAAACTGGGCTTAGCTGCTATGATGAGTAATTTCCGATTATATGCCAGTGCGAAATCTCCACGAGAACTGCCGCTTAAAACGAGCACTACAGCGCCGGTGCTGCTATACCTATAAAGATTGTTAAAATTTAATTTGTGGTTCGTATTTCGTAAATAACCAAAAACTCTCCCAAACCAGGAGACAGTTTCACACCAGGCACTCACCTTTCGTAAATCCTTCAATAATACAAATATTCGCATGCAACCTTCAACTTGCGTTATTTTGTAACACTAATCAAAAAATAAAGAAATTGTCTAAGTATCAACTCTACAGAGCATCCTGTATTCGGAAATCCTAAATTTATTATTTTTCTGCAATAGGCCAACAGAAGGCATCAGTTGTCGTTTTTTTTCAATTTTTCGAGTTACCTTTCGTCTACCTTCGCAAGCTACTTTTATTGCCTTCGTCACTACCATTTGTCAAAATGACCAGGCGTCCATTATTTATTTATATCTGAAGCTGAAGCATGTTATTAAGGCATATCGAAACATTTTACAATATTTTCTTACAGCCTCTAGAATCTCTATATGCAATATAAAGGTACCTATATATATTAAGGACTCAAGCCAAATCCCATTCCGATAGAGTATAAAGTGTTAATATATTGTTAGAAATGCTCTAGATGCTTCTCAAAAGGACACAAATTAGTAATTTTTTCAATATGAATTAGAACGACACTTAAGATGGAATTTTTGCTTACAATTAAAGGTTCTTCTATTTCTTCTAATCAAACCAAAGGAGGTTAAAAAAGCAACTAAATAATAAAGTACAGACGTTTAATTAACAAACAAAAAATCATTTCTTATTTGCTGTTTTTCCAAACTCAATCATCTTAGCGACAGAGTCGTAAATATCATTCGCTAAAACATTTGGCACTTCAAATGCAGCAAAATGTCCACCATCCAAATCCGATACGTGAACTAAATTTTTGAATTTCTCGCTTAAGATACATGTAGATTGATAAACCAATTCATGCTTGAAACGAGCACAAGCACTTGGTACATTAATCGGATTTCTGCAATAAAAGATAATTAAAAAAAATTAGAACACATTTTATCGTGAATTAATTACTGATCGACTCCTAACGAGAAATGTGCTTTATTGAAAGTTTCCGAATATAATCGAACCGATGTTGTTATCGAATTCGTCACCCAATAGATCATGATGTTATCTAACAGTTTCGTATAATCAAATCGTTCAGTTAATTTACCATCAATGTAATTCTTCCAATCCGGATTCGTCCAAGTGATGAATTTTTCTAAAATATAGGCGGCTAAACCTACAGGTGAATCATTCAAACCAACACCAATAGTGTCCGGTTTAGTTGCTTGGAAATGTAAATAACCAGTTTCTAATATAATATAAGAATATTTCTTTGATAATGGATACATTAAATGTTCGTGTTCTTTATCAACAACTAATCGGGGTATAAAACTGCCAAAAATTGTTTTCAAATTTGATAAAGGCGTGTTCACATAGCACATGTTAGAGTGTACACCAAGAATATGTTCAGGAAATAACGTAGACATATGTTGGACAATTATTCCACCCCAATCACCACCTTGTATATAATATTTATCAAAACCCAAACGTTTCATGAAATTTTTGAAAACCACAGCCATTTGTACGGCACCTAAACCGGGTTTTGTAGCGGCTTCAGAGAAACCATAGCCGGGCAGTGATGGAGCAATCACTTCAAAAACGAAATCACGTCCTTTTTGGGGTGTTGTTAATAACGGAATAATTTCGTAGAATTCCCGGACAGATCCAGGCCATCCGTGTAGAATCAGTAAAGGATACACCTTTAGGTTTCCCGGATTTTTCGGTTTTACATGGAGATAATGCAATTGGAGACCCTGTACACTAACTTTATATTGTGGGAATTGATTTAGAAACTTCTCACGTTCACGCCAATCGTACTTCGTTAGCCAGTAATCGACAAATTTCTTCAACAAATTCGTATTTAAACCGTACTGGTGCTGGACGCCTTCCAGTGGATGTATGAAAGGCCGTGCTTGTTGTAAACGTAATTTCAAATCTCTGAGAACCTAGAAACCGTAATAATATTCATTATCATTATTAGTATTAGTATTATTTAATACGACGAATCATTCAAGGTTTAAAACCTTGACCTTAGACAGTTTACATAATCATCTATATGAATCGGCAAATTCCAACTATAAATATGTAAATAATGATAAATAGATAATGATAACCGATTTACCTGATCGGAGACGTTAATTTTGAACGGTTTAATTGTTGTGTCTTCTTTTGTGGGATCTCTAGGTCCCCACCATACGTCTTCTAATTGTGGTAAAGGTGGTACTTGTAAAAGTTGATGGATTGTATATCCGATTAAAACAGTCGATATTAAAAAGAATAATTTAACAAGAAAACCCATTGCTTTTGGTTCCATAAGTAGACCAGGCTAAATTGATACTGGCCTCGACTACTCAATTGATGATTAGAATCCCCACCTTTCTAAAATAAAATTTTTCAAATGGAGGATGCATGTTAAGTATAAAGTGTGATAACAAAACAACAATAAACAAATGTTGAATTATTATTTAATTGATTCACTAATTAATGAGGAGTCATAGGAGTTATCAGTCAACCTAAATTCTAGAAATAGCTTAGTAACATTAGATTGAATTAAAATTGTAGTACAGTTTAGTAATGTAGAACAGTAACTCCCAAATTTTTACTCTAGAAGACTAAAGAAATCATTTTTCTATGCTCTGCAACTGCTGGGCAAATTTAACTAGGTATTTTTATTTAGTTTCAATCTACAGTAAATCAAATTTACTTTCCGCGAAACTAACTTGATTTGGATAAAACTGAATCTGCATTTTAAAAGTTTGATATTTGTAATGCTTGCAACCCCGTTGCTAAGTGTTGAGTATATAAGTACAGTATTAGTTAATACATTCTTTCCTTGAAGAGCTGTTTGTATTTAAAGAAAAATAGCGCATTCAGAGATATTTTTTTCGATAACGTTTTCATTTGTATAACAGTTTTGTCTTGTAATTGTAACTTTCTTTGGTTAAATAAGAGTGAAATATTTTAACGCATTTGTCCTAAAAAAACATGTTAACTTACGAATTATATAAACGAATTACATAAATATGAACTTACGAATTATATCGATTTTAATCATGCTTAGCAGATTAAGAAAGCAAATTGCGACTGTGATGCAGATTTTGAACCTATCGAAAGATGACATCAAACAATTCTCGACATATATGGGCCGCACGCAAAAAACGCACGAAGAATTTTATTCGTTTTTTTTTTGTATATAATAATCCATATTTGTTTTAGACTTCCGGTTGATGTTTATCAGACGGCAAAAGTATCTAAAATGTTGCTGATGATTGAAAACGGCGTACCAATAGAACATAAAGGAAAGAATTTACCAGAGATTGATGTAGAGTTGAATTTTGCTAAAGAAAACGATGATGCACAGCTTAAATTTGATCTACAATAAGCAATTTTGTTTCAGTTCTTTGTGACGAACAAGCTCAAGTAAATATTAATAGTAATGAACAAGAAAATCGAAATGACAGAGGTAATATAAGAGATGAAGGTGATAAAGATGGTAAATAAAAAAAAATCAAAAATGCATTATACGTCAAAAGATTTGTTTTACAATATCCGTTAATGAATAAACTATCGAAGAAATAAATATAGACGAGGCTAAGAATGGTAATCAAATCGTTTCCAGTTACGAAAACGGCACCCTGATGAAATAAATAATCAGTACAGTAAAAATTTGTCTTAGATTGTGGATCAACAGTCTACAACAAATTTGCCAATTTTTGTTTATCTCCACGGTAGTCAAGAGTAAAGCAAATCCAACTCCAATAAAAAGACTGCGATAATCTTTTTTTTTTCGGAGCAGCCCTACATGAGGGCCGCACACTGAGGCCATCTGGCCCGTTGTGTGCACCTCCGTTTGCCAGAGCCTTACCACGGCTGTTCCAATCCTCTAATAAAGTTCAGCAGTCTGCCGTGTTCGGCATTCCGAATGAATGGTTCCAAAAATCGTCGACTCAGGTGTTGTTCTCTGAGGCCAGCCAGTGCTCGACACTCACAGAGTATATTAATTAATTTCTAAGCACGCCCTACACATCTCGTCATCACTGATACCAAGCGCGTGTAGGTGTTGATTCATGGGACAGTGTCCAGTGAGCAGTCCCACTATTGTTCTGAGATCTTTTCTACCAAGTCTCAGAAAATCTTTACTGCGCCTAGCGTTAGGCCCTTCGATGAAGATCCTAGAGTGACGCAGTCCTTTGTGTTCTCTCCATTCCTTCAAGTGGGATGAGGAGGTCCATTGCTCCAGTGCCCGTTTCTGGGGACCTTTGGGGATGGGGCGAGCCGGCTCCGGCCCAAGGAAACCCATGTCTGAGCCCCTCCGGACCAAAGTGTTGGCCCTCTCATTTCCCCCCTATGTCAGAGTGCCCTGGGACCCAGCCAATTGTTCTAATAACGTGTGACACTCCCAGACAAGCCCCGATTCGTGTCTCCACGTGTGGAGGGCTCTTAGCACGGCCTGACTGTCCGTGAAAATGCAGATTCGACGTCGGGATACGTCCCTCTGCAGAAACTCGTTCACACATAATATAATATAATCTTGATTTTTGTCATGTACAATCAATTCTTGTTTTTGCAAAATTTAGTCTTTTTATTGCACAGTTAGGTTTTGTTTTTGCCATGCTACGTTTAAAATAATATCAGTTTGCAAGGCCAACACCAATTATGCTCATCACTACCGCTAAACTCATCAGGAAGCTAGATTCTAGCAATATAATTTATAAATATTAAACCCCAATTTCCGATATAGAAGTTTATAGGAACCCTTCAAAGCGAGCTACAGTAGTCTTTAATCATAATCTGGTAAAATATCGAAATGTTTGAACAAATTACTGTTTAATTGTAAAACGTCAAAGAAAGTGTGGTTAGAATCTTTGTTATTTAGATTTTGAAATAAAACTGGTAAATTATTAAAACTTATTTCCAAAAGCGGCCAGCGATGCGGTCGGGTGCCCGGTTGTCTAAACTTATTTCCACAGCTTGTTGCTAATGCGAATCTAAATGATTTTCCCCTACCGAAAGATCGTCTAACGCGCCTAAAGAAGTTTTCACTTCAAAAATTCGATAGAAATACAAAAATCAATTATTTTAATGGCATGTCAGTAAGACATTTACTTTATTGAAGCTACGTATTTTGCTGCATGGGTTGCACTCAGATTTATTCTCTTCATTGAAGCACCTTGTGATATATGACATTCTCCATTTTGTTATCGCATTCAATTGACAATGAGAAAAACATCCATTTTCTAAATTTAGACCACAAACACTCAAAGGTTGGCCTTGTGATTCGTTAATCGTCAAGAATGCAAGACGAATCAGAAATTGAATTCGTTTAAACTCAAAAGGGCATATCGGTTGTCATCCTCGAAATGAGAACTTCCTCACCTTTGAATTTTCCTTTGAATATCGCCGAGTGAATCACATTGTTCATCAATTTTCTTATCACCAAACGTGTTCCACTGCATAGTAGTAGTTTCGTCTTCGTTTGTTTCACGGTCAATAAATGTGAATTAATGCAGAGTACCAACGATTTGATTCTGACTTACGAAGTTTAAATCATCCATATCTTCGTTCTTAGCCACCAAAATTGCTCGCTTACTCAACCATTTGATATTTTTATGGTTATCAATAATGTTCGGGAATACTTTATTGATGAGCTCGTCTTTTTGATGAAACAAAATTGCAAATATTCGGAGGAAATGAAATCAATCCGCTCGATTCGTCGATACGAACACGGTTATTATCGATAGTCAAGAGCTTTTCGGAAAAATCTTCAGCAGATGGATCGTTGAGCAACGCATCTCTCATGTTTGTTTCCAACTCAAGTATCTTCACACAACACCATAGATTTGAGGCTAGCATTTATTCCATCCTCAGCAGTTGATGCTGAAATGACTGGCAATGTTTGGCGAAAATCGCCAGACAGTAAAATCGTTGCACGGCCAAAATATTTTGTACTTCCAATGCGATCGTCCCAGATGATGATTTGTTGGAAAAGATTAGATCTTTTGGGTCGCGGTATTGTTAATATTAATACTTGCACAAAATAAACAAATCGAAATACAATTCGTCGATCTATTTTTTTTTTATATCTTGTTATTCCGTAACTATGGCAAAATCTTAGGTAACTCGATAAAAATGAATGATTAATATTATTAATTTATTAAATTGAGACAAATCTATTTGACAGTTATTGTCATTTGTTTTTTATATTTTTTGTTTAAAATTATTATTTTTTAATATTTTTTTTCCGTGAATTGTTAGCATATTTTAATAGTTATTCTGCTATTCTAGGCGAAGACGAATCTAAAAAATCAAAAATCATTCAAATCCGTACAGCCGTTCGTGAGTTATAAATGGTCTAACACACACGACTTTGTTTTATGTATAGATTATTTAATACTAGAATAATTTTTCTTTCATAAATACTTAAAAAAAAATCGCCACACGTGCAAATGGTTGAATATTAGCCACGGTCATAAAGACAGGTCTGGACACTGGCCGTTAGTGGGGGTATGCCTAAAAGTGATTCTATTTTGCTCGTGGGGTTGCTTCACTCGCCTCCCGCTCGTTTCGCAAACTTCCCACTCGCAAAATAAAATGTCCTTATATCCTTATATCATAAATAACGATTTTGATACACTTTCATAGTTTATTAGTCTTTTGCAACTTGATTCTTATTGTTTGTTGGATTAAAAGTGCTGTTCAAAGAACACACGGCTTAGAAAAAAATTCTTCGGCATTTTACTAATTTCAGTAAACGGATTTATCGCGTTGGAAATGCCAAAACATCATATAAGGTCTCGAAAATGACGCAATATGAGGAAAACAATCACCTGCAATCAATATTGCAAATGAATTTAATACAACATTCTTTTTTTCTCTTAAAAATTTATCATTTGCTACTCAAAAAATAATATGGGAAAGTGCGATTCGTCCGGCGCCTTCGCCATTCTGAACGATGAATTGTTACGTCTTTGATCTGAAATACAGTCTTTTAAAATGAATTTACACGGGGACATTAATTAAAGCAAGTCACTAAATTTAGCCACTTGCATTGTGTAAACGTTTGATTTAGTACTAAAGGCAGTAAATACTTTAGTGCTTCACATCGTTCGAACGGTGTGAAAACGACTTCTCGCTTTTTGAGATTGTCATTCACTTGCTACGTAATTATATTCAAATTTCCAATTGTTCCAGGATTTAAAAGACCTTAAGCATCGCCTGGAGTACACAAGCAGGGTCGGCCCTAGACCAAAGCAAACCAGGCAGTTGCTTGAAGCGCCATAATTTTAAGGGCGGCACTTTTTAATGGATACTATACTGGACGTGTAACATTTTCTGAAGAGGAGTATGAAAAAAATAATTGAAAAAAAATAGAACAGTCTTAACTCTGATGAATTTGTTCAATATGGGATTGAGGTACTACCTTAGAAGTCTTTGGAAGTGCTGCTAAATAAGACCGATATGATTCGATCTGGAAAAAAGTTATTTTTAGCGGAGTCAAGTTTTTTTGGAAAATTCTCAGTCAAAATTCTAGGATAAAAAGAATTGCCTTAATTTTGAGAATAAAAAAGAATAGCAACCCTGCAATTGAATTGTTGCTAGGACCTGGAATTTTCTAAATCTACTCTTGAAAGTTCTTCTGAAGTTTCCAATTGGCTCCTTAGCACCAATCCCTTTACTTGTATTGTATTTGTATTTGGGTAGCCGTATTTTCATTTACAAAAGACTTTTTAATACAATATTTTCCCACTTTTTTTTCTTATTGTGACGATTATATTAATCGAGTATATGCGTTCTTGATAAGTACCAAACAAAGGACACTTACTTAACACCCTTTTTAGATTTGTTCATTCTTGATCAGAAGTGTTCTGGTGTTTGACGCGTTAAGTTGTTTTGAAAAATTGTGATTTTTTTTGTTAATTAATAATTAATCATGTCTAGTGCTAGTGTTATTGTAAGTGCCAGTGCCTTTCAAATAATCATATTGTTTCTTCTAATACTAATAGCTTGTCTTTCAATTTTTGTTGCAGTTATGCAACTATCAACTGTAAGCGAACTGTGAGTTTCTTTCTCAACAGTATTTCATTCTAAAAGTTAGATTTTTGCATTCTTTTGAATTCTTTTAATATGAAACATTTTATGACACCTTTCTATGGACACCAAACTTTTTTATCTAAAATTCAACAGAGAATTATCATAATTATTTTTGTTCTTTAATTATCAATCATAAATTTAGTTAAAAACTATTTTGAGTAGGAAAGTAATTAACGAAGACGCCAAACAATTCGGCTACGAAATATACAAAACTAGTGCACTCGTTATTAATTTCTGTATATCAGTGGCGTGCAGTCCATGGAAGCTGTGGAAGCGCCGCTTCCCTTGTATTTTCTAAAATATAAATGCATATTCCGTGACTACGCACTTTTATATTTTAACGTACGAATTATTTAAAATGAATATTTTATTGTATCCGAAATATGTATTTTATAAAAAATTTCTGTACTACATGTATGTTCGAATACAGATTCCTATTCGTATATTCCCCATGGAAGCGCTGCATTGTTAAATACGAGGCAGCTTCCACGGCGATAATACTTGTGTCGTTTAAAGTAAGCGAATCATATATACCCGCGCATGCGTTTTTCAGAGCACCATCTTCACATAGCATAGCCCGTGGATGCTGCACATCAAAATCTTATAGACCGCTTCCAAGGGTTCTATGCATTAGCCACTCTTAGGGAAATATTTGTCTAACAATAAGGATCAAGTGGATTGTTTTCAGAGTTAGAAATCAAAAGATATTTTCTTATTTTTATATACATGTCTTTACAGATCTATATTAAATTATAATTTTATTTATATTCAAAAATTCATATGTGGAATGTATTTTCATATTTTCATATTTTTGAAGTTTTCTACAATAAACTTAACATTTTTTTTTCGAAGCACCATGAAGATTATTTAAGATTTGTGTTAAGGTATTAGTTTTGTTTTGGTTCTAGACATAATGAATGTTTCGTAGGTAATAATATCAGTGAAATCAATAACGATAATATATATTTATATATTTATAATCTTTGTGGAAACACAGCTTCCCTATCAGTAAATGTCACCGCACGCCACTGGTGTATAGGGGCGCCGAAAATAAGTTTGTCTGGAGCTCCAGGAAAGCTCGGGCCGGCTTCGAACAGAAGACCTCTTGTCCCTCCATTGGAAGATACTCAACATCAAAATGGCATGAATAAGAAACTTCTGTAGGAAATCGTCGATTTTTCGCGAAGTGAAAACAATTAGCGTGAACAAGAGAAATGACTGAACAAGTAGCCACAATTCCTGACACATATCCAAGGCTTAAACATTCATTATATCCATGTAAAACCGGAAAACGTCGATAATTGTAAAGTACTACAATTAATACTTGTACACGGTTGGTCTGGCTCACTTCGTGAGTTCTACGAAATTGCCCTATTGTTAGATAACTAAATCTAATCGTACTCGTCGTATTGTATTTGAAGTGATTGTTGCATGAACACCTGGTCATGACTTTTTACAGACAGCTGTCTGTCTGGGCTTAGGTGCTGCTGGAATAGCTATAATTTTCAAAAATCTAATGAATCAATTCTAAGTGCAAGGTGGTGATTTTGGTGCTAATATCCTTCAACATATCTCACTTTTGTTCTCCAAAAACGTTTTGGGCTTCCATACGAATATGACTTTTATTCATACACCATTATTATATTTGAAATTAATGATAAGATCATTTTGGCCAACGTTATTCACTAAAAAAGAACACATTCATATACTCCCTCATGTGCTCATTTCCATATACAAGCCACGAAACCAAATACTATTGGTATAGCGATGAAGGATTCACCAGCTGGATTGGCTGCTTATATCTTATTGTTAGAGAAATGAGAAAGATGGTAGCTTGGAAATATGAAAATTTAGTGGATAATATCTATTGGATGACTAGCTCTATGCCGACTGCTTTTCGGCTATATCCGGAAACCTTCAATAGGAAAGGTTTTACATTGGGCATAATAAGGTAATTATTTTGCATCCTAAGTTTACCTTTTTTGCAAATCAAAGTCACTCGCTCCGTTAAGGCTAAATTACGATAGTTTTGAGTATCATCTACGTTTTGGGAGCAGAATTTGATTCGTAAAAGGCTGTATAAAGTAGTAATAACTGTTGAAGGATCCCAGTTAAAGTGCGAACAACGGGTGCACGTTTCCGGAATAATTACTACTCATGGTATAGCCTTTTGGAGGAGATTTTCTCGAAAATGTTGCATGTTCATGTTTCAAGTTTCTCATAAATATTGTGGTGTTTATCTTCTATAAATAAATGAATTTGTTTTATTTCATTGTTTTTTTAATTGAAAATCTGCTTTGTAATTATATATCACTTATTATACAAATAACAGATAAATATAACGCGATAACCGACTTTAATACGATTGCATCGTCTCATTATTTGTTAGTTGATTTGACAATGCGAAAAATGTAGGTATATACTATATTAATATAGTATTTGCGACAATCCTACCTGTGCCCATTTGGGCAGTATTCTGTAATTTTACAGAATACTTAATGGACGGATCATAATCCTTCTGAACACGATTCAACACTACAATTGTACAAAATGGACCTTCCGCAGGCAATGTAAACCATATATTTTTGCGTAATTTTATGCAAATTTTGAGTGAGAAATATTTTTACACAAATCTACTGGATAATGTTATAATCAGCATTTCCTAACGATGTACATACTATATATGAAAATACTATATGTATGGATATTAGTCAAAATAAACAAATAAAGCATTTAGGTAATTTTAAAAATTTTACGATTAAATTATTGGAATTTTTCAAAATAGCGTCGGATAGACGTGAGGTTAATTCTAACAATAAGTATCAAACCTACAGAGCATCCTGTATTCCGAAATCCTAAATTTACTATTTTTCTGCAATAGGCCAACAGAAAGCATCAGTTGTTGATTTTTTCAATTTTTTGAGTTACTTTTCGTTTACTTTCGCAAGTTACATTTGCCTTTGTACCTGAAGCTGCAGCATGTAATGAAGACATATCGAAACATTTTACATGCTTTTCTTACAGAGCCTCTAGAATCTCTATATACAATATAAAGATACCTATATAAAAGGACTCAAGCCAAATCCCATTCCGATAGAGTATAAAGTGATAATATATTTTTAGACATGCTCTAGATGCTTCTCAAAAGGACACAAATTAGTAATTTTTTCAATACGAATTAGAACGACCCTTAAGATGGCATTTTTGCTTACAATTAAAGGTTCTTCTATTTCTTCTAATCAAACCAAAGGAGATTAAAAAAGCAACTAAATAATAAAGTACAGAGTTTATTTAACAAACAAAAAATCATTTCTTATTTGCTGTTTTTCCAAAGTCAATCATCTTAGCGACAGAGTCGTAGATATCATTCGCTAAAACATTTGGCACTTCAAATGCAGCAAAATGTCCACCATCCAAATCCGATACGTGAACTAAATTTTCAAATTTTTCACTTAAGATACATGTAGATTGATAAAGCAATTCATGTTTGAAACGAGCACAAGCACTTGGTACATTAATCGGATTTCTGCAATAAAAAATAATTAAAAAAAAATAGAACACATTTTATCGTGAATTAATTACCGATCAACTCTTAACGAGAAATGTGCTTTATTGAAAGTTTCCGAATACAATCGAACCGATGTTGTTATCGAATTCGTCACCCAATAGATCATGATGTTATCCAAAAATTTCGTATAATCAAATCGTTCAGTTAATCTTCCGTCAGTATAATTCATCCATTCTGGATTCGTCCAGGTGATGAATTTTTCCAAAATATAAGCGGCTAAGCCTACAGGTGAATCATTCAAACCAACACCAACAGTGTCCGGTTTAGTTGCTTGTAAATGTAAATAACCGGATTCTAATAAAATATAAGAATATTTCTTTGACAATGGATACATTAAATGTTCGTGTTCTTTATCAACAACTAATTGCGGTATAAAACTGCCAATAATTGTTTTCAAATTTGATAAAGGCGTGTTCACAAGGCATACATTAGAGTGTACACCAAGAATATATTCAGGATATAAAGTAGACATATGTTGGACAATTAATCCACCCCAATCACCACCTTGTAGATAATATTTATCAAAACCTAAACGTTTCATGAAATTTTTGAAAACCACAGCCATCTGTACGGCACCTAAACCGGGTTTTACAGCAGCTTCGGAGAAACCATAGCCGGGTAGTGATGGAGCAATCACTTCAAAAACGAAATCACGTCCTTTTTGGGGTGTTGTTAATAACGGAATAATTTCGTAGAATTCCCGGACAGATCCAGGCCATCCGTGTAGAATCAGTAAAGGATACACCTTTAGGTTTCCCGGATTTTTCGGTTTTACATGGAGATAATGCAATTGGAGACCCTGTACGCTAACTTTATATTGCGGGAATTGATTGAGAAACTTCTCACGTTCACGCCAATCGTATTTCGTTAGCCAATAATCGACAAATTTCTTCAACAAATTCGTATTTAAACCGTACTGATGCTGGACGCCTTCCAGTGGAGGTACAAAAGGTCGTGCTTGTTGTAAACGTAATTTCAAATCTCTGAGAACCTAGAAACCGTAATAATATTCATTATCATTATTAGTATTAGTATTATTTAATACGACGAATCATTCAAGGTTTAAAATCTTGATCGCAGACGGTTTACATAATCATCTATATGAATCAGCAAATTTCAACTATAAATAAATAATGATAAATAGATAATGATAACCGATTTACCTGATCGGAGACGTTAATTTTGAACGGTTTAATTGATGTGTCTTCTTTTGTGGGATCTCTAGGTCCCCACCATACGTCTTCTAATTGTGGTAAAGGTGGTACTTGTAAAAGTTGATGGATTGTATACCCGATTAAAACAGTCGATATTAAAAAGAATAATTTAACAAAAAAACCCATTGCTTTTGGTTCCACAAGTAGACCAGGCTAAATTGATACTGGCCTCGACTACAGATACTCAATTGATCATTAGGATCCCCACTTTTTTAAGATAATATGTTTCAAATGGAAGATGAACTTTAAGTATAAAGTGTAATAACAACACAACAATATACAAATACTGATTTATTGTATATTTGATTCACTAATTAATCAGGAGTCGTAGGAGTTATCAGTAAACCTAAATTAAACAAACAGCTTATTTACATTATATTTAATTTAACATGCACTACAGTCAGTGCCGGTCCGCAAAGGTATGTGGCCCGGGCGCACAACCGTTTAAATAAAGAATATTATCGAATAGATAGCGGAAAGAGCGCATAGAACTCTTATTTGCCCCGGGCGCAATTAAGCACGGTCCGGCTCTGACTACATTTTAATAATGTAGAACAGTGGTTCCCAAACTTGTTGCTCTGGAAAAACCAAAGAATTAAAAGATTTAACTATTTTGCTTCAGTTCCCATTTATAACAAATCAAATTAACTTTTAATGAATTTGCTTTGTAAAAGCTTGATATTATTGTTATTTCAGAGTAAAGCTCAATTCATGCTTCCTTCGTTTTAATATCCAGTGTAGATAGTGCTTGCAAATGCGGTGCTAAACGGTGAACATACAAGCAAGGCATTAATTACCTTCTTTCCTTGGAGATTGAGCGTCTATTATTCATTTGTATTTTAAGGAAGATAGCGGATCCCGAGATAGTTTTCGTTATTACCCTTTTGTCTAGTAATCGTAACTTTCTCTGGTTAAATAAGAATAAAATATTTTATCGTATTTGCCCTAAAAGTAAATGTTACTAAGACAGTTTTTTATGAACTCATGCACTCGTCAACACATTGTTGACAGAAATTATCTCATATCAGCGACGGTTATTTCGTAATTCAATGAGGAAGTAACGAAATCTAAATAATATAATCACAATGAAAATAATAAATTCAGAGGAGCTTTGAACATATCTGTTCTAGAATTAATTAGAAAATGGAAGTAGAAGTGCAAACACGACATAACTTGTGATCGGTCAACAATGTGTTAAAAATCAATATTTTTGCCATCTGAAATTTGGCACAAAAATCCGGAGTTATTATTTTTTCTATAAGAGCTAATTATTGAGACTTTCCAATTTAAGTAAGCTTTATTAAGCCAACTTTCGATTTGTTGTAGCAACAAAAAATACATTGATAACCGATTTCTAATCAGATTAAATTTGTAAGTTATGTAACTTTTCTGAAGCACGTCTGATTACCGTAGGATTTAACAATAATTGAATTTGATGCTTCTATTTTTGAAGTTTGTCGGGAGAGCTGCTTATCATTTCCTCTACACAGGTCTTCTTTTTGACCACTTTGACCATTACCTATACAATAGAAATCTAAAGACAATATAATAAAGGAAAAATACAAAAAGAAGCCGATAGATTAGTCGCATAAAAGCGTCTAAACAGGAATGTGTTGCAAGTGTTAATAAAAATGCAGTCTAGCTTGGCATTCACTTCAAACTGCTGGTAAAATGTTAAAAACAGCAAATTAATACTAAAGCCGTTTTTAATAGTGTAAACAATAATTATAGACATTATTTCTTATTTGGTGTCTTTCCAGATTCAATCATTTTGGTGACGGAATCGTAAATATCCTCTGCCAAAAGATTTGGTACTTCAAATGCAGCGAAATGTCCACCATCAAGAAGTGATGCATGTACTAATTTTAAATATTTTTCACTTAAGATGCTAGTTGATTGGTATGTTAATTCATGTTGGAATCGTGCACAAGCACTCGGTACAATAATCGGAATTCTAAAACAACAAAATTAATAATTAAATACAATAAGAATTATTGTTAATTACTGATCAATTCCTGAGTCTAATTCTGCTTTAGTAAACGTTTCCGAATATAATCGCATTGATGTTGTTATCGAATTCGTTACCCAATAGATCATGATGTTATCCAATAATTTCGTATAATCAAATCGTTCAGTTAATTTACCATCAATGTAATTCTTCCAATCCGGATTCGTCCAAGTGATGAATTTTTCCAAAATATAAGCGGCTAAGCCTGCAGGTGAATCGTTCAAAGCGACACCGACAGTATCCGGTTTAGTGGCTTGTAAATGTAAATAACCGGATTCTAGCAATATATTAGCGAATTTCTCCGATAACGGATACATAAGATGCGCGTGTTCTTTATCGACAACTAATTGCGGTATAAAACTGCCGATAAACGTTTTCAAATTCGATAAACGTGTGTTGACAAAACACATATTAGAATGTACACCAAGTACACGTTCAGGATATAAAACGGACATATGTTGGACAATTACTCCACCCCAATCGCCACCTTGTAGATAATATTTATCGAAGCCTAAACGTTTCATGAAATTTTTGAATAGTACAGCCACATGTAGGGCACTTAAGCCGGGTTTTACAGCAGCTTCGGAGAAACCATAGCCGGGTAGTGATGGGGCAATCACTTCGAAAACGAAATCACGTCCTTTCTGGGGTGTTGTTAATAACGGAATAATTTCGTAGAATTCCCGGACAGATCCAGGCCATCCGTGCAGAATTAATAAGGGATACACCTTTAGGTTTCCCGGATTTTTCGGTTTTACATGGAGATAATGCAATTGGAGACCTTGTACGCTAACTTTATATTGTGGGAATTGATTGAGGAACTTCTCACGTTCACGCCAATCGTACTTCGTTAGCCAGTAATCGACAAATTTCTTCAATAAATTCGTATTTAAACCGTACTGGTGTTGGACACCTTCCAATGGAGGTACAAAAGGTCGTGCTTGTTGTAGACGTAATTTCAAGTCTTTGAGAACCTAAAGAACAAATCGTAACATTTTTTAACGCGTCATTCAAGGTAATGAACCTTGACCTATGTTAGTTTATCAAACTTCTAGAACATGTCTACATCGAAGACAATATTCATATGAACTAAGAATTTAATAATACATATTATTTACCTCATCAGAAACGTTAATTTTGAATGGCTTAATTGCAGTGTCTTCTTTTGCAGGATCTCTAGGGCCCCACCAGATATCTTGTAATTCTGGCAAAGGTGGTACTTGTAGAAATTGATAGGTTGTATATGCAATCAGAACACCCGTTATTAAAAAAATAAATTTAACAATTAGACCCATCTTTTCGTTTATAAACAACAACCGGTCTAAACTGTTACTGGCCTCGTTAAAAAATTCCTGATTGAATCATTAAAATCCCCACTCTCCTAAGACAGTAAAATGTTTACAGAAAGTACCAAAAATATATAAAAGATTCAATCCAAATATAAAGCGTTATCATAAATACTTAAAAAAATCAACTTATTAAGCATGAAAAATGGAAATTGTACGTTTGAGTTAGCCCAATTTGTATTAAAATAATGCTACTTATTTGTTAGTTCTGGGTTTAATTAAAATTGAACTACAATTTAATAATTAGACACTTAAGCATCCGGTAGATAATTAGTCAATATTTGGTTAAAATGTTTGGTAAACACTGATTATTATTGATAACTTATCAATGATAAGGTGAAATTGAGGTTAAACTGATTAACATTAAGGTCGACTCACACTAAACAGAGAAGCAGTAAATAGTCACTGTTGTTTCCACCCAGGGTTTCCACTTGACCGACTTTCTTCCGGGCAATCCGGTTCTCTTTGACTAGAAAGTTTTTGTAAGAAATTTTAAGTTTTTTTTTTATATTGTTTGTAACTAATAGGTACAGAATATATTTCTTTAGGGTCCGAATTTCGAGCACTGATTAGGTTGCAATATTGTTTTATGAGTAGGGTCTTTATCAGTCGCTGGAGAGATGAGTATGCAGAGGCAATGAGTGCCAACATATGGACTTTTTGTTGCTAGTATAGGTGTCTTCGGTCTCTGTATAAAATTGTTGGCTTTTGTACGCACTACTTACTGTGGAATTTTTTTGTCCTAACAATCGATTTTAGTTGTGCACCAATAATCCAATGCTTATAAATGTTTCTTTCATCTTCATAATCGCCCCTCACTCTCTCTCTCTCTGTCTCTCTCTCTCTCTTCAGCTAACTTTAATTTATAACTTATAAATTATCAGATACTCCTATAAATGGCTATATATAATAGTTGATTCCGCTTAATAGGTCTACATCTGGACCTCAATATTTTGACCCCATTAAGGCCGTTCTATCGCTCAAGAAAAATTCTGCTTTATTGTGGGCGTTGCACTGTAAACTATTCTAAACTAGTTACTTTCCCCAATGTGTAAGTTATTGGTTCAAACTAACAACCGGAAAGGTCATAAATCTTCAAAACATAAACACAAAAGTCCAGCACTTTGTACTGTTAGTTTAGAACCAATATTAGGACATTTTTTATAATATAGGTAATATGGGTAGGAGTGCCCTTTATTATCCGCTAGACATTTATTGGTTTAGGAGTCCCACTTCATATATCACGTTTCACTTAGAAATTTCTGTAAAATCACGGGAAAAAAGCAAAATTTTTTTACAATTTGTTAGTGTTAATTTACATAATTTTTGTTTATAAGAAACGCTGATCCACATAAAAAAACATAGTCTATTGAGTAGCAGAGCCAAAATTTAAAAAACAAGTAAAACAAAAAAATTCCATGTCCTTTTTTTTAATTTTTAGAGCCGCTAATGGGCTTTTTTGCAAACGGGCGCTGTAACTCAATGTATTTTTGCATTACGAATGTCACCTGAAAATATCAAATCAATATAATTTCATTTGGCTTAGTAAAATTGTAAAAACTGTTTCCGTAGGGCGATAGAGCAGCCTTAACCGGCAGGCTTTATTAAGCGAAACCACATAAAAAATCACAAATTTCCATAATCTGTTTAGTAAAATTGTAACACTGTCTGACTGTAGGACAATGCACAGCCTAAACCAGTGCAAGCATGAAATTTTGCACAGGCAATCTTTATATAAAGTAATTCAGCAATATGAAAAAATGCATCTTTCAAGGGAGTTGAATGGGAATTAAAAGTTTGTATGGAATTTCGTCATGTTTTAGTTAGAAATATGATGCTTAGGGCTCTAAGCATCAATGCCAGTTGTATTAGAGTTGTTAAAAAATACATTCCCTAAGGAGGTAAATAAAGGGACTAAAAGTTTGTATGAGAAATACGTTATTTTTGAAGCTAGAAACGTAGAAGTTATAATGAAATATAATAAAATAATAGGTAGGTAAAATGAATTCATCGACCAAAGGGTTACTAGATTTGACAGATGTGACGTTCAACAAAGTACGCCCTCCCCGGATTGTAAGCGAAGATATGGGCACAAACAAATAAATCCCTAGAAATATCACTATTTTCAAGGGTACCAACTTAAATCTAGGAACCTTTGGTGGATGAATTTTATATATCAAGTTCTAATTTTTAATTAAATGTTACTGGAGTGTAAGGAAGTCAATTTAATTTTTATTTATAAAATTAAAAAATAAAGAAATTTATTCATGCTAATTGTACCACGATCATAGTAGTCAACCATAGTCATTTATACTCTTTGAAGGACAAGGTGTGAGGGACAGGAAAATATCTCTTGATGCCTCTTTTAAGCGGAATGTTGTTCCAACTAACCGATTAATTTGTGTTTTCGTTCGTTAAAGATTTAAGCGGAATCGACTGTCTTAATTCTTTAAAGTGCTAAGTCATGACTCAATGTATAGGAATGTGTCCACTTAAGCATTCATAAAGTGTACGAGTGCTTAAATTGATAAGTAGATTTAGCTTATGGTCTAGCATTTATTTATAAAGCACTACCCCATACAACAGAACGCCATGCAATTTAAATCGTGCAATTTCATTGCATGACACAATTTAAATTGTGTTGCGTAATGAGTAATTAATGTGCTCCTAGCCTAATTGTGGCCTACCGTTTAGGGACTTTTTTTCAATTATTGCCACTACTAACACTTCAAATGTTCCTATTCAGCAGAGATGTTCAATGTCTTTAATAGAGTCAAACAGACAAAATTTTCAGTAAATCTACTGATGTGTGTTCTTAACAAGTTGAAAGGCAAAATTCAGAATTCTCAACTTTCAAAATTTAAAATCGATAATTGATAATTAATAATCAAATAATAGTTAGTTTTTCGAAAAATAATTAATTTATTACGTTTTTCTTAATTCTACACAAAATCTTTTCTTGTTTGAGGATTTTTGTGGAAATCGATCTGACAACATTGCCAAACTAGGCTCTTTCAATTTTTTTGAGATTCTCAACATTCAACGGTTTTAAAATTCATTTTTCACTTCTTTTTCAAGTATTTCCATTAATAATGGCCACAAATAATGTTGACGAACTTGCGAGTGCCCTAGAGTGCACACGAGTAAGTCCAAGTGGTGTTAGTTTCGCTGCGAAATCATTAAAACTCGATACTGCCGAAGATGGTAAGGTTATGTTCGAACAATTAAAACCGACGTTTAATATTTTATATCGAAACTTTGTGAATTACAGCAAAACAAATCGTCGACGAATTGGACAAATGTACAGATTTACAATATTTGAATTTAGAAGGCAATACATTGGGTGTTCATGCCTGTCAGGCAATTGGGAAGGCATTAGAGAAACATCCAGAGTTTAAACGGGCATTATGGAAAGATATGTTTACCGGGCGCATGAAGACCGAAATACCAAAAGCTCTAGTTTGTTTTTTTATTTCTTATTGTAAATTTATGTACTCTTAATTGTGAGGTTTTTAGGAACATCTAGGAAACGGTTTAGTGACATCCGGTGCAAAATTGACTGAATTAGATTTGAGTGATAACGCCTTTGGACCGATTGGTGTTCAAGGCTTAGCATCATTGATAAAAAGCTCCTCATGTTATGCTTTAGAGGAGTTGCGTCTTAATAATAACGGTTTAGGCATTACTGGTGGTAAATTGTTGGCGAGTGCATTAACCGAGTGTTATGAGAATAGTAAAAAAAATGGTAAACCTTTAGGTTTAAAAGTGTTTATAGCTGGACGTAATCGTTTAGAGAATGATGGAGCTATTGCACTATCGGTTGTCTTTAAAATGATTGGAACATTAGAGGAGGTTGCTATGCCACAAAATGGTATCTATCATCCGGGTATTACTGCATTATTTGATGCCTTCACACATAATACAAATTTACAAATTTTAAATTTAAACGATAATACAATTACTAGTAAGGGTGCTGAAGCTATTGCTAAAGCTCTACCAAACTTACCAAATATAAAATCGTTAAATTTTGGTGATTGTTTGTTGAAGACAAAAGGTGCAGTATTGTTGGCAGATGCACTGAAAACAAATCATCAGAATTTAGAAGAATTATTATTAGAACAGAATGAAATTCGTTTGGAGGGTGGTTTAGAAGTAATCAAAGCTATGGCGAATAAAACCAAATTAAAAACATTGAATTTGAATGGGAACCAATTCGGCAATGATGGTATAACAGAGTTGTTGGAAAATATAAAAGAAATCGGTAAGTATTTAAACTCGTTGATTTCAAATAACAAAAATTGAGGATTCAAAGTTCGGCATGCGACTTGATCCGCGTTAGATTTTCAATGTGACTCTCTAGAGAAAAACTTAAAGAAATTATTGCCACAGTTTGCCGTTTAATAAATTACCATTTATTGAATTGATACACCCAACACCATCGCTATTGTGCGAGTTGCATGCATCAAAAGCAAACTAATGGCAGAAGTTCTTTGACGCATGAATTCACTACTAGACTATTGGCTTGAATCTCCTCTATCTTTGGACTAACTAGAACATCTTAGACGTAGGCGTACCATGAATGACTGCCCATTTTTCGGACTTACAATTAGATAAGGATCTTTTCTTGTTGTAATGCGTAAATTCTAATTATTTTAAAGGAAAATTGAACACATTAGGCTCACTCAGTGATGATGAGTCTGAAGAAGAAGGTGAGAGCGACAATGAAGAAGAAAATGGAGATGTTAGTACAGAAGATGAAGAAGCGCCAACTGAAGATGAGACGAGTATTAAACAAATTACTATTGAGGAATTCTTAACAACACCAACAGAGGAGAATTTCTTACTAATAAAAGATTCATGTAATTCAATTTTAGATGCAGCGAAAGTATTTTAATTATTTATAAAACTGTTAAATATTTGTATTGAAACAAAGTAATTTCAGGGTACTGAAATACGATTAGAAGTATTCCTTCCAATATTAATGAAAGTATCGCAGTTTTGTCAAAGTTCAAATATTAAAACATCTCAATTGGCATTGGAATGTACAGAAACACTTTACAGTGAATTATTTAATTGGGCAAGTTCGCGAGTGAAACACTCATTAATTGCTAACGCCCTCTTAGAGTATACTGGATTAATTAAAGTAAATGTTAATTTATATTTCTTATTAATGGACATACTAATTTTATATTGTTTTTCAGAGTGAAGATAAAAGTTTAAAAATCACCTGGAATAAAGATATTTGTATTCAAGTATTAGAGAAAATGTTGATAAAACCGTTTGTAGATGAAGATATAAAGAAGCTACTGAATTTCTTTATCACAAATCAATCAAAATCGTTGTGAATTTACAATTTTTCTCATTTTATTATAATTTAAAGGCGGTCTTTCTATAAAACACCTTTTTTTTCTCCTTACTTTTCTCATTTTTTTACGACGTCGTTGGGTCGCGTTTTGGAGTAACAATTTCATGTATACGAGCTGGTTAATCTGGTAATCAACCTTCTCCCTGAAATGGCATTACCGGTAACTAGTAACCTGAACTATGGTCGAAACGCTCAATCGACGGAGTAGCCAAACGGCGTGATTTTCAGGGGATGGATTCCTATTCGTTGAACGGCACATGTTGAGTAACAAGATGCAGCCCTATGCACACAGGCGAAATTTTTACTTTTTATAGTCTTGACCATAGACAACTCTTGACAGTCTCGTTGTTATTGCTATCTTGCCTGCTTCGTGCTCTTATCGCTCCGCGCCTCAATTTTTCATTAAAAAATTCATAACTCGTAAACTATTGGTCGTAGAGAGGTCTTTTTTTAAAATTTTGTTCGTTATTCCTTTCTCTAAATTTCATACGCAGCATGTCTCGACTAATTTTCATTAGTTTACGAGACATTTTAATCTAAAGCTAAGGTCTATGTATTTTTCTGAGTATTTAAAAAAAAGATAATTTGGGGTATCTTCTTTGGAAGTCGTAAACAAACCTCATATTATTTCTGTGGCGACTGGACTATTAATTAAGAAAATGTTTACAGCTAAAATTGATAAAACCTAAAAATGAGATTTCTTAAAAGTTTTAACTCGAATAGGCCGACACGGCCGCTTATAAAAATTATATGTGCTTAATTTTGTTCTATGGGATCCTAAAGAACAGTCCCTCAAAGTTACAGCAAAATCTAAGATTAGAGCGCTTTTCCAATCAGACGATTTCACATGGAATGACCCATTCTATAATTACGTATATATATAGCCAACTGCCTATTTTTTTTGTACTTTTTATGTAATATTTATTAATATACCGTTAGTTTTTTTTTTCTTTCAATATTTTTTAACTTACCATTTATTATATCAGAAATAATTTCAATAAATATTATCGCTTATTCTCGACTACAGAAATTTTACCGTACAGTGTAAATTAGGTTTTTCATGAAGTTGCACGTGAACACCTCGTGTCTACTCTGTCTCTTCGCCGGTTTTATTATAGTGTCACCATGTTTATAGTGATTTCAAAAAGAAAGCTTCCAGTCTTCATTTACTTATGAAGTTATGATTGAGAGTCCGTTTGGACTAGAAGCGCGTTCGGTTTTTCTGGCGGATGACACTAACTTACAGTCAGTAGCGGTTTTGATAATTTTCCAACTCAATGAGAAAATCTTCAATTTTAACGAAATTGTTTTTTCTTTGCCCCACAAAACTAAAAGACGTGTACGAATGGCAGGTACTATTCGAAGATCGAAGCCATAGCAAAGCAGGCAAATATTTGTTTTGTGTTAAGAACAATGCCGGCCTGAGACCACAGCAAGACAGGCAGCTTTCTGGAGCGGCGCTTTTTAGTGCTTTCTATGCTAGATTTTATGTGTAATATTTTGTTAAGAATACTCTATTATTAATTAACAAAAACACAGAGTCTTATGAATATGGGTTTCCTGTGAAGCCTTAGTACTCTATAAAACTGCTGCTGAATACGGAAGATTGATTCATTTTGAAAGTACAGAAGTTTAATTTCCAACTGCTTCCTTAGCCCCAATTTCTTCAACTATATTGTGTCCTTTATTTAGGTAGCCGCATTGTTTATCTACAAGACATTTTAAATATTTTCCACCCTTTTTATTCTTGCCAAGATTAGGTTAATTACGTATATGCGTACTTCATAACCGAACAAAAGACACTTATTTAACACCCGTTGTTTGTTCATTCTAGTTCAGTTGTGTTCCAGTCTTTGAGGTGTCAACGTTCTTTCAAAAAATATGTTTTTTTTTTTTGGTTAATTAATTATTAATTGTGTTAGTGTTAGTGCAAGGCCAGCATATTATAAGCCTTAAGTATAAAATTATGCATCCCCTGCCGAATGGCTCCCGGATGCCTATAAGGATTGTAAGTTTCTATTTTTGTTATCAACTGGAACAAAACCGTTAGTATTTCTTTTTTTTTTCAACAGTTTTTTTGATTGTTTTGATTTGTTTTAATGCGAAATTTTTCTTTAATTCCGGCTTTCTAGAATTATCGCGATTTGTACACTAAATCACGTAACACGAATGATCTTGTTGTATTAATTCACGAAGATGTCGAAGAGAAGTATATAAAAGTAGTACGCTCAATAATTATTAATTTCTGAAAATAAGCTTGTCTGGAACGCCAGGAAAGCTCGGGTCGACCCTGGTTAAAAATATTTTGTGATATATCAGTTCAAAAAGAAGAACAGCCTATGATAATAATTATCCATCAGTTCAGCTGAACCTTTTTCTTATTGCAACGGAGAGGGGCGTCAAAATATGTTGTCCTGGAATACCAGAAAAGCTTGGGCCGACTCCGACGAAGACATTTAAGCTTCAGAGTTATATCTTGATAGCTTTAAAGAAAACCACCATAGTAAATATAAAAATATCCAATAATTTACAAAATCCTTTATTTTAAGCATGTAAGAACTTTATTTGTATAATAAAAATAAGTAAAATTAACAAAAAATTCGTACAGTCTACTACATAACACTTTTTTGTCCTGTTTACCCCGTGTATTTCTCTCGCCATTGAAATTGTTGAGCAATAGGCACATTTGGAATATTTCTTAAAATAATTATCACAGATAGACAGATAAAAAATTTGAAACAGTCGATCGACAGATCGGACACGATGGTCGTCGATATCTTCTCAACAATTCCGCCATACATTTCGTACACAAACATAAATGTTTACAATTTAATAACAAGATAGATCTTGTCTCCTCTTGGCATACAACACAGAGTGTATCTTGTGTTTTTATCGTATCGACAGGTAATGTTGTATGCGGTTCTTTTGCCGCAGACAATGAGAAATTTCGTAAATATGATAATATTGATTTGGAAATGCTAATAAGCGATCCTGTTAACATATCAAAACATCTTTGTTGAAATAATAAAAAATATTGTTTTGTTTGTAAGTAGTACAGAATAGCGACATTATAAAAATAACGCAATAATATCGTATAGAATTCTAAAAGAATATAAATTAAACACCATCCGGCTAATAAGCCTAAGAGTGTTTCGATTGAAATATCAGTCAAAAAGTTAAACAAATCCAAAATTGAGTGTTTCAAATTAAATATGTTAATTGTTGCAATTTCACAAAATTGTTCCCACAAGTCCTTGGAATAATCAATAAAGTCCACAATTGTATTTAGGCAAGATTTCGGTAAAAACGTTAAAACAAACCAAACTCCTTCACCGAACAGAATGATAGTCGTTTTAGCCAGAATACACGCGTTCTTTATCAGTAGGTAAATTGTAATAAAACCATCCACAATTACATCAAATATTAACAATAGACAAGATAAAAGGTCGACAAATTTTGCTGCAATATCAACAACGTACACAATTCCAATATAAACAAAGTTGACCAAAGATGTGAAATCTTCATACAAATTTTGAAGAAATATTAAAAAATCTTCTGAAATTACACTGAATGCAACCAAAATATTGCCAATAATTGCTAAAGAAGTTTTGAAAATTAAGTCAATAACAGTCACAATAAACTGTCCAATTTTAAAACTCCAGTAGAACGTGTAATAAATAACAGTTTGTATGTTTGAAATGATTGTTTTTAACATTTTCGTTATTGGTGCATAATGTTTAATAATTATTTAAAATAATTGGTTACTGATTAATAAAACTGAATAAAACGCTAACCGTAAAATTTGAGAGGTTAGAGATTTAAATCGACAGAATTACTGTTAGTGATTTTTATGTCTTACGTTGGTAGTCTTATTTCAGCTAATTGTAGCCCTAATAAATTATGTAACATATCCTACCATAAAGTCCACATGATATGAAACATTGAGAAAAGAGAAGAGAGAAGTATTGATAATAAAAAAGAAAGTATTATAAATTACGAAAACAAACTATTTTATGAAGGACCTGGAACCCAATTTTGGGGGCTGGTGGAGCAGCCATCAGGCGCATCTCCGGATGGTGGATAGGAGAAAGGCCACATATGTGGTTAGCCACGTGTGTGGTTAGTGACGGTGATAAGGGTAACACCGAAAGCCGTTACCGTGAACCAAACTCCCGAAATCCCGTGGTGCGATCAACCGTGCCCAGGGGATGAATGGCTCTGCGTTAGTGAGTCGCAAATGGTGATCTCGGGACACCTGGGGGTTGTATTTATTTATCCCCCTTCTGCAGTATGCGGGGCTCTGCTGTAGTCAAGCATATTTCCCTAGTTACACGTGGGACCACAAATGGGCCAAGATATTAAACAAATAGGAAAAAACAGCACGGACTCAGAATTATCTGGGGACGTATAGAAGAAACTGCAACTTTACAGGAAGCATTGCAGCGGAGCTGCTAAAAGAAGAGCCCGTAAAGCTCCAAAGGGGGCCCAGCGGCTCAGCTAACGGCTGAGGATTCTCAACCCGGTAGTAGCGGGGCCCCTGAGACATCGGCTTGTCTAATCGGAGCACCAGTAATGGGGCTCAGTAGTGGCGGGCAGGTGTCGGCAGGGACTAGCAAACCCGGAAAAGGCAGTGAGAGCCAGAAGTCTGCCCCTGTGGGCTCGCGAAAGCGGGCTCGAGGGACGGATCAGACACCACCCAGTGTCAAAAAACCCACACCACTGATACAGAACTGTTGTCAGAATCTCTGCAAGCGGCGATCCTGGCATCCTACGAAGAAGGTTGACCATGTAGGACCTCTCGTGGACCCAAAGGAGCATTAGGTCAGGGAACATTAGGTCAAAAACGAGGAAGCTGTGGAATAAAGCTAGGCTCGAAAACACTCCTCAAGCTTGGGACTTCTACAAAGAGGCTCAAAGGGAGTTCAAATCGGCCATACGTCGCAGAAAAAGAGACTCCTGGAGAGAGTACTGTGAGGATATTGACAACATACTCCATGCAGTAAGGCTCCAAAAGGTGCTCTCTAAAGATCCGGCTGCGAATTTGGGCTCGATAAGGGGATCTTCTGGAGATCACACGGTCACGGCTGAGGAGACCATGCGAATTCTACTGCAGACGCATTTTCCCAACTCAACTGGGAGGATTGTAACAGCTGTGGTAAGGCTCTGGTAAATGGAGGTGCACACAATGGGCCAGATGGCCTTAGTGTGCGGCTCTCATGTAGGGCCCCTCCCTCCTCAAAAAAAATTATAAAAGACCATTCGGATACTTTTGAAACATATTAGCAGCATGCGTAACGGTGACAGAGTCACGTACGTACTCCTCGTGAAGCGAAAAAAGATAATTAAATGGTTATAAAGTAATGCTACAAAACAAAATTATGTAACGCAACGACGAATAATCTGTTGTTTACCACACTGTAAAAATCGAGAGGTATCTTGAGTTACAACTTGAACCACCAAAGCTTGTATTAAGGCTATGCCTTCATAGTTTTGATTCTGGGTACGCTTCTAAATTTAGTCGTCACTATTAGACTTTCTATCTATCAGATAAGGCATATCTGGCTTTCTTTATCGACTTCAATGTTTATTTATATTCGTTTTTCAATAGTGACATCTAAAAACTCAATATTTTGCCCAAATTGTTTTATTTAACAGTTAAAATCTATTATAAAAATTTTATTGATTCCCAATTGAGAATGAGTACAGTTTCAGTTATCGTAGAGTCTCAGAAACTTTTTGCCTGCTGGCAGTTGTAACCAATTATCTTTAGCCCATTTGGCATTCTTTTCATCAATAATATGGAAGACATACGCATGTCTCGATTTTGTGGAAGTATTTGGTTCACTATAATGCACAGCTAGGCCGTGGATCAAAACACAAGTTCCTAAAATTACCGAATTTTGTTATTATTGTATTGTTATTATTATTGTAGAGTTCTTTTACCTTTCTTCGCTGGCAATGGAGTGAAATCGCTTTTCGGGTAATCAGGAGCCGGTTCTGTGTATTTCAATAATTCGTTTGCATTGGGATCTGGATTGAGCACGTATCGACGATGGAGACCGGTTTTATGTGATCCTTTAGCTACCCATAAACAACCATTTTCAATTGTTGCATCCTCTAAAGCTATCCAAAATCCTACCAGATTCGATGGTTCTGAGTACAGATAAGATGCATCCTGATGTGGAGTTACTAAAATTCAATTTATCAATCAACAAACTATACTTTTGATAAAAATCATCCTGGAGTACCTTTACTGCCGATTCTGGGGTTTTTGCAATTGAGCATACCCTGTAATACGACCGGTTCTTGGAAACCTAATGTCTTACAAACATCTTTTACACGTTTGTCAAAGGTGAATTTCCTGAATGTTGGATTCAGTTCGTGTAAAGCATGTCCAATTTTATTCAATGCAACACTTTCATCAACTTTGAATTCACCATTAGGTCCTAGAGCGTCGGCTTCAAAGAAATATCGAATGTCGGTGGCACTTCCTAAGAAATATTCGTCTTTACTCTAGAATTAGCAGAAAATTAATTGAAATTCTTGTGGTGCTGTAATTATTTACTTTCAACGATAGAGAATCAGCACCTGCTTGACTGAAAGCGCATCGTTCGCTCGCTTTTGGCATGTTTTTCTTAACCTTTTCTCCCTCTCGTTTGAGAATGTCGACTTCAGCTTCGTTGAAGAAGTTCTCAAGAACAACGTAGCCATCATTGTAAAACTGCAAAATAATTTCGATTAGTATCAGTTGTAAAAAGATATTTCTGGCAGAAAACTCAATTGAAGAATTTTAACATACCTTGTTTTTGATATCTTGCATTTTAGTTAATCAAAATTTTAAACAATCTAACGATATCAACAATCTTACACTAACAAATTATTAATGATAACTATTAGATTATGCACCGATTTAAATAGGAAGTGTATCGCCAAAGAGGCGCTTGCGTTTTGATTGAAGAATTTGTACAGTTCATCCGGTGACTTGTGAGATTGACTCAAAAAGACTATATAGTGAGAAATCTATTTTATATCAGTCTTCTCCAGTTAAGTACCCTATTCTTATTACTTTTTGATCTTAAAAAAACATGTAATGAATAAAATGACGCAGCAATTTTAACGATAACTAAACTCCGTTCTTATCATGTAGGTGCAGAAGTGCGTTGGGAACGGGAGTATTCTCTCCATATATCGACACAACAAACGTTGACCATACAAGTGTCCCTACCGATAGTGAACGCAGTATAAAATGCTTGTCTTGGAGTAGCAACAAGATTTGGTCTACAACTTTTGGATATGACTTGCAAAAGGATAAATTTGCAATGCAGAAACAATTGTTTTAAATCATAGTCCCTTTCGATAATGAAATCTGCACGTTTTATCGGATGCTTCCGTCAATCGCTTAATTCAAACAATCGACTATAATTCAAGGAACTCTTTCGTAATGTCCGAACTGTTGCCATTGGAACTATGCACATTTGGCTTGACCTGTGTTGTAATGTTTACTTTCTTCTTACGTAAGCAGTAACATTATAGGTCAGGTCACTTATTTTATCGACTTTTTCCAGTTATATCCAGTATTTTAAAATATCGAAAACAACAATGATTATCAATTAATGAGAGTTATTTTGATAAACAAACAACTGCATGACTGGATCAGGTGATCTTTTAATGATATTCTAGTAATTTTCCCTAGAAGATTTTCAAACTAATACGATCTTTATCAGTATTGTTTTGACAACATTTCTATTTCTGATTATTCATTAAATATTCTAACTTACTATCGTCGACCTACTAGCTTGTTGATCAATCAATGAATACATTTAGAGTCATTGAAGCATACAGGCAATAAGTAGGTGCTTAAATTTGAAGTACAATTATTAATTTTCTTGTTTTTGAGACATTTCAAAAGTACAAAGATTTACTTACTTTTTTATATAAAAGCAAATCGAGAAAAATTCCCGAAAATAATGTTGCTTTAGATTTTCAGCAATAGGTAGGTGTATTTAGAAATAAAATTCAAAGAACGAACTTAAAAAGGTTCTACATTTTGTGAGAATCACAATCACAGCAGCCTGTTCATCTTTGAACTGTGTTACGAACACTAAACCTTCGTTAAAATAGTCCAAAAAGTTGTTATTCCGGGTTCGAGTACCAGCGCTCGTGTTGAATTTTTTTTCATCTAATTTTATCACCATATATTCTCCTCTCCAACAATTTTTTCTTTGGTGTATAATTTTTGCCTGATTTTAAGGAAAATTCGCTTACATCAACTTTTTGCAATTTTCTAAAATAGAAAACTTAAGGAACGCATAAGTGCTTGAAAAATTGCAATGCAGCTTTATCTGTACTAATTTGTAATGTTTGAGAGTGTTACACAAAAGAATAGTGTTCCATGCAAAATCAAGCTGCTAAAAAGTTTTCATATGCAAATGCAGTCAGAGACTTCATAGAAAACTTGAATAGCATCGTTTCGGTACCCATTTTAAATCGAAACCCGACTTGACTTAGTCTTCACCTTGTTTGGGCTGTTTATTAGAACTTTCATCTCAGTTGTTGCAAAACTAAAAAAATTTAGGCGCCTGGTTTTCTATTAGAATACAACTTATGTCAAATATATAGGTAAGTGGAAATGGTGCGACTATTTTTCCTTTCATGGAACGAAAGGTTTTAATAACTGTACGTGAGAAAGGAGCAGCGAAAACTGCTTTGCTAGTAAATCTAGTAATATCGATTAATGCAGTTGCAGTGACAGAATATGAACTCGACCTCCAGAGGACCGCTATTTAAAACGTTACCTCCCGGGGTGGTACTTTTGAATAAATAAACAAATTTATTTTCGTGTATTAATTTATTTTTAACGTTTTTATAAATAACAAAATCTGAACAATTTCTAATATAAATTGTATTAAATTCTAGTAACCAGGAATGAACGCATGCTGTCAATTCTTGTAGAGATTCATGAACGATTTTCCTTCCGGCAATTGCAACCAATTATCTTTTGAGAATTCGGTATTCTTCTGTTCAACAACATGGAAAGTGTAAGCATGTCGAGATTTTTGCGATTTATTAGGTTCACTATAATGAAAAACTTGACCATGAATCAAAATACAAGTTCCTGCAATTATCGCCTTTATATATGTATTTTTCAAACTATAAGGATTTACCTTTTTTGACCGGAACCGGAGTAAAGCTACTCTTTTGATAGATAGGAGCTGTTCCTGTATAGATTAACAATTCGTCTGATTTTGGATCCGGATTACGGATATATCGGCGATGTACACCATTTTTATGTGAACCTTTAGCAAACCACAAACAACCATTTTCTATAGTTGCATCCTCTAAAGCTATCCAAAAACCTAGTAGATTTGTTGGTTCTGTGTAAAGATAAGATGCATCCTGATGAACAATTACTGTAATTATATGCATTAATTTTTATGTCTTTAGGTTTTAAATTAAAAATTATTGTAATACCTTCACTGCCAATTTCACGATTTTTGAAAATATACATACTCTGTACAATTACCGGTTCTTGGAAACCCAATTGGAAACAACACTCTTTCACACGTTCATCAAACGTGAATTTCCTAAATATTGGATTTAATTCATGTAGAGCATGTCCGATTTTGGCTAAAGCAATGCTTTCATCTACTTTTAATTCACCATTAGGCCCTAAAGCGTCGACTTCAAAAAAATATCGAATTTTATCGGAACTTTCTAAGAAATACCTATCTTTATTCTACAAAAAAAAAATAATAAGAAAATTATGAAATTGCTTTAATTTTAAAATAAAAATACTTGTTGAGATTCAGAATTTGTGGTACTAAAGATACATCGTTCAGTCTCTTTTGGCATATTTTTCGTTAAATTATCACCTTCTTGTTTAAGCAGATCAGTTTCGGAGTCGTTGAGGAAATCTTCAAGAACAACATAGCCGTCATTGAGAAACTGTAAAAAAAAATCATTAATAATTCAAGCGTTCAGAAGCCAAGGCTCTTGAGGATTCAATCCGTGACTAATGCGATGCATGCATGTATAGATGAGACGAAAACAATTAACGAGCGGTTAATTATGTAGGACATTAACCGATGATTCTGTCTACTTATGGCAATTAATTTACGAAAAATGGCAGATGGGAATTCTGCATATTTTTAATTATAGCTTGACGCCCCACACCAGGACCGGTGCAAGTAATATTTCGGGGGTCCAAAGTCAGTGACATAGCGAAAATAACTGGTGCCTGGAACTCGAGAATTTATTGGCGCACCCTTTCCTTCTAATTGTATTTCAATGATTACGAATTTAGAATTCATTTCTCAGACATCAATTAGAATAACAATTGAAAATTTCCGGAAAATCTTACTTGTTCTAAAGAGTATTTAGCGCCCTTCTGCGAGCGGAGCCCGAGGCATTCTAAACCCTCTTGTGCCCTCCAACGCACTACGCCACTGTCCAAAAATCCTTTATTGCTACTTACTTTAAGAAACTCAACAAACTTTTTATAAATGATTTATAAATTAAATACAAAAAGAAAATGTAAACATCTTTTGCACTACCTATTCCATCTTGTATTCAGACCTACCTCACATAAATAACATTGTAATCAAACGGATGTAGTCGAAAACGTGATAGTAAAAGTGTTTTTGAGTAAGAGCTTATTTCAAAATAACTCTATTTTAAGAAAAGTGGGTAGAAGCGATGTTATTTTGGCATGCCTTCCATAGTAAGAATTTTGGACCAGCTCTTGGCAGTTTAATTTTTTTAAACAATTTGTGGGATGATTCACATTAAAGTCAAGCCTTTTTAATCATAAAAATAAAATAAACAAAACTTAAATTGGGTTCGAAGTAGAATCAGTACTTAGCTTGGATCAATTTTTTTACTTGTCGTCCTCCCGAAAACGAGGCAAGACTCTCGCTTGGCTAAAAAAGGTCAGTCAAACAAGAAATTCATGTTTACTATTATTTTTATCGACCCCTAATCGACTATTTTACTCATGGACTCCTAAGAGGCGAGGTATTC
Source organism: Epicauta chinensis (assembly GCA_021725515.1). NCBI lineage: Eukaryota > Metazoa > Arthropoda > Insecta > Coleoptera > Meloidae > Epicauta > Epicauta chinensis. The sequence goes on from JAEDXX010000028.1 coordinate 794,081, forward strand.
TACAGGTTGGGGTAACATATTTCTGCAACAATCGGGGTCGGATCATTAGGCTAATGAAGCTGAAGGTTCAATCCTGCATTTCAAAGACGCTCTCTTCCTTCTTAGAAAAGCGGGTTTTGAAGTAATTAGTGTCAGGCTTTCCAAAGGCCTGCGCCTAATTGAAGTTTGGCAATACAGCAGGAAGGTGCTTTCTAATGATATGCATATATCCAAATGCACATATGCATACATTCAGGAGCACTTCAGCAAAAAATAAGACAGATTTTGTGAAATTCATATAAATTATGAAATGATTGCTCCCCCTTTGTTGTTGCCTAGGTTTTTAATGCGGCACTAAGGAAAACTTTATCTTACTCTTTGTACCACACCGTGTAAGTATCAATTGATTGAGGAACATTTGTAACGTTCATAAAATGTTTGATTCTAAATGTGTCAATTAATCGGAAAGTTTTAGTCACATGAATAATTCGTATTTGATAAAAGTGCAAAGATAAGAATGTTGACTTTTGTAACGCACATATTTATTTTAAGCCACTTAATCTTTACAACAATGGAATGATTTATTTAAAAAACAAAGTTGACCCTTGGAGTTTGTTTACATTAAAGGTATGACTAATAATAGAAAAATTCTTCGTGGGAGACATCAACAATATTTAACAAATTTTTACCTTTTGTCTAATACTTTCCATTGTATGTGTTGTGAAAAATTCGAAAAAACTATACAAATAATAATTACAACTTTACACTACTAGACAATTTACGATAAATAATTTAAACAGATTTGGCACCGTTTTAAATAGAAAGCGTACTGTGGTGTTAATAGAGCGCTTGCGTTCTGTTTGAACGCCACAAACTGTCTAACATTATTTGAAATGTTCTTTAGCAACTCTCGAATATTGGAACTGTTCCTAATATTTACTAATTCTCTTGAAAAAATAAACATTGTAGCTAATTTATCAGATGATCCCGCAATTTTTGATATTATCATCTACTATCTAGAGAATAGTTATTGTCTGGTCCGATAATTTGAATTACAAGGTAGACCACCTGTCAGGTGATTAGCTAATGACGCTTTAATCACCTTTATCGCATTGTTCTCGTATTTTCATTTTTTGTTACGAATCAGTTACAATCTTAGTTTAATACGGTCAAGACATCAGATTTGTTTAGATTTTAAAAATAACGATGAATAAGCAATGTGCAATTTTTGCATAAATTTAGACTTATTGAAACATACAGGAAACAGGTAGGTGTTTGGAACTAGAATAATGTATTAATGCTCTATTTTTTTAGGTATCAAAAAACAACTTAAAAATATAAGATCTACTCATTTTTTTTATTACTATAAAACAAAAAATAAATACAAAAAATGCCCCAAAAAACAAAAACTAACAATTTTGAAAGAAATTATAAAAAAAAACCACCTAAGTAAGTAGATAATTTGACCAAAATACTAATACCATCTTTTTGGTTATTCAATTTAATTGATTACAATAAATAAATAAATAAAAAATGTATATAGACACAGGAGAAAAACAGGAACTAATGTGTGACTACATAAAATACTGCTATATGCACCTATTGTCGTCCATCTTTAAAAAATTACAGCCTCATAAAAGGATTTATCACAATTTTGATACTAGATAAGTACTGCTTAAACAGGCAGTAAAATTCGTTAATAACCTGGTATTATCGTAATAAAATTTAAAAAAAAAAACCTATCCATACTGTCCTTGATTATATGATTCGAGTAGGGAATGCACGATTAGATACGATATCGAACAAAGTATAAAGCGTACACGTGATTGCAAATAATTACAAATGCATTACTTATAATAAACCCAACGCTTTATATTTTGTTGTCAATTCTGTTTCTATTAATTTTCAAGATTCAACCAAAGTTAATTCTTGTTGGTCATCATCGTCAACTTCATTGTATTGTTCTAATCCATCTTTAGCGATCGCATATTTGGCCCTATAATCTAATAATAATGACGCTTTATAGACTGATTTATTTCTTTTATTATTCAACTAAATAAAATAGATTTATTTTCAATTAGTTTTTTTTAGTTAGTGGACCCACCTGTATTTCTATTTCTCATCGACAATAAGAATTGAATTGTTCCATGTAATAAAAATGCAATAAGTGCACCGATACCGAAGATACGAAATGTTAAAGGTCCACCGTATTTATTATAAAGGACACCACCAATCAAACTGCCAAGTGATACTCCGACGCCTTCGAATATAGCACCGACCATACCCTATATCGTACATATTAATATCGTAGCATTAGTATTTGATTGGAGGCAAACGATTGTCGATTATACCTGCATAGTAGCTTCGGTACCAGCCGGAGCTACAATACTAGCATACGATGCCATACATGCATAAAATAGACCAAATGTTAAACCATTTGATAATGCAATTGGTAAAAACCACCATGGATTTGTTATAACTGAATACAAGATAAATCGTATGCCTAATGTAAATAATACTAATGTTAATGCATTTGTATGACCGATACGTTTTAATATCCATCCGGATAGAAAGAAAAATGGCAATTCACCACCAACTGTATCAATGAACATGTCTAATCCTTCTAATGTTTTTATCCAACCTTCTGAATCACAGCCTTGTGCTTTGGCTAAATCTTCCATTAGCCAAAATAGAAATTGCCATATTAAACCTGTACACATACCAACGCCAATACAGAAAATTAAAAATATAACAATGCGTAGATCGACTAATAAACGACCAACATCACGGAATATATTTGTTGATACTTTCTTTTGTACGTTCTGAAACATTAAAAGTAGATTATAATAGTACTTAGATTTGCCAGATTTTTCTAAATATATGCAGTTTGAAATTGAATTTTTCGCAAATTGAACTCTCATCAATTATACCAAGTTTAGTAATCCTAACTCTTAGCTTGTGTAGTAAGATTCTAATCAGGGACGGCCCGAGACCACAGCATAACAGGCAGTTGCCTGGAGCGGCACTTTTTATTGGATTCGATACAGGACTTTACTGTAGGATTTTCTTAAAAGAAGTATGAAAATATAATTTAAAAAAAATGATAGAACAGTCCTGATAAATTTGTTCAATATGGGATTGAGGTGCTACCTTAGAACTCTTTGGAACTGCTGCTAAATATAGAAGATATGATTCAATTTGGAAAAAAGTTATTTTTTAGAGGAGTTCAATTCTAAGATAAACTATTGATCTATTCTATGTCAGATATTCAGACCTCATAAATCGTGAAAGAGATTCAGTTTTTGGAAAATTTTCTCAGTCAAAATTCTAGGATAAATGTTGAAAGTACAAAAAGCATCAACTCTACAACTGAATTCTGGTTAGGACTTGGAATTTTCCAAATTCACTCTTGAAAGTTTTTCTGAAGATTCCAATACCTTCAACTGTATTGTATTCTTTATTTGGATAGCCGTAATTTCATTTGCAAGACTTTTAATATATTTTCCCACTTTTTTTTTGTTATTACGACGATTATATTAATAGCGTATATACTTTCTTGATAAGAATCGAAAAATGGACACTTACTTAACACCCTTTTTAGATTTGTTCGTTTTTGTTCAGTTATATTCTTGTTTCTGAAGTGTTATATTGTTTCGAAAAATTGTGATTAATTTTTGTCAACTAATTAATTGTGTTCAGTGCTATTGTCAAAGATACAAAGGATAAAAAAAATAATAAGAAAACTTTTGATATGAAGACGTCAAAGAATTTGGTTACGAAATATACAAAACTAGTGCACTCATTATTAATTTCTGGATAGGGTTTTTAATAATGAAATTCAAGTGCAATTAACATGGCTTTATAAAACATAGAAAACGTTTGAAGTCCAGCAATTGGACTACGCCAAGGAAGGCAAAGCTATGACACGAGCGTTAGGCCCTGATTCCGTAAGCATTTTAAATGACCCACGTGTTGATTTTTAAAACAATGATCAAATTTTGATCTATTTGTCCAAAAGGTTCGCCATCACTGGTCTAGACAATAAAAAGCAGATTATTTTAGACTCACTCACATTTTAAGCAGAGGGTCTAATCGGACTGACCGTAAAAGTGCAAAAAGTACAAAATTACATTATATTGCCGGAAAACCTCTAGGTTGTAATTAATTTAGATAACAGCTGGCATGTTTGCCTCTTTCTAGCTGGTAGAAACATTCAAACCAACAATCAAACAGTCAGTACAAGTTAGAACTAAGAACAACGTCAGCTACATCGGATTCTAAGACGCAATTATTTCATCTAAGCCTCAGCTTAAATTTTGCTTTGTATTCAATTAGGTTTTTATTATTTTTATATAAGCCTGATTCTGTTTTGTCACAGATTTAAGACTCCTTTTGTTAAAATGAATCTTATTTACGGATACAATAAGGTTCTTAAAGCTTATGAGCAACCTTAAGGCAATTTTATAATGTTGAACGATCCACTATTGTTGAATTGTATACCGTTAATTTTTAATTTTTCTTTTACAAAAGATTGAATATTTTAGGAAGACAATCATTTTACATTCGTTTCTAATGATAATGAACTATAATTTCAATTGAAATTTTTTTGGGAAACTTATTTATTTTTTCCGTAAGACGTCAAAACTCAATAACAATCTCACTTCAAATCAATGTTTTCGTCTTTCTCTCTTTAGTTTATTGCCAAAAGTGAACGAAATTTATGTCAGTTAGGTATAGTTGTTAATGTGCTTGTTGTCAGTATCGATTTCCTTTTCCAGAATTCGCATTTATTTTATAATAAACCTGATAAACAAGAATTGTTTGAGAGAAATAATTGCTTTTCTAGAAAATGGATGTGAATTCAATTCAATTCAATTGTGTTAATAAACAAGGAGAAAGATGAAAAGATTGATTTAAATTGGGATTGTTAAAGAATTTTCACGTCTTACGGGACAACTAAATAAGTTTTCCAAAAACTTTTCATTTGAAGTTAAAGCTCATTACTACTAAACGAATGTAAAAAGATCTTCTTAAAATAGTTAATCCTTTGTAACAAATATTGAAACTTAACATCAGTGGAACGTCGAACTTCGTGAAATAGCCTTAAACTGTCCTTAAAAAATTTAAAGTGAATCGAGTCTAACGTTGATGAGTTGTCTTCTAAGGATAATTCGTACAATTGATGGGTAGATTGTCGTCTTACTTTTTAGAGTCTAGTCAGTAAGTGTAATTTCATTTTTGTTATATTCTCGTGTTTTCCAGCTATTTCCAGTTTTTGAATTTTTAAAATTAATTTCCTTTAATGGTTTCAAGTGCATTTTTTTGCTGATCCTATTTATCTACTATGTAGCTTTAATCGTTATTGGAATCATGACGCAAACTTATATTTTTTTAATAAATAGGATCTACAGACTTTAGATTTCTTATCTTAAATAATTTGAAAAATTCTGATTTTGCAGGTGAAAATCACAAAAATTAGATTTAAATCATTTTAGGGTGCTATGAAATGTTCCCTAATGATTATTGTTAATATAAGTTTGGCAACTTGAAAAAAACATCAATTAAAATTAATAATTCGGTGATAAGCTCTTTCCTAACACTCTACCGCAACTTTAGTTATAATTTGATATGAATGAAAGAAAGAAAGACAGAAAGACAAAAAGAAGGAAAGAAAGGAAGCGAAAGAGATCGATAAAACGAAAGAAAGGGAGAGAAGGGAAAAGAAAGCAAATAAGAGAATTGTTTAATAAAAAGTGAGAAAATTGCAATTACACAAGTGAATAAAGTGACTTCATTAAGGCGGGCAATACAACATTATTCCAATACTTGCTTTGAAACCCTTCTTAACTTCTTGTAAACAAGTAGCATTTGTTTTTATTTATTTAATTTTTCAAGGCAGCACTTTCCTTCACTAGAGGTGAAAATAGTACTAGTCTCGTGAAGGAAAGTGGTACTTTACCAACTTACAAAGCATTAGTCGGTAAAGTAAAATTTTAACAGTAACAGTCTTGGAAAAATCAAGCTTTCTATAAGCGTATGAGATATAAGACACCTTGGGAAAAACCGGACATAAGTTGAAAATAAAACAATGTATCAAAAATATAACTACACCATGTCACTAGATCTTAAAAAGTAGACTGCGAATGTAGTATTAGTTTTTCTCTATGAATTTTCCTTATAGGAGAAAATGAGCCACCCGGTACAGCCTAAGCCGACTGGTCTAGAATCATGAAAGTTTACACAGCAGTTTCTTACATACATCAAATGAGCACTAAGAGAGGACTTCTAAAAAGCTTATATCGGGCATACCGTTATTATATTATAAAAAGAAAGAATGATAATGCTTCGATAAGCGTTCCATCTACGTTCGGCAAAATTTTTACCGCAAAAGTAATGCATGTGCGCCTGTTTTATGGCCTTAAGAAATTTTGGAATCGATTAGCTATTAAGTCATCAACTACTTACTTTCACTCTAGAGGAAACTAAGAAATCAACAATCAAGAAAACGGCAGCTAAATAGAATGCCGATATAAAATTCTTCTTTGATTGTCCAACACTTAATGCATCAACAAGTAGACCAGCAATTGGTGAAAATATACCCCAACCAATTGAACCAAATAAACGTTGATAACCATAACGGCTTGGTTCATCATCTAATAATTCAAAACATATAGCATCACCAACACTAACAATAACTGCTTGTCCTAACCATGCTAGGATCATTAAAATTAAAAATATCCAAAATTGATATTGACCATATAAATCATTATCACTAACTGATGGTTGTGCTATTAAATCATTCATATTATAATCATCACAATTTAATTCGCATAATGTTGATAAATGACAAGTATCACCAGAACATGGACATAATGGATCGTGTTGATTATCATTGATTTTGATGTCTTTTAAAACAAATGCTAAAATATCATCAAAATCGATTGTTTTATTACGAATTACATTGCCAGATAGTTTTAAATGATCTGGATGACTTGATTGAAACTCTGCTAATTTCCAATAATTAACAACAATATTCCATTTCTCTGTGTCCATACTACAATCCAACTACAAATCATAACAACGAATAAAAATTAATTGAACTTGATTAGTTTGAATTATTTTTCAATTACATTGCATTTAATTGTTTCACTACCCGTTTGACTTTCAAACTGCTCTTTAGTACATTGATCAATTGTTAGATCTAATGGTGATGTGTCGAATGTAGCTAAACCATCGGTACAAGAGAAATGTACAGTATGTTGCACTGGTACACTTGGTGAATAATAGATTGCAATAAATGCAACAGCTGTTACTAATTGTGCTATTAAAAAACTTAGCTTTTGGCATTTAAAATGATCTGAAATTGCACCAACTGTTGGTTTTGCTATCATACCACAAACTGGTAATATTGTATAAATCAAACCAACAATAACACTAGAGAAGCCCAATTGTCGGGCATAGGTTGATAAAAACGGGACAACCGGAGCTGTACCTGTAACAAAACAAAATCTATTTAATTATATCGTTTTTTTTCCTTCTATACATACGATGCAGTGGACAGTGACATTTGTTGCGATACAAACCTGAATCCGGAATATTGAGACTTTTTGTCTAGAGCACGATTTTAAGGGCGGCAAATTTTGGAATTTGAGTAAAACTGATAATAAAATATATTCCAAATAGAACACAGTTATTCTCCGGAATAGCGAAAGTTTTAATCAAAGTTAGAAATATTTTTCATTTTCAAGCTGCAAGAGACTTATTTTTGGTCGATTGTAGTTTTTTTTTGATATATGAAACAATTGGGGTGAATTTCTCCTGTCTTACAGCTCTTAGTATGTGATCTTGATTATGGACAATGCGTAGGGAGAACATCCAGGAAATATATGTTCTTTACCATTACAAAGGCTGTGTTCGATTTGGATGCTTTCACGCTTTGAGCGCTCACGCTTACTGACGCTATTTTTGGTGTTTTAGCACTAACAAGATCAGCTGATCGCTTGGACAGAAGTCGTTCGATTTGGAAGCGAAAGCGCGTCTAAGCGTGGAATTTTGAAAATTGTCAGATAGTCTTTTTGGTTTTAAAAATTTACAAATAATAATAATTACTGATCATCTATATACATAAAACAAAGTCGTGTGTGTTAGACCATTTATAACTCACGAACGGCTGTACGGATTTGAATGATTTTTGATTTTTTAGATTCGTCTTCGCCTAGAATAGCAGAATAACTATTAAAATATGCTAACAATTCACGGAAAAAAATTATTAAAAAATAATAATTTTAAACAAAAAATATAAAAAACAAATGACAATAACTGTCAAATAGATTTGTCTCAATTTAATAAATTAATAGTATTAATCATTCATTTTTATCGAGTTACCTAAGATTTTGCCATAGTTACGGAATAACAAGATATAAAAAAAAAATCGATGAATTGTATTTCGATTTGTTTATTTTGTGCAAGTATTAATATTAACAATATCGCGGATTAAAAGATTTAATCTTTTCCAACAAATCGTCATCTGGGTCGAATGCACAATAGAACAGAAACGGGCATTGGAAGTACTGGACCGAACATTGAAAGATCTGTGCAATGACTCAAAATATTTTGGCCGTGCAACGATTTTACTGTCTGGCGATTTTCGCCAAACAATGCCAATCATTTCAACATCAACTGCTGAGGATGGAATAAATGCTTGCATTAAATCATCAAATCTGTGGTGCTGTGTGAAGATCTGCATTTATTCACATTTATTGACCGTGAAGCAAACGAAGACGAAACTACTACTATGCAGTAACACGTTTGGTGATAAGAAAATTGATGATCAATGTGATTCACTCGGCGATATTCAAAGGAAAATTCAAAGGTGAGGAAGTTCTCATTTCGAGGATGACAACCGATATGCCCTTTGAATTTAAACGAATTTATTTTCCGATTCGTCTTGCATTCTTGACAATTAACGAATCACAAGACCAACCTTTGAGTGTTTGTGGTCTAAATCTAGAAACTGGATGTTTTTCTCATTGTCAATTGAATGCGATAACAAAATGGAGAATGTCGTATATCACAAGGTGCTTCAATGAAGAGAATAAATCTGAGTGCAACCCATGCAGCAAAATACGTAGCTTCAATAAAGCAAATGTCTTACTGACATGCCATTGAAATAATTGATTTTTGTATTTCTATCGAATTTTTGAAGTGAAAACTTCTTTAGGAGCGTTAGACGATCTTTTGGTAGGGAAAAATCATTTAGATTCGCATTAGCAACATGCTGTGGAAATAAGTTTTGACAAGCGGGTACCCGACCGCATAGCTGGCCGCTTTTGGAAATAAGTTTTAATAATTTACCAGTTTTATTTCAAAATCTAAATAACAAAGATTCTAACCACACTTTCTTTGACTTTTTACAATTAAACAGTAATTTCTTCAAACATTTCGATATTTTACCAGATTATCATTTAATTAATAGAATTAATATTATCAATTTTGTTAATATAAACCAACGAACAGGCGGGGCGAAGTCTGCCGGGTCCGCTAGTTTTATATATTATTATAAATTTAGTTGTATGGATTGGTATGGATTATTTTTTATAAATTTTAATACTAGTTGATTATTAATACTTATCGATACTTATTAACATAATGTTGAGTAACAATGCATTTATACACCCCTCGTCAGCATAACGCACTAATAACGCTTGACTTAACCCCTCCCCCCTGGTAACAATGTTACGTAATACTTGAACGTTCCCAACTTAGTTCTCAGCTGTAGATACGCATTTCCTTTCAATGAAATTAGAAACCTTTAACGATAAAGTCTTATCTTCCGTTGAATGTAACAAATTGTTAGACGATGGCAGGGTCGAAACGAATTTCAATTTGTCCAGTCAGTCTCTCTTTGCCAATACCAATATTCAGAGACGATACCCGAGTCAAAATTTAAGTACTACGGAGATCCTTAGAGGTGCTGTTTAGATTTGAATTATGCACTTTTATGTTCTTAGGTGCTATTTAGGACCTTACAGCTCTATTATGTACTGCACATATTTATAACAAGAACCTAAATAAGTACTAGTAAGTGCTGAAAGTGGAAAAAAGCAGAGCTTACTAGATTCTAAACAGTACATAATTTCTTCGTTATTTATAATCTAAATAAGTATACTAACACAAATTCTATAAGGCTATATGGCACTAATAAAACTCTTCCATTAAATTAAAGCTAACTCGTATACTATAGACAACATTTTCTGGTTGTAAACCATTAGACCAGTTCCTGCCGTTTTATCCTTATTTCTTCGACCACGGTGGGATTTAAAAAAATTTACCGAAACATAAAATTATAAAAATTTCATATATTTTTGGGCCCTATAGGATGTGCTCCTCGGGTCTCCGTATTTTTCTAGGAATTTCCAACTTTTGTGTGGACAATAAGTATTTCCGTTTAAAAAAATATTGTGTTTATTGTATTAACCAATACTGATCGAATCCGGACCTGTACACAAGTATTCGAAACATGATTTATTATAGGGCCTGGGTCAATTTGCAGATTCCACAAAAGAAGTGTTTATCGGTGGTCAACTACTTTTATTGGTGCCATTTAGCCTTACAGAATTTGTGTTACTATACTGACGAGGACTTAAATTTCGACTCGGGTACGGTGGATAACTACAGTGGTGATGAATACTACTTTGAATCCGACAATACGGAAGATGAGGACATTTCTTCGTCCGCTGGAAGTGAAATCACTAAAACAAGGAATTCACTCAGACGCTTCAATGTCGGCAGTGATATTATCAGTATTTCTGAAAGCAGTAACAGTCCTGATAACAAATGGAGAAATGTAACCAAGATGTGATCCCAGAAAAAAATACCGTTTAGATCTTGATCATGAAATCCTGCTTCACAATTAGTTTTTTCCATATTAAATAAAGTTTTAGTTTTTATAACGTAAATAGTCAAAGGGAATGTTTTCTTTACTGCCTGCGCCAATACCTCTCATAAACAGCGACGTTCATGTGTCGAACACCTCCGTCCGCAGAGGGTTAAAAGTGATTTTCGTATTTCAATACATTATAGTAATTAATGTATCAAGGGCGTTATGAGACAAATAACGCCTGAGTGTCGACAGTGTACGGCCCGAGGGCTGTACGCCGACCGCGGGCATTATGTCCATAACGACCGTGGCGCATTCATGAGTTTGTGCCATAAGTAAAAGAAGCAATTTAACATAATTTTTGTTTTTTTTTTTAATATTTTTCTTTGACATCTGAAAATTTGAGATTATGGCCACATTTTTAATAACAGCAAAAAAAGTTGTTTATCAGATGAACGCGCTTTAACAGCGGGCTATTATTTTTCATAACGCCATGACGAATGACATAAATAAATAAGAGTCAATTATACCAAATTTGCTGGTTAAACGTGAATGTCAAGTTTGCAACTGAACAGCCTAAAAATACCTATATTTTTTGACACATTTGACGTTTAAAAATTCACCTTCAACCTGCAAAGGAAAAAACATTAACCGAAAGTTTAAGTTGAACCCAGTGTTTGTTGCCCCAGTGGTTTTTTTATACAAAAGAAAAAAGAACTTCTTGCTCACTATCTACCTATAGTTAGAAGAACGCTCTGCATATAGATAGATAACAATACGCACTGCTTTAAGCATGAAATTATAGAGAATGCTTATATAAACGTATATCACGGCCCATAGCTTGTTTAGATAGCAAAGGAGAGCCAATGCCATACAGCTCCTCCTTTATTAATACTAGACCAGTGGCAGTAAACGTGTTCATAAGCAATTTCATGCCTAAAGTTCCAATTACGCTTAAATCTTGACAATGTAAGAAAAGGTTTAAATGTAATTGGCAACTGAAATAATCGTACAATATTGATAATTAGATGAACTTTGAGATATCTCTGAAGGTCATATTTTTTTAATTGTATAATTCTTAACGATTATATAATTTACAACACCTACCTGCATTATAGAAAAAATAATGTGCCTTCATCGGCAATAATTTTTTGTCAATTTGCGGTATTTGCACCATTTTTATTGCTTTATGTTACACAATCTTCTTCGGCCTTAACGTTTTGAGGTTAGGTACACTTAATAGATTAACGTCGAAAATTAAAATATATTAGAAATAAATTGTTAGGATCTTAGTTATCGAATTTGTTAATTATTAAAGATCGGTTCAGTTTGAACTACTTGAAACAAGTATTCATTGAATACAATGGAATTATTTTGAACAAATAAAAATAATCGACATAATTGTCAGACACGGTGACAAACGGATTTTAGCGATTGATAAAAGATTAATTAAAATGATAAATAAAATTAATTAGATCAACCAAAGGCACAACTTTTTTTTGAGGTTATATCGATGAAACAAACGTCACATCAAATTAAAGCAAAGTTCACAATAGCCAGTCCATTTATATATATTAACGATTCACACCCGATTGGTTGTAAATGCCGCCAATTATGTTCGGTTCATTGGAATTCTAACCAATAGGATAAGACGTTTAGTATATGCAGTATTATAATTTATATTTGTAATATATTAATTTAAAATAAATTGCTTTATTCTTTCTTTATTTGACCTTCAATTTATACCTAGTACATTGATCTACAATATTAAAAGAAAATTGTTAATTTCTTTTAAATATGGTATTAGATTTGCCGGTGAATTCTGAACGTACCATTATATGATGGCGGGAAACTTGAATTTTATCAGTGGCGTAGCAACAGCAGCCAAAATACAAACTTCGAAGATCAACAATTTTCGACTCGGTTTCTGTTCGAAACAATGATGCCAACAGTTTTTCTTATGTATCTTATGTCCTTGCTTATTTCTACTTCTATACTCTTATCTTTGTCATCTGTAACACAACCCTTCACGAATAACGCCTTTAGCAGGTTCTTAATAGAAGTGACCATAAGATCTTGGTAAAATTCTTTTGACGCAACTATGCTAAAGGTAAGATCCAGGGCCAGAATGGTGTATCGGACGATGGAGCATCGCCTGTTTGGCCGGTGCCATATAAAATTAATTTTATTCTGAAATTTGTAAGAAAACTGTTGAAAACACAAGCTGTTAGTAAAGCAGATATGCAGACTGTCCCAACTCCCAGGCCAAACAACCCTATTTCATAACTTCTTTTATCAAAACGTTCAATGCAACTTTCAATGAGTCAAATTAGGTGCTTCGAGTCTACTGCTGATATGTCCTAGTTTGAGTTCTTGAAGGTTGCATTCAAGTCTTTTAATAATGGAAGAAGCTATGATCGATGATTGCAGCGGTTGCTGATTGCTAAACGCCCGGGTTGTTTTATATCGTCAGTCCGGACCTTGTAATAACTAGTATAAAAAGAATAATTTTTAACGACAATTTGATGTAAAATATGACGATTTTTTTTATGTTGGTTACAAAAACATTGAAAACATGTCAGATAATAATGTATCTAAATGTTCTACTCCGATAGGTATGTATATAATAATATGTAAGTAAAACGATAACGACATATCTATATGCGTATACATTAAAAATATCTTTATTTTTCACTTCTATATAATTGTTTGTTTATATCTTGGATACGCGATATATAACAACCGTCATTTCAACCTAGGGCATAATAAGCGGGCGTTATGATAACGCCCGCCGTTATTATTAATGCTGATGAGTAAAAAATACAACAATCTAAAGAAAATATTTTAATGCTAAGTTAATATAATATTCAAGACATGCAAGAAACTGACCATAAAAGTAGGATTATTAAACAATACGTACCAATTCATGAAAATATGCCATTAGAACTGTCTCACTGGCAGTTTTCATAGAATTTTTATTTCTCCAGTCTTCAAATTTTTGGAGCTCTCTTCCATAAACCGATTGTGATTTTTTTTGGGAGTAACTCCTCCTCAGCTTTTAATGCACGTTCTGATATTGCTTTCGGAATTTCTTTTTCCATCACACACGGGTTTTTACTTTTTGTTATTAAAAAAATAAATAACTTCATCGTCTTAGATACAAAATAACGTACAAATTCAAAGTAGACTTCGTTTTTATAAATACGCATTTTTTGTCAAAAATTATTAATTGTAATTAATTTTCAAGTGAAAAATAAAACGTTGTATGAACCTCTGGCATAACTCGATGTTTATAAATCTCGGGCAATTTATAAATCCTCGGGCCGGAGGCCCTCGGATTTGTAAACTGTTGCCCTCGAATATAAACATCGTTATTATGCCCTTGATACATAAATAACTATTTCGTCTAACACTAAGGCTGGATTCCCACTGGGAGTCACAGTCTGGTCACGTTCCAGTCTACTAGGTTCGGCCAAATATTCTCAAATGAAAAACAAATGGAAGCATTCAAACTATCCCTAGTGACTGGATCGGAGCATGACTGGGATGGATAGTGTGAATGCTCCTATTTGTTGTTCATTCGAGAATATTTGATCGAATCGAGTAAGAAGCGTAACCGAACTATGACTGGTACGTTACTGTGGATCCGACCTAAGACTAGTAACGGAAGAGTTTCGTCTCTAATGAATAAACTACTTTACTAATTAATGAATAAAAATCTTTAACCAAGAATATATAAATTTAATTAATTTAATTTATAAAATCTAAAAAAATAATGAATGTAAAAAAATATTTTATTTTTATGTCGGCACCCCTCAAAATTTAGCATCCCGGGCAGTCGCCCGGCTTGGCCGCCCCTTTATCCGGCGCTGCCCATATAAGTGTAAATATTAATTTTTCACATGAAATCCTCACTTACCTAGTACACTAATGACTTCATTATTAAATCAGCAGTACGTAAAAAAAGTTGATATTGCGATATGATGTTCTTCTTACATCAGTTTTACGTGAGAGTGGGACTTTTGATGGCATTATTATATACATCCCAGCCAGCATCCAAATCATAAAGAATACCTCGAGAAGCCTTTTGATAGACTTCTGACAGAAGTCCAACTATGAGTTCTTAGAGACATCATATTTAAGAACTCAAAATTTAGAACTCTTCAAGACGTCTTTTTTAAGACATCGGTTTTGTGACATACATAAGTATTCTTTCTTTTTTACTTCTTATTGAAATCAAAATTATGATCTCTTTAAGAACTCATAGTAAAGACTTCAGTTTTATGATAACATAATGTATTCATTGACCAATATCCGCTAGATGGCAGCCTCGCTACAACTCACGGGCAGTAGATCACAAATGTGGAATATAAGAGCGGACCAACCACATCAGCATCCTTCTACACGATTGGATCAGAGAGCCTGACAGCCGTTGTACTGTCAGCACCCGAGCCTGGTAGCCGTTGTACAATAGACAACTACCAGTACGAGAGCCTCTTTAGACATGTTCTAGCAGCAACCAAAGCCTGAAGTATACCTTAAGCCCATCTCCGTTGACTCAAGCCGCTCGTCGGTATACATGAACCTATTGTTGTGTAATCAATTGTATCGTTGTATTATTATATCGTTATATTGTTTGAATAAAATTGTCGTCTTCGATATATTTAAGAGTTCATTATTGAGAACTCAGAAAAATGAACTCTTAAGGGAGCCATTTTTATGAATCATAAACATAAGCTCTTAAAGAATTCTTATTTGTGAAGTCAGAACAAAGACTTCTTTGCGAGCTCTTTTTTAAGAACTCTTAATTTATTCATAAAGCGACGTCTTTAGGACTTCTTAAAAAGTTCATTCTGATGATTATTCTGACGTCCAAATCATAATATAAGAACTCTTCCTACATTCTTCGAAAAGTCATATTGCTATCTGGGATATTATATACATAACATTTAAGTCATAAAAATGACATCATTGTGTGACATCAATTTTATGTCAATATGATGTCACACACATGCCATCATATCAAAGTCATCAAAAATAGTCACTATTATGTCATACTTACGTAAATGACTTATGACCTCTGTATGACGTAAATATGACGTCAAATTTAAGTCAATTGTTCACTGGGAGAGTACTATTCTATTATTAATTAACAAAAAATCAAACTATATACTACCTTATAACTCTCTGGAACTACTGCTAAATACGAAAGATTTGATTCAGTTTGGAAAATATTACTTTTAGAGGAGTTATTTACTGGTTGAAGGTGGAAAAGTTTCTTATTCATGGATGAAAGTGGTCCAGTTTTTAGAAAATTCTCTCAGTAAAAACTTTAGGATAAGAACGATTACATTTATTTTGAAAGTACAGAAATTGTCAATTGTACAATTGTCTTGGAGTTACGATTTTCCAAATTCACCATTTTTGAAGTTTCCAAAGCCTCCTTATCCCTAATTTCTTTATCTATAATATCTAAATTGTGCCCTTTATTTGGATAGTCGTAACTCGTATTGTTATTTAAAAAAGACGTTTTTAATATTTCCACCTTTTTTTGCTATTGTGAAGATTAGAGTAATCGAGTATATACGTTCTTGATAAGAACCAAACAAAGCACACTTATCATGTTCCAGTCTTTGATCTGTTAATAGTGTTTCGAAAAATCATGATGTTTCTTTGTTAATTAATAATTAATTGCACTAGTGCTAGTGTTAGAGTAAGTGCTAGTGTCGTAGACATCCCATGTCGAAAGGCTGCAGGATACCCATGAAGATGGCAAGTTCTTTTTATTTTTGTTACGGTTATGCAGTTAATAAATAGAACCAAACCATGAGTTTGTTTCTTTTTTTCAATGGTACCCCGTACGAAAATGTCGATTTTTTAGGAGTTTTGAATTGTTTTAATACGACATCTTTTTTATGACACTCTTCGATGGATCACCAAAGGCACGTAACGTAACGCAAATGATCTTCTCAAAAAAATTGTTTTCAATCAGATAAAATTTAGAAGATGTCAAAGAATATATAAATGTAGCACACTTAATCATTATTAATTTCTGGAGAGGAGCGTCGAAAATAAGTTTGCCTGGAGAGTCAGAAACACTCGGGTCGGCCCTGTTTTCAACACAGCTGATAAAAAAAAACATTGTATTATAGGTACCACTTATACGATAAATAATACATAGGTACATACTTTAATACGTACAGAGATAACTTATCAGAAAATTCGAAAAACAAAAGTTTAAATGGATTTTATGGGTAAATATTGGGAAAGCTCGGCCAATATGGCCTAACACACGAGAGAATAGCTCGATATCTGGTCGGACTTCGGTTTTCTAATATTAATATCAAAATTCTTCAAATATTCTGTATCGGACGTCTCAGTGACCTAAACTCGTCTAGAGGTATTATGCAATAGATCCGGTTTCCGGCCAAACTATTTGTTGCATCTCGATCTAACAGAATCTCACCGGACTGCAAAGCTGGATGCAACACCGAATAGTCATATTTTTCTAACGCAAATAGGTGACCTAATAATTTTCTTTCTCCTTCATAAAGAATAGTTAAAGTCCAATAAGATACAATTAAACCGTATGTTATCACATCTAAGTACCCCAGCAGTCTTTTCCTCCCTAAGCAACAGTTAAGACCCAAAGAAAGACCTATATGAGCAGGATATTATGCAATAGCGTAACTCTTATTTATCGCGGTAAGAAAAAAAAAAGAAAAAGCGGTGATTTAGTTAGAAAAAAAAACACTTCGTATAAAATCAAAGTTATTTTTTCTAAATATGTTCAATGTTAGAAAAAATAATCATTTCATTTTGTGCCTACATCATAAATAACTATATTTAAAAGCGTTGCATTTTTTTTACCTCATCTAAAAATTCCTGTAAAGACATAATAACGCAATTGATCGGCGATTATAAATAAATACGATATTAAACGTTAGCAAATTGTATAGTGAGTGGGAAAAATTGCAAGTTGAGAAATTAAATCTGCGTGTAGATTTTTTTTTGTAGGCTGCTAATTGTATGATAAATATAGACAAACCCTTTTTGGGGCCCCATAAATTTTCTGTGGTGTTATGTGTACAATAAAACATAGGACGAGTTTTTGATACGAAATGTAAAAACTTCTAAAAGAAATGAAATAAGGGCGTCCGACATAGGATTCCAATATCATGTAGCCCTTTCTTGTTTGCGTTGTACAGTTTTTAAAAAACATACTTTTTAGATATTTAGAGAAAGGCTCCTTTGAGCAACTTTGCTCGTAGCAAAGAAATTTGATTAAGTTGATTTTATTAGTCTTTTCCAGCTTTTCTAGCCACATGTGGTCCCATTAATCTTTTTGCTTTTTCGTTGCAGCCCAATAAGCACGAAAGATTGGACACTCTTGATCTGTGCAATTCTCATCTAAGGGGAAATTAGTTTTGTTTACCTATATACAAGCACTGCAAGATCTTATCTAGCGCCCTAGTTACAAATTAAAAAAAGGAGTCCCAGATGCTCTTGTCGTTGGCGCCTCTGTCTCAAGCTTCCGTATGTTTTGCGTGACTTACATTGTGCCTACCGCCGACAGTAATACAGTTCGGTTACTGGAAAAAGTGGATTATTCTGATAGAAAGAAACAAATTATGATTTAATAAAGAGTTTATTTCATTTTTTTGATTTTCAACAAATGATTTCTAAGAGCAATCTGTTTATCTTTAAAACTCCTCTTGGTCTTACTTTTAACTTTATGTTTGATCATTTGATAGTTCTTCTTTTTACCTCGTTCACGATTCGTCCGTGAACAATGCTCATTAACTCTACCATCTTTATAGCCGAATTTCTCACGATCCACTTGTCCAGCACGTACACTATCAATACGTGTCTGTTTATCATGCTTACGTTTCTTATAAATATTCTCGATATCACCTAATTTAACAAATTCAGATGGTTGCTCGATCGTCTCGTCGACAATTTTACGTTTTACACCTGTAGCATTTTCTACATGTTTACGTACATTCGCCATATCGATACGTTTGAAATCATCATCAGTTAAAATACGATCTAATGTTACTTTTTGGGCTAAATTCTTTTTACGAGTCGCTTTAAGAATTTTACGATCTTTTACATTATCCACAACGGTCGTTGCTTGATTATTCTCTTCATCATTATCGTCATTATCGGTTTCTTCATCGGAACTCTCATTATCTTTATTATTACACTCATCAGATGAATGTTGAATATCAACCCATTCTTCATCATCAGAACCGGAATTCGAATCAATTTCAATATCTTTGTTCTTCTCTTCTTCCAGTAGTACTTCAGCACCAGGCACGTAATCTTTTGCATTAATTTTTCCATAAGTCAGTGTTTCTAATTCTTGTGTTGCTTCAGTTGGACGGCCACGATCTTTCTTATGCAACAAATCCGGCCGTGTTGTACGAAATAGATGGATTAGAGATTTGGCTGCCATCATTACAGAACGATCTCGGTACGTCTTATATTGTGCCAGATCTCTTAACAGATCTTCACTCATTGCTAACGGACAACGGGCACAAATCTCACGGACTGCATTTATACCAATTGCCATAGCATCCGATGAGTTTCGTTCCGTGATAAAATTGTTGGCTAATGTTTTTAATATTGGTTCCAGCACATCTGGTGGTACTAAATCATGACTGGCTTGTGCAGCAAATTGTAGAATTCGTGTAACTTCACGTTGATGCGGTTGCAAGAATCGCTGTATATACGGATAGTAACTGAATAAAAATAGATTGTGTAAACCGATCAATCTTGATATCAAGTCGAGTGTTATCAATTTGATTTCGAAACGTTTATTTGTCGTTTCGAGTTGATGGAATAATTTCTCGGCTAGACCTTGCGGATCATGTATCAAATGGATTGCAGAGAAATTGAAAACCGGTGCTTGGGATTTCTTTTTATACGCTTTCGATGCCAATTTCTTCACTTTGGTCAATTGTTTTTCACGTTTACGCGTCTTTTTATTGACTTTATTCGCCATTATTACATCTTTCGGATCGACTTCATTATCACTATCACTATCCGAATCTTTCTCTTCGACATCTTTACCAAGAAAGAATTTGATGGAAGCAACCATAACTTTTGGGAATTTCGAGAAACAACCAGTTGCAATTACATTAACTGTTTTTGCATCATTCCATATATTCTTACGGTATAATTCGATCATGATATCGACGGACATTTTAGCAGCTCGTGCATTAGTCTCTTTCAGCATTGTATACATGAAATTCTGTAATGTTGTGTTCAATTTGGCATCTTTGTGTTTCGAATTGATATTCTTGATATCGGTGATTATATGATTCTCTAAGAATTCACGCAATGTCTTATCTTGACAACGCAACAATTGGAAAAACAATTCCAATAAATCGGTCGGTTTTAGCAAGTTCTTATTCCTCAACAAGATCAATGCACGACAGAAAATCATACGTAAATTATTATTCAAAACCGTATTGTGTTTCCCTAATAAATCGATCAATTGTTGTGGAAACGTTTGTAATTCTTTTGGATAACAATGTGCCACTTGTGCCATAAACATAACAAGATCATCCAATGTTTTGTTCTGTTGTTCTGGTGATAATTGGAATACTTCAATCGTATTTTGGAAATGCTGGTATTGTTGCATGAATTCTTCATGATATGAGGCGGGATCACGTTTTATTAAATTCTGCAATTGTGGTAGATTCTCTGGTAGTTGATTATTGTGGCGACGTACCATTTTTCTGTGTTTTGTTTAAATAATATCACAATATTTCACCAAACACGTGTAGGTTAACTCGAGGTTAACCTCAAAAACGAGAGAGGATGACAGCTGTACAATTTCGCCAATATACAACACAAAAAATTTAACAAAATCTCAATAATAATCAATCTAATTCTATTCCAGTATTATTAACTAATTAGAAAACGAAATTTTATAAAATCTGAAATTAAAATCTTCAATTATTTATGATTATAAATCTGAATTTGGATATTTACTAATTTCTGTTTAGTTGGTAATTTGTATATTTTGACAATTTTGACAGAACGCGGCATGTTTTGTTTGTTGTTTGCATTTATTTCAAAGCCTGCTATTGTAAAAATTAATTGTTTAATTATTTTTTTACGAATTGTTTATATTTAAAATGTTTAAATATTTCTATATTTTGCTATGACTTTATTGAAATTTTATAGGATTCCATATTTTCGTATAGTAAACATAGTTAAACCATTTATTAGAAATTATAACGATATACCATTTGAAGACATACCAGAAGTCTCACCAGCTATAATTAAACGATCATTAAAAGCCCATAATATATCGTTTGATGATGGTTTTACATGCTTTATCATAACATGTCCTGGATGCCAAAAGACTACTAAAACGAATTTGAAAAATGTCTACATTAATAAAACAACAGGTTGGTAGATTTAATTGTAGTAAGTTTGAGTAGTTAATGTTTTATTCCAGGTATGTTTATGTGTGCGAGTTGTAAACAAACCGGACAATGGGATAGTTTAGAGAAAAGATTTACAACGAAAAAGAAACGAATTAAATCGACTGATGATCAACAAGAAACTGTAATAAACGAAACAGAGAGATTGAATGAATTTATTAGGGATCTTCAAGATAGAACCGATCAAGTTAAGTTGTTTGATCAGGAGAAATTCTGTGATATTTTGAAGAAATTTCAACTTCCTGTAAGATTCTTATATTGCATAGTATAGTCGGAGAAGGGATTTGAAAAATTAAAGTCAAACCAATAGAAATTGTGCCGTTAGTAATGACCAAATGTATTCTGTGGAATTTTGAAAAAATCCACCTTCCTAAAGTACATTTTTTATTATATGGCAGTCAATGTTTATTTCTGTATAACAAGGTCAAGGTCGCAGTTGTTTGGGGATGAAACATGATTTGTTTAAATCTTCATAAAACACATTTGGTTATTAGTAATCATAACAATTTTGGGTGACATATCTGTACCATTACTATAATATCTTGTTATCTATTGTAACATAATTTTATTAGTTTGGCTTTAATTTGCTAAGTCAATTGTCAGACTGTACATCCCTAGATTTACACGGTTTTATGAAGAATCATGTGAAAAGAGATCTGATTTTATTGAAACCTTTAATATTTGGAATTGTATTCGAAGGTAGATCGTGCAGTCTTCTGATCTTTGGATATTGGCCCATTTTATAATCCATTTTTTTTTCTACAAAAAAATGCGATGTGATGATTTCCAGCATTAATAAATATGCGAAAGTATCCTTTCGGATCTCGTGTTGGTTTTGGTGAATCACAAAAACTAGTATTGATATTAGAACAGAGTTAGGAATCGTTAAGGAAGCGTGCTCAAAAATTATCCAGATTGTGGCTCAGAATCTGGTCAACTCAATGTTATAAGTTTTAGTTCTTTGCTTATTAATAAATTGCGCTAGATGACAACTCACGATTTTCATGATCTTTGGCAGATTACGTTTAATTCCAGCTGAAAAGTATAATATTATGATGTTTACTGTGTAATAATCACGTGCTAACGGACCAAAACGAATAAACGATTGCTGTTGAGTGGGTAACACAGTGAGATCAATTCTCAATGGTAGAAAATTTGTTATCTATCATTTACAATACCAATTGTTTATTTATTTTGATTCGTTAGAACGTGACTATCACACAGCATTATCGTAAACATCATAGTATAACACTTTACGCCTCTACGCCCAATCTGGCCGATCCGGAACTAAACATAGTCTCCGTAGGTAAAGGAGACGATTACCTAAGAGGATCTACGTATATTACTTAAAGTCAAACATTCCTCAAAGGGGCTCAATACTATTAAATAATTCAGACAGGCTATAATAGAGTCTCTTAAATTTCAAAATGGGATTGAATAACCCCCCTGTACAAAATGACATAGTTTTATATTTGGCTCATTTCTCTTTATTGGTAAATCGCATCACTGCCATATTTTACACCAATCATCTTTAGTTCTTTATCTATGAAATCTAATAAACATTGAAAAGATAAATATAACAAAAACAAAAAATATCTTCGTTTAACCGAGATCATCCAAAATCCGGTTTGTTCATATGCTATGGACAAAATGACATACATATTAAAGCTTTAAAGTTACTGGCAAAGTTCACAAGTAAAACGTTTAGTTCAGCACAAGAAGTATGAGCCCAATGTGAACAATTTAAGCATTGCAACCAGTCATCTCTATGCTTTGATAGGGAAAAAAGATCGTTGCATGCACAGTCTTCTTCATCATCTTGAGAGTTATCAGGAAAATTTTCTTCTTGACTATCGTCTTCAAATAATGTTTTAGTAACGCTTCGTTTCTTCTTCTTTGGAGGAACTTTGGGCTCATTTTTTGATTTAATTGTTTTCATATTTAGACTAGAAATCAAAACTAAAGAGGTTTGTCGAGTCTTTGGCTTACGTTTTCCTTGTGCACTTATAAACTGGGACTGGGGTGTAGTTGTATCATATGTAAAAGGAAGCAAAAATGATCGCTTTGCAGTGTAGATGGTCCAGCTATGAAACCTGGACTAGGAGCCGTTTGCTGATAATATTGCGCATTAGAGATGTCTTCCAGTGGTATGCTTGTAGTCTCCAGAGGTTCGTACATATAATCGGGAAATATTTCAGGATTTAGTGCTTTTAAAAACTTCAGAGCTTTAAATAAACGTAATCTACTTCACTAAACTTTTATGAACAATAGGACAAACCTATCTCATTTTGTCCGTTGTTTACATATGTCGTTTTCTCCATATCAGCTTGTAAAGCAAAGAGGATGTTTTTTATGAAAAAAGGTATATTAGTGCAACAACAAATTCTTGAGGACTAAAATAAATGCTACACAAATAGATAACATAGCGAAAAACATAACATAATCACAAAAAACTTGTTGTAACGAAAAAAACTTGTAACTTACCAAAAATTTTCGTCGGCTATAACATACGAATAAATGAAATGCGCGCCTTCACGTTTTGACAGGTTGGTAAAAGCCCTTAGGGGCACGTGATACGATTGTCAGTTGTGGGCTAAAGGCGGTCATATGCAAAATATGGTGCCTATGTCATTTTGTACGTATTTCCCCTACATTAATTTTTTGCTTTCAAATAAATAGGTATTAATGCTAAATTAATGCATTGAATTGAGCATGAGATGTACACTTACTTTTGCAAGTCACTGTATGTATAGTAGATCAAATTATTTATAGATTTTAAGACATGATGCCTTTGTGAGACTTACGATTACTATCATTTTAAGCTGTAAATTAGTCCAATTTTCAATTGGAAAGAAATTTTTATTAGGGAAAGTTACAAACAAAGCAACAAAACGTTTGGGCACTTGTTCTGTCCACCGATCGTCTTCGGGAAATCAACAAATGGTACCATATGAATACTATGAAGGCATTAGGTTGTAAAATCGATGCAGAACTTGTTCTACTGTACTGTATTTTCAATTGACTGGTCGTAAAAAAGCAAAACCGTGTCAATCTAGGGATAGATATTGAACTATCGGTTCTCATCAGTTTATTATTTTAGTTAATCTCAAAGAATTCCATTGATAATCTCGATATTCGTGTAGACAAAACGGAAGAAGATCTCTATTTCCCTTTGGAGAATATTAATTTTGAAATAGTTGGTTATAGGAAATACAATCGATTAAATCGCACAGATATTATAATGCCAAATCTAATTTATGGTGGTCTTCTAACAGGCAAAACCACCAAAACAAAAGATACTGCCATTCTAGTCCCAAATATTGAAGATTTCCTAGTATTATTAGATACAAAAATCAATGGTAATATTGTGTGTTTACCAAATGGTGTAAATAATTTATCACAATACGTTCTACCAACATTAGAACGATACAAAAAGTTAATCTTATGGTTTGGTAATGATTTGAAATCATGGGATTCAGCAAGACATTTTGCAAAGAAATTGGGTGAAAAACGTTGTCTTTTTGTTAGGTGAAAAAAAACACAATTACAAAATCGAATCAAATTAAAACTATAAATTTATTTTAGACCATCAGAAAAATCTCTTTTACCACATTTAATCGACAAGACTCAATATAAAACGATAATAAACTCAGCACAACCGATATGGCACAAATCGATAACAACTTTTAGTAGTTTGAGACAGGATGTTCTTTTAGACTTACAAAATATTGATAAAGTACAAGGTGTTAAATGGAAACGTTATCCACAATTGAATAAAATACTAAAAGGACATAGACGTGGTGAATTGACTGTATTTACCGGACCTACTGGTAGTGGTAAAACTACATTTATTAGTGATTATTCGCTTGATTTAGCCACACAAGGAGTAATTATCAATTTAAGGACCAAGCCCGTGATCAATGCAATGTATTTATATTATTTGATAATTTGAACTATTGGGTACTAATTAACTTAAAAGATATCTAAATACATCGCATTAATCACATACTTGATCCTTAATGGGAAATATCGAATTTTGATTGAGTTGTTTGTTTGTGGATTAGGTGAATACATTGTGGGGTAGTTTCGAGATACGGAATGTTCGATTAGCGAAAACAATGCTCCAACAATTCGCTGGTATACCATTAGATGAGAATCTACAATTCTTTGATAATTGGGCTGATAAATTTGAACAATTACCAATATATTTTATGACCTTCCATGGCCAGCAATCATTGAAAGTTGTTATGGAAGCTGTGGAACATGCCACCTATGTGCATGATATTGCACATGTTATTATTGATAATTTACAATTTATGATGGGTACAAGTGATGATTATAAATATATGGATCGTTTTTGGAAACAAGATACAATAATAACGGCATTTCGTACATTTGCAACACGTAAAAATTGTCATGTTACATTAGTTATACATCCACGTAAAGAACGTGATGATGAAGATTTAACAACAAGTTCAATATTTGGTGGTGCTAAAGCATCCCAAGAGGCTGACAATGTTTTAATTATACAAGATAAACGTTTAACTGCTATTGGTGGCAAAAAATACTTACAAGTACGCATTTGCATTGATAACACTGGTCTACATGATTTGTCATACGACCACTAATGTTTGCCGGCTGTTTACTCTTGTCGAGGCTAAAAGGCCATGAACATTCTTCTCTATTTCTGTCATTTTTGATTGTAGTCTGTCTTCTTTCTCCTCACATTGACGCTGTTAGTTCCCGTCTAGTTATTGTCAGTGGTACACAAGTTTTCGCTTCTGTCCACTGTTTTTTGAAAACTCCATACTCGAATGCTATACTGATATGCTATTCTACTTGTTTCCTTGTATAAAAGTTTAGTTTGTGTGCTCCTTAATTCAGTAACTTTTAGCGCTCTGTACAGGGCCGGCCCGAGCTTTTCTGTCGCTCCAGGCAAGTTTATTTTTGGCGTCCCTCTTAGGAAATAAATAATTTTATGATTTCTTCGGAACCGATTTCTTCGACATCTTCGATAATTACTTTTCTATTTATTTTAAAAATAATTTATCATGAGTTAATAAATTTTGAGAAAAATAAACCTTAACTAAACCTTATTTGATCGAAAATAGTTTTTTTTTTAATATCAGGAAAAAAGCCACTTGCGACCCAAAAATGTGGGCTGTTTTCTCTCACTTTAACTATAAGCCTCTGTTAAACAGAAAAGGAAACGTAACACAGAAACGTGCATTGGGAATCAATTTTAAGAGGAACTGTTTACGTCTCTCTTGCACTTTACAACTTTATAGTGTTTTCTTTTAAATACTACTATAAATGAGAATAAGGCTACTTAAATAAAAGACACAATACAGTGAAGGGATTGGGGCTAAGGACACAATTAGAAACTTCAGAAGAACTTGATTGGTGGATTTGGTAAATTCCAGGTCCTTGGGAAGATGCCATTGTAGTGTTGCCAATTTTTGTACTTCCAAAAAAAGATATTGGTCGTTATCCTAAAATTTTGACTACTGAACCTCTTTTACGATCTATGAGGTCTGAAGACCTGATAGGGGGCCGATCAATTGTTTATCCCTGAATTTGAGAATTTTCCACCTTCAATCAGTTAATAATATTTTCCGTATTTATTACCAGTTCCCAAGAGTTCTAAGATAGTGACCCAATCCCATACTGAGCAAATTCAAACGACTTAAGACAGTTGTACCATTTTTTTTTCGATTGATAATAGAGGACTTTTTAAAAAATTCTACTCAGGACACACTAAAAAGAGCCGCCCTAAAATTATGCTGCTCCAGACAGCTGCCTGGTTTGCTGTGGTCTCGAGCCGGCCCTGGCTCTGTAAAATGTTGAAGATTCAATGAGATTTGCTTGTTTTAACCAATTATTTATGCGGGTATCTATGCTGTATTAACGTCCCTTTTCGTTTGTTGGAAAATTTCTTTTATAATTGATTTTCGTACGACAAAAACAGTGTTGACTGGTGTTGATCTCTTATCACAATTGTAAAATAATTTAATTTTAGATTGCCAAAAATCGATATAGTGGTGATTTAGGAATTATGGCCTTAGATTTTGATAAACAAAGCTTGAGTTTTGCAAAAAAGAAAAAGGCCCCACAGAAAGAATCAACAGAGAAAAATAGCTGATAGTGATCAACACATATACAAAAAATAAACCAATTTTTCGAACTTTTGCCGAATTTATGAGTTTAGACGAAAATTCGCAGTTTACAATCTATTAACAAAAGTATGTAAATATTTTGTTTAATTAAAATTTTTGAAAACCCCGCCATTCGGTTGTGATTACTGGGAAACCGACTTTTCCAAACTTGCAGAACATTTCTATCCTTGTTTAATATTTCTTACGTTTATCAAATGTTTCCTTTTCTAATGCACGTGATGATATGCAATCACAAAAAGAGATGGAGAATAACAATTTGTGTCTGTTTCAGCCTAATTTGTTTCGTTTAGCGCCCAGGATGCTCGAATCCAGTAATTACCACTATTGTCAGATTTACCGAAATTCCACAAAATCTAAAGAATCATTTTTTCTTTTTTGGATTTATTAATTAGTGAAACTTTCAAGAAAACAACAATTTCTAGTATATTTTTATTTCATATTGAATGTTTTTGTATGAATGAAATACTAAATTGTTGAGAATTAAATTTTATTTGAATCTAGTGTTTTTTTTTTACATTTTGACCTGGCAACCCTGATGTTGACAACTTGACAACTCACCAAAGAAATGTTAGGTTATGTAGAATCAGCTGTTTACAATGCAATTTTACAAATATCCTCAAATTTTAGCGGATTAATTTTATTTTAAATAAATAATTAAATGATTCTACGTTAGAAACAATGCAGTTCCTTATAGTATTATTTTGTGCCATAACATTATTAGAAACGACTGAAATTAAATTACCAACAATCCTGGTATCCGTTTTAGCCCGCAATAAAGCTCATACTTTACCGTATTTTTTAACAGCATTCGAAAATCTAAATTATCCCAAAGATCGTATAGCTTTACGGTAAGAATTTGGTTTGAATTGGTGCTGATACATTTAATTGAACAAACTAAAAAAAAAACATTCATTCAGGATTCGTAGTGATCACAATTCGGATAAAACAATCGAAATTCTACGATTATGGATAGATAACGTTAAAGATAAATATCATTCGATTAGTACCGGTTTCATTGAAGATAGTGAACATTATGTTGATGAGAGAGGACCGGCTCATTGGACCGAGGAACGTTTCCGGCATGTAATCAATTTGAGAGAATCAGCATTGAATTATGCCCGAAATATATGGGCCGATTATTATTTGAGTTTAGATTGTGATGTATTCTTAACAAATCCGGACACATTACATCATCTAATTGCTAAGAATTACACAATCGTTGCACCAATGCTAAGATCGGATGCTTTATATTCGAATTTCTGGTATGGTATGACTGATAATTATTATTATCAACGTACTGATGATTATAAGCCGGTTGTGCAACGTGAGAAATTGGGTTGTTTTGATGTACCAATGATACATTCGTGTGTTTTAATTGATCTACGCCATCAACAATCGGATTTATTAACTTATGATCCATTTAAAGTGAATAATTTCGATGGACCAATTGATGATATAATTGCATTTGCTGTTGGTGCTAATCGTAGCGGTATTTCAATGCATTTATGTAACGATCAACAATACGGTTATGTAATGGTGCCACTTGAACAAGACGATCATTTAGATATCGATTTTGAACAATTAACAAATATTAAATTAGAAATTATAACTGATGAAGAACCATTAGTTGTTAATGAATTATTGAAAGTCTATACAACATTACCGATAAAAGATACTTTGGGTTTTGATGAGATTTTCATGATTAATTTAATTCGACGGCCGGAAAGACGACACCGAATGATGAAGTGTTTCGATGAATTAGGAATGAATGTAACCATAATTGATGCTGTTGATGGAAGGTGAGTGCATTTTTTGTGTTCAATTATTATCTTAGTGTAACTTTGAAATGAAAAAGTTCCATTTGGGGCAATATTTAATGTAAATAGAGATGAATTTTATTAGTCGTCACCATATTTGAGTTTTATTAGAATGTACTGCCGGTGTTTCAGGTGTTCATTTACCATAATAATCGTATTTGAACGTATTTTTTTTTAACTTACTAAACTGCTGTTGGACTATATTTTATTTTACTTCCTCTAATCCTAATGACATTCTTTTGTTGACCTAATTCCATTCTTTTCCTATTTCTTGCCCCATTTGTTCTTCAAACTAATCTGTATTATTTTTATTCTTGTAAGTGTCTCATTCATCTTAATTGTTTCTACTATATTGCTGTTCCTTTTAGGATTATACCTAGTCGCTTCATATACAGGGTTTTACACATAACTGTTAGCCCTCGATTGACTCGCAATTAAAAGAGAATCAAAACTTTTCTTGTGTTTGTCAACTAATCTTAGACAACATTCTAAACTTGAAGAATTTTTCGTGAACAAACTCAAAAATCAGACTTTAAAACTAAAAACAGCAGTCTAACAATTCCATGTAAATGATTTTTTTGTTAGTTATTGAACGAATTTCAAAATTAGCAATTTTTGGACTTTTTTTACTAATCAAAGGAAGTCTAGACATTGTGTTTTTTTTTTTGGAAGATCCATTCAGAAACAAGCTAGATATTCGAGGAAAAGATTTATGTGAAACAGCCTGTATATCTTGTCTTATTCTGTCCTATTTTGTCTTGTTGCCAGTTTTCTAATTATTTCCGACTTTGTCTTTTTAAAAGTCGTTTTTTATTAAGTTCCAACAATTCTTTTATCAAATTGATATTTCATTCTATGTAGCCTTATTTCTTTTAATTGAAATTATTAAATCAAACCAAATATAATGTTGTATAGGGTCAATTTCATGTTATTGTATTTGCTAAGCACTGTAGAAGTTTTCTGGTGGAGAATAATGTGTGAGCAATAAAATGTGCGCGATAAAAGTATTAACTTTTCCCAAAGTACTACTTTTCAGTTTTTTAATTTCTTTTTTTTTAAATAATTTTCGATATTTTTGTACAACGTGGTAGATTATTCCTCTCTAGAGGTATTAATCACATTCACATCAGTTCTAATATATTTACAGTATGTTTCACTACAGATTGCATTGTAGTTTCTGGTATACAATACACAAAATTTAATGAAGAATAAAAGTGATAAATACAAGTACATTTGATAGAGATTAGTTGAATTATTGCCCATAGCCGTAGATAATAGCCACAAAGTTGGTACAAATAATATCGTTATCTGTGCGTTACTGTAATAGTCCGGTGATAAATTGAACTGGGACCTTTATCGATTTTCGAGTTATAGAAATAGACTTTAATGACGAACAATCGGCTAGAGTCCGACAAATTGAATAGCGATTTAACAGTTATTCATAAACAGTGGCGGCTCGACGAAACAGAGCGGTGAGGCAATAAGGCACTTTCAATAACACAATTTTCAATAAATAACATTTTATCATAAAATACTCACTGAAAGGTTAAACAAAAAAACGAAAAATGTGAAAGAATGCAACATAGGTATTGTAAAAGATTCTCTACTTTGTCAATAAATTTTTGGGCAATTAATTTATTCGATAAATCGTATTTTACAAAAGTTTCAACTAAAAAAATAAATAAATGTTCCGATGTAGGACGACCACTGAGATAAAAAAACCTAAACACCGTTCAACTATCGTGCCTTCTTTCAAGTACCGAAAAATTACCGAAATTTGAGAAAAGCACTTTAAATCTATGGTCGCATCTTCTTACCAAGAAAGAAATTTTGCCACATTAATCTCTATGTCAATTCTTTGTTCAAAAACATTGCACTTAGCCAATAAATAAGCCTAAAGAGCAGCTATTCTCAACCGCTGGTCCACGGAGAAATTTTACTAGTCCGCGGACAATTTTTTCTATCCGCGAAAAAAATTTACTTATCAAAAAAAAAGTAATAACTAAATTTTAATTTATAAAATTACGAAATACAAATATCTTAAACTAATTTTGTTGTTAAAAAGATATCACTGATTCGCGAATTTTTTTTACAAATTTTACTGGTCCGCGGACCAAAAAAGATTGACAAACGCTGCTATAAAGAATGATATTGTGAGTGGGCGAGAAATTAAAATTTTTGTAGAGCCCAAATGAAAAAATGCGTTTAAAATAAATTAATTTAAAATGTATTCTTTTATTTATTATTAAAGCTTTTGTTTCTATAAGACAGGACAGGTGAGGCATTGTCTGCCCTGCCTCTCCTGACGAGCCGCCCCTGTTCATAAAATGGAGAAATTCGCTTAGTGTTATGATTGTGATAGCAAGGTTGACAAAGCCCCCTTTGTTCCTCTTAATTGATTATGAATAAAGAATAATAAAAACTTTTGAAAACTGTTATTGAATACTGTTCTGTTTCATTGAATTGTAATTGTAAAACAATCAAATTATCAATTCAACCGCAATATTTACAATAGTGTCAATCAGAATTCGAAACCAGCCTGCTTGTATGTGGATTCTCGTCTGATGTCGTTTATTCTGCACTGTTGCAGTCATACAGCTTAAAAAAGCGGTTATTGTGGTTGTTTTTAGCTTTATTTTATATTTTTTATTTGTAAAATTGACGTACCTACTCGGTGTGATCATCAAACAGAGGGAAGAGGCTGGTACAGTGTCGCCTTTTCAAAAAACAGTGGCAATAAAAAAATTTACGAGTGTTTTTTGCTAGACAGAAACATACATCAACTAAAGCAAAATTTATTTTTCCATTACTTTACATTACTACATTAATTATTATTATATTCGTTAACATAATTATTATGTTAAATAGTGGCCACTTAGTTCCACAATGGCCACTGTACTAGCCTCTCCCCTGTTAATGGAAAAAGAAATCTGCAAAGGAAAAAGAAAACTCAGTAAAGTGTAATGGATGGAATATGATGAAATTTTTCCTTTAGTTACAATATTAGAGTGCATTAAATTAAAGAGACTGACATTGATATGAGGTCCATTTTCTCGGCTTTTCCGGCTAGAGCAGTGAGTTATATAAAGTCTTTTTACTAGATAAGTGCATCATTGATATATTTTTTTTGAAAACAGGCAAATCAAATAGAATGTTAAAATATTACATTTGATCCATGTCCTTATAGTTCGTTGTTAAATTTGCGAGAACCAAAGAAGGTGAAATGCCAATTAATAAGTGAAAACATGGGTTTGAGACAGTCAAGAAATTATTTATCGTTTTATCGAATTTCCCAGGCCTGCGATTAGTAGACATTCTGAGGTGAATGCATCAATGTGGCATTTAATGCAAATCTTAAGCCAATATCGATAAATATTTAATTAGATAGGCCAATTAATAAAAAGCTACAATAACACGATTTATTTACGTATGTACTGTTTTTTTTAAATTTTTTTTGTTTTCCTTAGATTAGTGTTTCTTCTAGAATTATCGTTAATTTTGTATGCGATTAATGGAATTATTTTTACACATGTGTCCGTTTAAAGGATTTATGCCACAAGAGACCTTATTGATTTACCAGCGACTTAGTTTTATGCAATAAAAATTACTTCTGTGTCGTTTTTACCGTTTCATAGCTATCGAGAACCACTGAAATGATGCATTATTTGTGATAAATTGTTAACACTAACGTATCGATCCTGTTAAATTTATTAAAGTTTACTTTATTCGTCTTTTTATCAAGTGTTCTGATATTCGAGATGAAAGAGTACAACCATAGAATGGCTCAGTAATTTATAATTATATTTAATCAAAGGCGCTTTTTTTCTGTTTTTATTGTTGAAAAATTATAATCGATATATATGATTTTTTTTTTGGTAAAATTCTCATTAATAACAAATGGACAATTTCAAAACCTGTTTTATGTGGAAATAAAACGAATTAATTTCATTAAATTTTGTGGCTGTGAATTGTTTTTGAAAGCTATAAAATTGATATAAAATTTCTCGCTATTAGATAAAAATAAATGTTATGGGACCATAAAAGTTGCGGAAATTGCAGGGTAGATGTTTGTTATTAAATGATCATTAATCATTATAGGAATTCTTTGATCTCTTATTGTTATTTTATCTCTAGAAAAACAGTCGTTGACAAAAAGTTGGGAAATAGTGTGTACCGCCCAGTCATAGACGTCCGCAAAAATGTAATATTATCCCACAAACAATCGAAAATATAAAGTCCCAAATTAACATAATTTTCTTATAGTAGGGTAAATTTCGTATCGATGACCAGTTTGTTGGTGATTTACAACTACATAGTTGAAGATTTCCGAATATTTATAATATTCTTTCTCAAAATTATTGCACTGACTATATGGATTAGGTCATTAGGCCATAAAATCGATTTGAAATTTGCTCTGCTTGCCTGCTGATTTTAAGAAATTTTTGTTGCCTGCGACATATCAATAATTATTATAACAGTCCTAACAAAATTTTTATGCAAAAATGTGCATAAAGATCTTTTGTAAATCAGGTATTTTATTGTGTTCAACGGAAAAGGAATGGTGAAGTAAAATAAAAAATTTTTAAGGGATATTTTTTGCAAAAAATCGTGTCTTTAAAAATATAAGGGTTGATTTAGCCCCGCTATGCCCCAGCCAGGTCTGCGGTTCTGTGTTTGGGTATTATGAGAGAAGTATTAGACAAGTATTCAGCGTGCCTCAAATACTTACCCAAAAATATCTATCAGCTTTCGGACTAGTAACAGTAATTCTTTCAGTAAATCGGAAAAAAGAAATTAAAAATATCACTTACAGTTCTTTAGAACGTTTCTTGAAGTTCTTCGACACTCATTATAGACCTATCTGAATCTTGGGTTTATACCCACGACATAGTCAGCAAAAGAAGTGTTGACAATTCCAAAAATGCCTTGCGGAAGAGACAAGCGAATTGCAATACTGCATATAGGGTATATGGTTGGGTGCCAAACGGCTTATTGATATCGTGAATTGTTCGGCGACATAGGCTCATTGACAGTACTTTTTGAAAAATGGTTCAAGGAGAACCTAGAGATCATTCGACCTCAAGGTACATTTGCGGGGCGTGTCAATTGAATTTTACATTGTGTATGGGCTTGTGAAAAAAGATTGTAAACATGGAATGAAGGCCAATTGAAACTTGAAATACGATACTAGGCAATCGGATCGACTACAATCCTACAATTGTCTCACTGGCTATTTCCGGTTCTATGGTATGTTCTACATTATTTGTGCGCTATTGGCCAATCTATATTTCCACGACTAGATGTAGACTTTGTAAGGGGTAAGCCAGAACTGGGGGACTGGGGATTACACTGACAATGAGATTGACGTCGTTATCCAATAATATGTGGTTACATTACTTTACAGTGGAAGAAACAGCGAAATCAAATCTCAATAATTATCAACACAAATGAAAATAGTGACGAAAACTCAGATAATGAAGACCTTTCTTATCTTTGTAAACAATTATTTTTTATTTACGTGTAAGCTTTCAAGTTGTCTATAAATATTTGCCTTATTTTGCTTTGGCTTGATCATTGAAATATCATACAAAGTAAAGCTCAATTAAACATTCCTTTTCCTTTGAACACACTTACACGCTTTAGAAGATGTCTTTATACTCATTTGGTGAGAATTGTGTGCGGTATGCGAGTCCTTTTGTTGGGACTCGCATACATACCGCATAAAAGTTTATTGACTTGTAAATCAGAGGCTACAAAAATCTTTTAAAACAGTATGCATATTTTCCAATGAACCCTTTAAATATGATGATCTGTGAAAAACATAACCGCTGGCAGATAAAACTCTTCCTTTGTATTTTACTACTTTCACAGATATTCAATTTCGTGTTCATCTGGTTTTTGTTTACTATTCGTCAGACTAATTGTTGTGATCTGTTTTGTATGTACATCATTGAAAGTGTCATGTTCAACCCCTAAAACCGCAAATTCTTTACCATCAAGACGAAGATAAACCACATTGAATGTGTTTGCTTTAAAAGCAAAGGGTGTGGGATAATATTTTATTTTCTGGTGATGCTTATTACTAGGTTGTGACAATTGCCAAATTTTGTCATCTTTCCAATGTCTCTCTTGCTCTTTATCTCTTTCTAAAGTTGTGCTCTCCTTTTAGGGGCGCCATATTTTACCGTGTCTTATATAATCACAATTAAATTCACTATCTTTGTCTGAGATTACCCGCACATCAGTCATGAGGCCACTCATTACAATTCAGACATTGCGTCCATGATTTTTATTTATTAACTTAATTTAATTATAAAATAATTTTTTCCTTACTTTTTGGAGGGGTACCCCATTTTGCCCGCAACAAAATTTTTTATGGCAACTGAATATTTGATTTATCTACTTTAATTCCATTTAAAAAAAAGGAAGATTCAGCATATTTAAAACATGGGAACGCCGCAATTAAACTAACAACGTGGCAATCAAATTGACTGTAGTGACAACTGACAGTTTTACGGGGTTTTAATCCCGTTAGAGGGTGAATTTTCAAAAATCCTTTCATAGTGAGCGACAGCACCATGAAAGGAATATATGTGCCACATTTAAAGTCTATCGGACGGATAGTTTCGGAGATATCGTGACGAGTCAGTGAGTAGTAAATCGCTTTTATATTTATAAATAAAGACATTAATAACTACACCACTATCACATTAAACACTGATTTTATTTAATAAAATTTTACAAGTGTGATTTTTTGCATTTTTGCAAATCTCACATTTATTCAAATTTTAATAGAAAGATAGGTACATAGATCATCCCAATGTTTTATTTTTTAAATTATTCATTTTTACAGAAACGTATTTTCCAATTCGGTACGTCCGATTGTAACGTGATTTTTTGGACGATTATTATGTATTGATGAGAAACGTGTCCGTAACGAACTATTACTGCAAACATGTACTGATTGTTGTGGTGCTAAAATATAATTACCATTGTCCGGATTTGATGATGGACAACAAATGTGAGCCAATACTGATTGCATGTGTTTTGTACCTTCCTGAAACAAATACGAAACAAAATAAAATTGCCAAAACTAATAAATAAACAGAAACAGTTTGAAGTAATTTACATCAATTATTTTTTTTTATCAGTTTGGAATGTTCTATTTCCGTTTAATTCGAATCGAGGATTGTATTAATTTAAAAATACAATGCCGTAGAGATTAATTTGTTTTTATTTAGTCGACTGAACTTGACTTTTGAATATTTAAAAGCTAATTTAATGCAACACAAAAAATATATATTTTTCAACATAATTCAAGAGCCATTAGTTTTATCTCCAATGCTTGTCTGTTGAGTGTAATAATTATATATAATTTACAATTGTTTTCAGGAAATAACCGTATGTCATTCGAAGAAATTTGTGTTATTCATAATTTTATTGTTAATACAGATTTTGTATTTAATTTTAACAGACAATACTTCCTCCTGTCTATATTTTAACTACACCAACATAAAAGTCGGTTGATTGCAATTTTCATTATTTTTCCAAGATTTATTACTTTTTCCTTCAATGTTAATGTAATATTAGAATCTTCTTTCTTCTCTATGTCTATCCTCAAGTACTCATAATAAGAAATAAAAGTCGTAATTAGAAATAAGTATGCCAAACTGTTGAAAAACAATGTTAATGAACGGTAGTCGAGTATTTTAGTATGGGTAGAATTTAATTGAATTTATTTGAATTTTAATCAAATTTCATTGGAGTCATTGGTCCACAAAAATGTACAATTTGTAAACAAAACTATGTTTATGACTGCTTGTAATAATTGTAGTTTTGATTGATAATGCGTAGACGACACCGGTGGAAATTCGTGATTTTAATGGCGTAATATTTATTATGAGAAAAAGTTTTACATTTTCCTAAAAACTGAGACAAATTAATGAAGTAAATAGCAATTTAGATAGAGAAGTTTGCTTTGAGGTATTCATATTTTATCGTTCGGCTTTGTTAAATTTAAACGAAACAAATGAGACTTGAAGATTTGTTAGACAATTCCTATGTTATATTTCTTATTTTCTATCTTAATAAATGTTAACAATACCTATTATTTCGTGTATTTATTATTATTGACTTAAAATTTTTTATTCAACAATTCGGAACTGAATCGTATCAAGTATTATTTTCTTCAAAAAAAATGGTGCCGTTTGCATTTGCAGAAAAACTGTCGTTAAAAATTATTTTTTGTCAGCCGCCCTAAAAAAACGTTCCTTTTGATGAAAAAATACGGGGGAATTTTTTTCTTTTTTTTTGGACAACAAGAACACGTGCCGCACGGCCTTTGAAGATTATTTCTTCATGAAATTACAGTTTTTTCAAAATATCTCTTAAAGTAGACGGATTTGGGAAAAAATCATTGAAAGCAATTTCATAGAAATAAAATTCTCTACAAAAAAGGTCTCTTTTGATTTTTTCATAAAGTTCATATTTATGGAGATATTTTCAATAATGAACTCAATAACTTCATAAAATCAAAATTTTCAGACATATAAAAGTATTTTTTTTTAAATAAAAACCATTTGGTAACTTAAGTCACATTTACAATTATTAATTTAATCGTTTTTATTTCCGAAAAAAATATGTTTATACGTCTGAAAATTTTGATTTTATGGAGTTACTAAGTCGATTATTGAAAATATCTCCATAAATATAAAGTTTCTGAAAAAATTAAATGAGACCTTTTTTGTGGAGGATTTTATTTCCTATGAAATTGCTTCAATGATTTTTTCTCAAATCCGTCTACTTTAAGAGATATTTTGAAAAAACTGTAATTTCATGAAGAAATAATCTTCAAAGGCCGTGCGGCACGTGTTCTTGTTGTCCAAAAAAAAAGAAAAAAATTCCCCCGTATTTTTTCATCAAAAGGAAGGTTTTTTTGAGGCGGCTGAAAAAATTTAATTTTTAACGACCACCCTACTGTACAATCTTGTTCAAAATACTTAATATTGGAAACTTTTCACTTGCCTGGGTTGTTTGAAACCTTTTCACTTTGAAATGCTATAAAATGCGGAGAATTTGAGACAAAAATCTTTTATCAGGCGTGAAGGAAACCAGTTCTACATGGCACAAATCAGAATAGAAATGTATTATTTCAAACTGGGGTATTCTCGAGAGAATTGAATGTTTTTATATAATCGCTATAATTATCAAAATCGTTAATTTTCACGCTTCTTTATCATTAATTTTAATCGATAGAATAATAAGGTTTTATTTAATAATTTGGCGTTAGTCAGAATAATGTAATTTTACCGTAATTGCACAGAAAATTGATTCGCTAATCAGTTAACGGAACTTTTAATAATTTCAATTAACATTTAGATAATGATACGAAATTTTTAATTAAATTTTAAAACGTTGCACAATTTAAATAGATTGACGCAAAAATGGTGGATGCGCCGGGTCATTTTTTTGTAAAAGAACAAAAATAATACTCTTACCTGGATCTCTTTCATTCGTATACTGTAAATAATCGGATTCGCTAACATTTTCAACACAATCAACATATTCTCTAAACATCTCATCGACATAACTTCAATTAAATAATGTTTGATTAATGAATCTAATTCGTCACCATGTATGTAACAGTCCGTTTTACACATTAAAACAAATATTAATAGAGCCGGCATCCAACCAATAACACATGAACCAAGTATCAGTAATGTTGTATAAATTGCACGAATATTCCCTTCTAATTGTCGTTGTTCACGATGCGTTTTATCATTTGTGAATGTTTTCCTTGTACGGCTCGTCCATTTCACACTACCACCTCTCGATAGATTCTTCCATAAATTCTGTTGACGACGCACAATTACCAATATATGTGCATAACAGATTGCCATCAATATAATTGAGATGAAAAAGAATGCTGAATAAGTCATACGGAATTGAAATGTATCATAAAATGTCGTTTTATTATTCATTGTATCATTAATATTTTCAATCCAATAATCACTATCGGCTTGACATACAAACAAAATTATGATAAATATTGTTGGTAATAGCCATAATAATATTATAACGCTTGTAACTTTACGTCTTGTCACAATTGAATTGTAATGGAATGGTTTTAAAATGCCAATGTAATGGTTGAGACTTAATGCCAACAGGTGGGTGACAGTAATCAAAATACCACTCAATTTAATCATTTCTAAAACAACTTGAAACCATTTCACATTTATACCAATTATTACAGGCAAATACGTATTTATATATAAGGTTAATGCAAATATTGATGAACTTAATGCATCAGCGGCTGCTAAACTAATGCTCATTTTTAATGTTGGCGGCATTGGTCGTCTAATCCAATTTATACTTATAAATACAATTACGTTAACAATCATTGCTGTTATCGCCGTTATCATTAATATAGCCACGAATATTTTCAAATATGTTGTGGCTGTATCTATTGTATCATCATTCATTTGATTCGAATTATTTCGATAAGCATTATCTAATGTGAAATTGTCCATTTTATTTTAGCTGAAAAATAAATATATAATATTATACTATTGAGTATAATTCACAAATCAAATAAAAAACATATTCAGTCTTTTTATCTGAAACCACTAGTATTTTAATTAAAATACAAGGATATTTGTTTGAATTTAAACAGTAACTGGTTGGGTTGTGAACATCCTGTTTACAAGAAACTCGGAAAATTGCGGAATGTTCTACACATGTACGGAAATTGAAAAAATACTAACCATGTACTATTTGTTGCACATTAATTGAGTTATTAATTAGTTTTCGAATGTTTGGATAAACTTTGCAACGTTTATATTTTATTGATGGCTTGTTTATTCAACTATATTATGGATAGTTTGAAATTGTCTTATTCAGTAATGGATTGGAATACAAACAGAGTGGATGAGGTGTGGAATAAGTCCAATAAATCTACTGCTGCTGAAAAAAAATCAACCACTTTGTCACATACACAATTATCTGTTCACTCAAGTGGTTTTAACCCTGACAGGACGCTCCATCTTTTGAAGAAAAAAATTTTCAGATTGCTTGATAACTATCCGTTCTTTGATTTGTTAGGATCATTGTGTGTTTGCGTAACAAACGGTAAAATTCGTATAGTTTTAATTTTGCACGCTTTTGAACTAGTGCTTACACTCAATATCAATGTTAGATAATAAGGACTTATCCAAGTTCTACTGCCAATCGGTCTCATGAGGTGTAATTTCAGGATAAAATTGTAAAAACTGTTATGTTCAAAGTCAAAATCTGAATAAGGTAGCTTCCGCCGATTTACTATTTAGCTATTCTCTCTAAAAATGACAAACTTGAACTCCCACTAAATGAAAAGAATTTGAATTAATTTCAGTTATTTTAAGGTGATATTAATATAAGCCGAGTAATAAAGAGAACACTAAAACCTGAAAAGTAATTAAAAAATAGAGATTAGTGTTTGTAATAAAGGGAAAATAACTGACAGAGACGATAAAAAGGCAACAAAACGGATATCGGGTCTAAGGGAAACCAAGCAATGAAGAACACACAGGAAATACGATATAAAAACTGCGGAAACAAATAATAAAAGCAACCAAGCAAAAGATACAAAAAAGGAGTATTAAATTTGAACACGTTAAAGCTCCAATCTGAAGAGATTAGTGCGCTTTCGAATTACTTTTCATACAATTTTTTTCTAGTTATTTGAATACTTTAACAAACATTTTTTATTGTTACTTGTATTTAAGATCGATCAACTATTCGTTTGAATGCTTAAATAAAACGAACAAACTTGAAACACTGCAGTATATAGAATCAATAATGCAGCATCCTTGCGGTAGTGTTGCCTTTTTGAATGATTCAATTAATCGTGCATGTAGTCTTTCAAATAAAAAATAATAAACAAATATATCAACTTAATCGAATATTTATTAAAATGTGAAATTTTTACAGAGCTTTAGATGTAAACGTTTTAGAGAACATCTCATTTCTCCCCGAATATGCCGATCCGTATCATAAAAGGTGAGTACTCTATATTAATAGCATTATTTCACATGCAAATTATTCTGTTATATATGTACATTTTACGATAATATTTTTTGCTTTTTCACCGATTTTAGACCGATGACTTTAGGCGAAATTGGTTGTTTTTTGAGTCACTACACAATTTGGCAGAAGGTATATATATATAAAAAAAGAAATAAAAACATTCCCGATAAAACTATCTATATGAAAATTTCCAGATCGTGTTGAAAGGCTACAAACGAACGTTAATATTAGAGGATGATATACGTTTTGAACCGTTTTTTCGATCAAAAGTGCGCAATTTACTGACAGAACTCGATAGAATACCGAGTTGGGATTTAGTGTAAGTTTCGAAATTTTCTATATAAAAAAAAGTTCGAGCATCACAATTAGATTTATACAGTTATTTCGGGCGGAAACGTTTACAAGAGAATGAAGAGCCATGGGTGGATGGTTCGAATCTGCTTGTTAAAGCTGGCTATTCATACTGGACATTGGGGTATATGCTAAGTTTGTCAGGTGCAAGAAAACTGATTAATGCTGATCCATTATCGCGATTATTGCCAGTTGATGAGTATTTACCCATATTATTTGATAAACATCCTGTTAATGAATGGAAGAATCATTTTCCAATTAGGGATTTGATTGCATTATCTGCATTTCCATTATTGATTTATCCGACTCATTATACGGGCGAAGATGGTTATATCAGCGATACAGAAGATTCATTTATTGTTAAAGGTAATCTTGTTACGCCCAGAGATGATCTTTGATTTTTAGATCTTGATTTTGCTTTAAATTCGATTCGATTTTATGTGCCATACTTTTTTATTTTTAATTATAGATTTATTTTCTAATGTGCCTTAAAACTCTCGTATAAATAAAGATTAATTTTGTACTAATCCATTATATCGAAAATTAATAAAACTTTTTCGCAGAAGTAGTTGTTTAATTCGTACAGCCTTTAGTACAATAAATAAAAAGCAAACGTAATCACTTATCTTGAATTTGTTACGGTTAAGATTCTCGCATGGTTAGTGGAACGTCGCCTCGGCGATATATCGTAAAGATTTATGCCATGTGCAGACATGTTTTATATTCTCATATTGTTAAAATAGCAGTCATAGAGACGTATAGGCCAAGGGGGATGTAATCAGGAAACACAATGGAGAGAATTGAAGGAATTTTGTAACTTTAGTGAAACAAACAGCAGGAATTCTTTGTGCGCTATCAGTCTCTGTTACGCGTACATTATTCTGTGGTTTGATCCACTGACAAAGTAATGAAAGGATCGATAATGTACTAACACAGATTTTTGGTTGTGTGAAAGATCGGAATTGGTCTAAACAATCTGGACTTTGATTTCCTTAAAAGATTGATAGGCATCACAATTTCAAGTGATGGTCTCTAAATGTACTTTCCAAGGGCGTCACTTATTTGATTATTATTGTCTAGTATTGTTGTTTTTCACAAATATAAGCTTTTATTCAACTTTGAATTGTTTTATATACAAAGGAAAAAGACTAATAACGAATTATTCGAAATTCCAACGAGTTTGTTACTATTTTTCTCTTTGAATTTATTACATTTTTTATCCCCATTTG
Source organism: Epicauta chinensis (assembly GCA_021725515.1). Classification (NCBI taxonomy): domain Eukaryota; kingdom Metazoa; phylum Arthropoda; class Insecta; order Coleoptera; family Meloidae; genus Epicauta; species Epicauta chinensis. The sequence goes on from JAEDXX010000028.1 coordinate 837,035, forward strand.
CTGCTTGTTGCAGATTTTAATATAGCAACGTTTGAATTCAACATTTGAACATTCCTTTGAGTTGTGTATAGGTATACAAAAAGCTGATTTCTAACAATAACACCCAGTTGTATGTAGTGTTTCTTATGACATAAGCAAAACGCGTGCTTGTAATTTTTGCGAGTTTGACCAGAAAGATACTGCCTGCGATCAATTCCTATCGGCTGCGCTAATTCTATTTTTTGTTATTTACTGAATTTTATTTTTTAATTATATAGGAGTATTTTATTTATTGATTAATTTTGACGCAGCTAGTTGTAGACAGGGAACTTAATACTGATACTGAAGCCTCAATATTCTATTTATTTATAGATAATCATAAAAATCTATTTAATAAAATTCTATCGCTGTTTGCCTTTGGGACATAGCCGAGTATAAGCCGGTGAGTCGATAAGCATGAAATTTTGCGAAGGAGTTTTGTTACATAACGTAGATAAACTCCAAGAAAGGGTTTTTGATAATTCACCCCCTAAGGGGGTTAAATAGTGTAAGTTCAGACATGTTAAATTCTATGTACCTTCGGAAATCTGAGTGGCGTACAATGAGAATTTCATTCAATAATATTGAATCAACGTTTTGGGTAATATTCTAAGGAAAATTCATGCTCAAAGTTCGTTCATTACGATTTCAGTAACTTGTGGTGCGGCTGTTTACTTCTTTATACAGGGTGGATTATAAAAAACGCCCCAAGCCATAACTCCATTATTTTTAAAGATATAACAATACTTTTTGGACAAGGTTGCACAGTTTATTATCATCTATGTTTTGGGGTAGATGCCAATCCAATGCTGTATCCTGTTTCATCGGAAGTGGCATCAACTTCAGTTTCTTAAATGGAACAGCCTGTATATTTTATTATTTCTGGGTACATCGTTAAATTGCTGCAGCTGACCAATCAAGGAAGGTCAAGTAGTTAGTGGGCGTAATTAAATTTACTGAGTCATGCAGTGGCGTCGATAAATATCCATTATTTCTAACCCGTATGACTGTTATTGTTATAGTTCCCCCTGCTTCTGCACATCAAATGTCCTACACTTTTGGTTATAAGTTGACACTTTCGGTGCCAAAATTTTATAACATAGTAGTAAATAACATAAAGTCATTGATTACTTAAACTTTAAAATGTCAGCTAGCAAAGTGAACACTGAAAAGTCTTACACATTTTGAGATACTTGATGCGATAAAGAGATTTGTTCAATACATGCTGTTAAAGTCCTACTTCATCGACTAAAAACTCGATGGTAAAGTAGCACTTTACCCATCACAACGGTAAAGTGTTTATTTTACCGTTGAGGTGGGTGAACTCCATAGCAACCAACAACAAATAAACAAAAACAATTGCTTGTTGTTTAGAGAAATCCAATAGCAACGAACAGCGATTGACAACTGTATGAATAATTAATGTCATAACTTATTATAAAATTAAAAAAATTAAATAAAAAAGGGTTTGAAAGGTAAGTATTGGAAAAAATCTTGTACTGCACACGGTGGTAAAGTCTCTTTATCCACTCGCAGATTTGGCTCACTCGGCCTCAGGCCTCGTGAGATAAACTTCCGCTCGTGGATAAAGTATGACTTTACCATCTTGTACAGAGTGGCCCATAGGGAGACTACTCAAATTAGATTTTTGCTATGTTCTTTTGTTTTCGACTTATTTCCAGTTTTTCATTTTCTCGCGACTTCGGAGATGCCTCATATCCCATAGGCTGTCTCTTGTGTCGTTGGCGTATTGTAAAATCCGTCATCTAGAAAACTGCATAAGCCTTGTCGTTTTAACAGGGGCTGTTTTTGTAGCTCCTGACTATTTTCGCCTTTCCCGGCTGTCCTACTGTTTAGCTCAGGTTAGGTCTTTGTCAGGTCAGGCCCTTGGTTGTAAAATATCTGAACATTTCAGGCAATAAAAGACTTCAAAATATTCACCGTTTTACGATCTACCTAGTCATTTTCTAGATGACGGATTTTATTATACGCCGATAACAACTTGTTTTTATTAATTAATGAATTTATTAATCAACTAACTAGAGATTTTATGGTGAATAATAATTGTGTCGAGTATACCGTGTTTATCTTATAAAAGTAGGTCACCACGTTCCTGATTATCGAATATTTGATATATTACCATAGTATGTGGGTAAATTAATGTAATTACTCAATTTTTATTTTACTTATGAGGATAAAAATCAAATAAAATGCTATAAAAATTTGAATTTCTTAAAACGAGACGTGAATACTTTACAGGTAATGTTTTCTGACGAGAGCTCCATCCAAATTGTTACTGAGACATCTCAGTTCGGCGATATGGGAGAGAACGTCATAATCTCGAATGATTTGTGTATTATATGAGGCAAAGGAGCACTTAAAGACTATTTTGCATCCTCAAATAAGCAAAGGGTATGGAAGAAGACCTGACTGCAGGATAGAGTGTCATGTCATAAAACCTTAATTCAATTGAAAATGTTCGGAAAGTCTTGAAAATGGAAGTAGGTGAAGCTAACACAGTACAAAGGCCTGATTTATTAGTATTCAGTTAGGTGAAATCCTAAAATATTTATATTTTTGTTCGGCTAATAGTTAATCGATTAGCCGTGCATCCTATATCAACTTTCACGTTTCCATTTGAAAAATAATATACTTCGAATGCATATTTTCGTCTATTATCATCCTTTATGGGATGAACATTTAAAAATCCTTTCTTACTACCCATTTACGTTATGTAAACAATACTTGTGCAAAATTGCATGCTTACAGACCCATCAATTCAGGTGGTGGTGTGTATTTAACAGTCAGTCAATATTAGAGCTTCATTAAATAGTTCATGCCTTATACAAGATATAACACACGAGTTTATATGCGAATAGTTCAATTTGGGGTGAAGTTGAGACGCTTGTTTTCGTGCTTTATTGAAAAAATCTAGAGCTGAACATGAAAGTTCTTATGCGTCTTACGTTCATCCTTAATGTGGAGTGCGCTATTTTTTTTTCTGTTCGCTTAACTGTTTGAGTCCTAAGGAGCATGATCGCGCTCTTCGCACCATGTTTTTCCAACACCCACGGAACTCAAACGGTGAAAGGCTCAAGAGAGACGTAGAGCACATTACATGCATAATTCATCAACGTCATACAGTAGTACATTGGGCAACTAGTGCGCGAAGTTATCAATTGCACACGAGAGCGGAATTCGTACGCTCACCGCTCGAGTGGGCAATTAACCGGCACGAGTTATGCATATTATTTTTTATCATTAATGTGGCGATATACTAAGAGCAAAACCCCAGAAAGAAAATCAAAGTTAAAATTGAAAAAAAAAATCGCCACATAATCTGTTCAAAACTATAAATATCACTGCAGCTAGAACGATTTCCACCGTCACCATAAACAAAATTCTAATAAAATAAACTATCAAGAGATAGGCGCATGTGTAATACAAAATAAAAGTTCATAAACTTGTGTTTTAATGTCTTTTAATCTTAAAACTTAAGTATATTATAATTCTCTTTTTTTCAATTGAATTGGAGAGGCAATCGATTTCAATGTTGGTTTTTTTGAGGCGCCAGCGTTCTTCTTTTCTCGTATTGTTGGAAGGTTTTCCAATTAATACTGAAGTGTTCGGTTTTATTCTATTGAATGATTAACGATTCAATTACTGTTAAATCAAGTGAATTTCAGTAGAGTGTTTTTCATTAAGTTGTTAAAAGTCAATCACAAAGATTGGAGATTTAACGCTAATTATATCAATCAATATTACGTTTTTGCTTTTAAAATATCTCATCAAGTGAAAAACTTATTTACGATTCATCTTTTATTCGTTAGTAATAAAGTTGGATGGAGAACTTTACTTGCTGAAAGAAGCATTTTTTTGTATTTCTATTATCAAAATTCACTTTTATTTGTCTAGGCGAGATTAAAGACAGACTTACTTATACGCATCAGTGAATGTGGGTGTATTGAAGAAAGTCGCTAGACAATTTTCGTTGTTTTTCCATCTATTTCATTGTTTATAAACGGTACTGAATTTTATCCAACATCAGTGACATCGTTATTGTTCTCGAATTAAAAAAAAAACTATATGAAATTAGACACCCGTGACGCCAACATAGATAATGTTTTTAGAAAATCGACGATCTTCTTTATTGGGAAACGGTGGGAATATTGTGGATATTTGTACGTCGGGGATTTTAACTCTAAATCTTGTCAATCGTGATGATGATTGACTGAAATTTAGTAATATGAAATTGTAACCAGCTGAGAATTCTGATCGTAATTGTATTCGTGTTAGGGAACGAACTGTCGTCTCTTTCAAACGATTTTAAGCCTTTTCATTTAATTAGTTGTTTGCTTCCCGAATATGAGGCTTATTTTAGTTATGAGCTTCGAGGGACTAGAAACTTTCGATTTGTATGGTTATCAATATATTCTATGGGAAACAAAAATCATTAAAACGTTTGAATAGCAGTGCCACCACACGGTGGAAACAATTTTTTTATGTGCCAGGAATAAAGTAATTACAGCTCTATGAGGATTTATGAATTTATTCAAATTTCATGTGATAAATCTAAATTGATGACTGAAAAGTGATGAAAACTGAAATCTCATTTAAATTCAACAATTTCGGAATATAAATCTTTTAATTCATGGAACGTGACAGTGATATGTTGTATTTCAGACACTAATAAGCGATCATATCTTACTGCATAACGAGATGAGTGAGGGGCGCAATTTTCAACCGCAAATTTCAACTATTGTAAAGATTTACAAATTTGGTGTGAGTAGAAATATGCAAATGTTTTGCAGAAATATGCGAAAGGGTCGGCCCTACGTACAGCAGGTAGCCATTTCATTAAAGTTTGTTTAAAGAAAATTAATATTGTATATAGATACTATAATGAAGATTCAGTTTACATAGTGAATAATGCACTACTTCATCAAGAAATAAAATAAAACCATTTTGTAATTTGATAATTTTATATAGACGACAAATTTATAAGTTGGTGTTCATTTTTATAATTGAATATTTTATGGACAGTGGAAGATGATGGAATTTTTCAGGCAGCCGCCTAGAGTGGCATAGTTTTAGGGACGATATTTTTAGTGTATCTTTTATTTGATTTTTACCTTTAGCAATTTATTGAGCATCTTCTGACTCAGTAGTAATAATAACAATAAAATAACAATAGGATAGTTTTAACTTTGATGTTGTTAATCTTTTTTATTATTTTTCCGGGGAATGGCGCCAAAGATAGGTTTGCCAGGAGCGCCCTACTTATTTCCTTCAAACACAGCCACAATTTCACAAAATTTCAATTGTTCTTCATAATTCTGGTACTTGCCAACCCGCGACCTGATCGAGAAACCGGATTTAATTTTTGTTACAAATGAAATGGTTCAATTTCAGAGGCTTATAAGTTTTCAAGTTATTCTTCCATGCATCTGTTAAATAGGCAATAAAAATCTATAGAAAAATAGATAACAGAACATTTTTAGTTTTTGATTTATTGAACCGCTAAAGATGCCCGAAAATTTCTAGTTCTGGACTAGAATAGCCTCTTAACATTTTTTACAGGAAAAACATCTTATTTGAAATAAAACATTGACAGAAATGCTTTAAAATGACCATTCTTGGTGTTATTTTCGAATTGTTTCTAACCAATATTAACAATTTTGTAGAAAAGTCTCGGTTTATTATTTCGAAAGATAAATTTTGCTTGAATTGAATTAAAAATGACTCGGTTGCTTTGTATTATTAATTTTCTGTGCTAAATATTTTATAATTACGATTTATTAAGTCGCACTAGTGTAATATTTTAAGCTTATTTTCCTTTTGTTATAAGACTTTATATCCAGTTTGACCTCTAGACTGCTTTTTTTGTGTAGCAGGAATTGTACAATTAAGAGAATTATAAATTTCCACTGTTATGGAAAACAGTTGGAAAGATAAATTAATTAATGGATCATATCTTGAGATGTGCATTTCCAATTAAGCAGTATCGAAATTAAATATGACTTAAAAAAAACAAATACATATATTAATAGAGTGGAATCATTTTGATAATTAGAAGGCTTGTCAAGGTTCGTTAAGCATGTGATTGATGTTAGTTAGTTAATATAGCAACATAATGTGACAAAATTTTGGCTGCGTCAATGCAAATTAAATCTCCAGTCACGTAGGTACGTTGAAATTTATACCACAACGCCTCAACACCGTTATTATTGTTTAATTTTTTTTTCTAATAATCTATGGCAATTTATAATGTGTCATTTCAGCGCTTTGAATTCTATTGTATGTACAATAATTTTCAAAAATCGATTAAATAAAACCAAGTGAATTTTTATGTTTGATACTAATTATTTTACTAAATATTGGTTTGTTAAAAAAATACGTAGAATAGGTTGATTTGAATAAATACGAAAAAGTTGACATCGATTTATTTGTACTATAAAATATTGACTTTTATTAGATGAAGCCGAAAGATTGTCAATATTTGAAAATTTTAATGGAAAATTTGAATAATAAATTTATTCTAATTATTTTCCTAACTTACGCCAAAAATTTAGGCGTATTGGAAGCGTTTCTTAAACAAGTTTTATCACAAAAGTTTTTTTAATCTTGTCGTAGCGTTAAATAAGATTGCAACTTGCGAATCAGGTGTTTTAAATTTTCATTTTACTCCACATAATTATGGTATTTATTTTAAAATAAATACCATATTTACGATACATGATTTTATTAAATATTAATATTTAATAAAATCGTGTTAAAAAAATACTATATGCACACTCCGTTATCGTGGGTAATAGCTATTTTATTAGCGGCGAAAGTATTAACTTTTCGCCTGCAATTTAGTACTGTAAGTACATGTTTGCACATGCTATGTAATAATAAGAGTATATAATTTGCGTGCAGAAAAATTTTTGCAACACGAATTTTGTTTATGGTCACAATAGAAACAGTTAAGTTAAGTGCACACACAGCTACTTTTGTTGCGCTGCAGGATAACAAACTGCGCAACTTTAATGAAACTGCGTGTAAATAGGTCCGCAACCTATAAAGTAGCGCCTGCAGCACGGTTGCTTGCAATATTTTAGAGTTGCGCGCAGTTTCAAAAGTAGCCTAGTGTGAACGGCATTTCTTACGAGTTGCAGCCGCATTAAAAAATATCAAATCGGTTGAAACTTTTGCGGTTGCGACTGCAGTTTTTCGTTAGAGACTATGGAGAAAATGTTGGTACACAATTTTTCACTGTACTAATAATAATATTAGTAAAAGATGAGACAGAAGATTAGAATATTAATAGAAAACTTTCAGATAGGGTAAGGAGGAGGGGGCAAAGTGCGCCCCTTAAAGAAAAAAATCATAATATCAATAATCTTTTTACGCGTTTATTTTTTTTTAGGCCCTTGATACTTATTTAACATTATTATGCTGCGTCCATTAAAATTAAAAAATCGAAATATTGGCGCAAAGTAGGCCCCCCAAAAAAAACTCACAATTGATATTTTTCATTGTGTATTTTTATTTTTACAATTAATTATTAAATATTCAATAAACGGATGGTCCTTTTTACACCTCATCGTATAAGAAATTTCAAAAAAGTTTGGCCCCATATTTTTCTGAAGCTTTGAAAATTTGAAGGGGCCCACTTTGCCCCTCCCTCCCCTATCTGTCTTCTTGTTAAAATAAATAATAAGAAGATAGATTTCTGACAGTTTTCAATTTATCTGTATTAAATACTATTATCATCATTATTTTTATTATCATCATCATCATGATTATTATTATTATTGTTATTATTATTAATGATAATAGTAGTATTATTAATACACACACGACAGTGGTGCAAAACAAACTAAAAATGTCGCTGCAAATGCTGCATGTTGATGCAAAAGTAGCTTGTTGTGTGTGAACACTGTCGCAACCTTTTATTGACCTTGCAGTTTTTACGAGGCAGCTGCAGTATAAAAACTGCGTGCTGCACGCTACTTTGAGGATATGTGTGAACACAATACGCAACGCTAAAACTGCGCTGCAAATGTAGCTGTGTGTGCACTTAGCTTTACAGTTTTGACAAAAATTACGTAGATTGTTTAAATTTGAATTTTGATTTTCTTTCAGAGGTTTTGCCTCTAATAAATCACCGCATGAGTAATCAAAAATAATATGTGCAACTCCTGCGGGTTCTTAATTGGCCACTCGAGCGGTGAACGCAGTCACTTCGTTCTTGCTTTCAACTCCGCTCTCATGTGTAATTGACAACTTCTCACACTAGTTGCACAATGCACTATTGTGAATCATGATTTTATGCCGTAATGAAAATTAGATGTATATTATATAATGAATATTAAATGAAAATACCCTCTTTTTCATGGTAACTTTTATTTCTGGGACCGGTTTCGGCTTACGCCATCATCAGCTACCCCCCAAGTCAATGTTCAATTTCTTTTAAATGATGGCGTAAACCGAAACCGATCCCATAAATAAAACTTACCTTGGAAAAATGCGTATTTTCATTTAATATTCAAAATTAGATGTGTCTTATTACAAATAAATCGTTACGACTGATTTTCGATCCCTTCTGAAACAGGGTTGTAAACTTGCGTTAATTGCGCTTCAGAGCGTTAGATATACAATTTCAAATAACAGAAATACAACCGATCTACGCAACGATAAAGTTGCCCCTCAATAAAGAGCCCAAATTTATATTCCTCGTTATTATATTAAACTGAAAATTGATTAAAGAAAGATTCTAGAATCTCTAAATAAATATAAAATATTGAACTTCAAGGTTAATATAAAAAAATACTCCTAATATATGTAAATAAACGCGTAGGGTTTTATTCAAACAGGTGCCACTATACAGACAAGCGCCCACCTTTCGTAGCTTCTTCAATTATTAAAATATTCGTTTGCAACCTTCAAGAATTTAAATTAGGGCACCAAAGGTGCTTAGGCAATATAGTTTTATTTCTTGAGGGTTGCATACGAATATTTGAAAGGTGGGCGCTTGTGCTGAAATAGTCTGTATAATATTTTTTCTGTTTCAAGTAAACATGTAAAAGTTAAGAAGTTTTCAAACATTCTGTTGCATAAAATTTCATTTGTAATTTAAAATTTTATAGTTAATTTCTATTTTCTAATTGAACTGCATTTGGATAGTTTTACAACAGCTCTTGAAACTGAACGATTGCAATTCAGTTCAATTTGGAATTTACTGGTGGGCAGCTGATAATGCGACTTCAATCGGCATCTAAGTATCACACGAACAAATTTATTCTTTTGAGCATTTTGAACAGTTATAAACAGATAAAATTTCTACTTGCAACCCTTTTATAATGTCAAGAGTTCGATTGATCTAACAAGTAAATTATACAAGGAAGAATCTCCCGATTTTCATAATAAAATTGTCTAATTTATATTTAAAATTGTGTCAGATAAATGTAACATAATATGTAAAAATTATAGATGAGAAATTTAATATAAAACACCCCCTCAGATTTCTCTTACAATTCAACTCAAACTTACAAACCTCCATAAGCATTACTCTCTCAATTATCGAGAATATAGAAAAAAAAAAATAAAAACTTTTTATTTTATTTTGATACTTGTATACAAAAGATCATGTTGGTATGCTTAATTATGGGGTTGAAAGGGGTGCAAAGTTTAAATAAACCCAGATTATTGATTATGACTTCAACTCCAAGTCAGATATATAAAATCGGTTTTCATTTGATTGTCCTTAAAAGCAAGCAAGTATTTAAATCATTGGTAAAACTTATTTTACAACTTGACTATGGACACTTGACTATGGACACGAATGAAAAAATATGCATCCCTTAGAATAGTCTCCTCTACCTATGTGCTAGAAATAATGAAAATAGGAGTATCCAGCTCATATAGTTTACTTGTAAGTTCAATAACGTATTTTGTTCGATAAAACCCTCATTCACTACGTTTATGTGGTGTCGATCAATTTATTTTAAATGTCAATTAAACTGAAATACTAGTGCCATAGAAATGTGTGAAAAATAGATTAAAACAACAATTGTTAATGAGATTATCTTGTCGTATAAACTAATGCCGCGTTTTTATTAGTTTTTATTGCTTTATAGTCAAGTTGAATGTGGTTTATTATGCGGAGTATCAGACTCAACAGTGTTCTGTGGCACACATTTAATTAATTTTAACGCTTGTCGCTTTAGAACCAGACGTATACGTTGTTATGGGGCATGCAACATAAGAGCCCAAAATTCTCATTGGATGAAAGTGAGAAGCATTTTATTGTAATGAAAATAGCTCATATATACGTAGTTTGTTGGCACAATAGTCGATTTCAGGTGGAAAGTACATTAAAAACCAGAAAAAGTAGTTGTCTTACGCATATTTGTAATAGGAATAAAAAGGAATATGTAGAAAGAACAATTGCGTAAATTATACTGAGATACTGATAAGACTGGAAGTAGAAGAATGTGAAACATATGCGAAAATTCACAGAATAATCAATTGCATAATACGAACATCTTCAAATGAAATTAAGTTATAGATAGTGAGAGGGAACAGATGTAACTACTAAAGTCTCCAACGTAGTGTTACTCTCAAGCTTGGACGCTAAGCGACAATAATGAATTCTAGAGTATACGTGTGAATCTAGAATTAGACTAGATAATCCAAGAAGTATGCATTATTGGATTTATAAAGAACCGGACACGATAATGATTAAGTTAGACGATGAAGAGAATATAAGATACTGGGGGAAAGAAAAGCAGTTGGTTTAAGTGGAACAGGATTTTAAGGGTACGGGATTGAAGGAGCAAAAACGAAAATCTCTGGCTTTGCGATAAGTTCGACAACATACAAATATGTTCAAATAAGAGATTGTGATGATAAACAAAGATTTTTTTGATTGCATTTTTTTTTATATGTTTGTATGAATGTAACAAATAAACTTGTAGATGAATAATTTTTGTTGTAACAGATAACAGTCGGTGAAACATAGGCACACGAAGTTTTCCATGGACATTGAAATTCATTTTGGAAAATCAATTTTCTTATTGGCTTACATACATCCTATATTTTATTTCTATCTTTTATTTGTTACTAGCGGACCCGGCGAACTTCTCGCCCCAATTTTAAGCCTTCAGACAAACTTTAGAGTAATAATACAACACAAATATTTTAAAAAACAATTTTCGATTTTTCCAATTTTCCGACTTTTGCGGAGAGATTTTCCAATTTTCCGCATTTCGCATTTTCCGCAATTTTCCATGATTTGCACTAAGGACTTTCCATTTTTTGATTTGGAAAGCCATTAAGGAATAATTTCATACAAAAACTCGATTTTACAATTTTCCGGAGGCATTTTCCAAAATTTTCTTCCGTAAAAACCTTCTCCTCGAAAATACGAACAACTGACAACAATTTTTACAGAAATCGGCCCAGCCGTTCTCATTTTATGAATTACTATACATTTTTTACACCATTTTTATATATACCAGATTATTCGGAAATAAATAAAAAAATACCTATATAAATTCCATTACACATAAAATAAAATAATATTCATTCAAGTAAAGGTCTCACAATTGTAATATGATTCTCCGACATTTCACAACTGCTGTATAATGGATCATATAGAATCATGCTTAATATAACAATGTAGACGATTATGATAATTCCTTTGTTCCACTGGTCTGCCAAAAAAAAACACCAATCACCGTTCGTTACTAGGTGTTTTTTTAAGGCGGAATTTTTTTTTACTACACACAAAGACTGTGTAATATATGCTTCTCTCTCTAAAAGAATTCTGGCTTGCCTAACCTATAGGAGATTCTTGATACGTATCGAAAAATCTAGAATCAAAACAACTTTCGGAATTATTTTCCCAAAAACTACAGCAAAGATTAAAAAATGAAGATCGTACCGACACTGAACAGCCTTTTCTCAATCCAATCATATAAATTTCAATGAATTCCATTAATTAGGAAAAACAAATTACGTCAAAATTGGAGACGCTGCAATCATAGATAATTTCCGAGAAAATCAATAATTATTGGAAATGGATGAAAATATGGAAAAATGAAGATCATACAAACACAGATTACATTGTCCTCTATCATTTGCTCTAAATTTCACTCAATTCTGTTGACTAGGGAAAGAGAAAAACGTCAAGATTGATTAAAATATGGCAAAATACAAAGTTTTCACGGTTTTCCGGGAAAACTATAAATTTTTTCGGGTAGAGCTTTAGTTGAACTAAGAGCTGATTAATATTGCAATTGAAAACACAGCAAATTTTTTCTTGGGATATTCAACCCTTTATGAAATAATAATAGAAACTCATCGGTGTAGAAGTCGATAATAGTACAGAGTAGAAACGAACAAGATATGGCCTTAATTCTACCAGATTCGATTAAAATATCGTTTTAGCTCGTTTTCAAATTTGAGGAGAAAAATGCGTGTTGAAGGTTTTTCGAAAAAGCTCATCATTTTTCAGTGGTATAAAAATAGTGTAATTGAGGCTTTTAAAATTAATTTTATGGTAAACTTCGAGTCGTTACTTCTTAATTAGGACCGCAGCTATGAGCAATTATAAGCATTGTTGCGATAGTTGTTGTAAATACGATGCTTTCACACAAATAGCAAATTAAAAGAAAAAAGTTGCTATATTTTGAAAAAATCACAAACAACATGACTTGTATCTGCTGTTTCAATTTGGTGAACAACAAAATGTTCAGCGTGAAAAAGGTGTAATTATTTTGTAGTAAAGTTGAAACTACCACGTCGTATAATTCGAATTTAATCAATTTCGTTCCTATAGCACGATTCCTTTCCTATAAACTTAAATTAATTAAAGTAAATGACACTTATTTTCGGTTGTATAAAGTATCTATTAATTAAAGATGTCGAACGGTGTAATTTCCATGTTTCGCAGATTTTACTGCGAAATGTGGAAATAATATTTTTATTAATAGAAATGTGATGAAGATTGGCATTCCTATTAATTTTACATTTCTTATGCAAATCACGTAATAGATATCTAGTTTTGCGATGCAATTTCTCTCATTTCCTCTCGCATTGGCTATCTCTCTACTTCTATGAAATCAATATACGTCTGGAAATCAATCAGAAATATTAAGTTACATTTTTTCTTTTCATCATTCTGCACCGAATTTGATATTCTATATTAGAACCATTTTGTGAGAGAATCAGAGGAAGTAGCAGTCAAATCAAATTTTATAGAAAACAGACTATGCTATATTTCAATGTCAAACTTTGGATAAGATTCAGTAAATACGGGAAATATGATGTCAATACATCAAGACTGGATCAGAATGATATTGTGTAAAGATCATGTAAATTCAACTGTCATTGTGAAGAATGTGATGCGCAATATATATTCTCTAGGAAAACAAACATTAATTGCGGCATGGTGCAGTTGTTTTCAATTGGTGAAGTCGCTTGACAATAAACAAAATTAAATCGGACACCAAGTTTATTGTTTCTGTTAAGTGTAAAGTGTGTTTCTGACACTAACAAAAGAGAATTTACTAGATTTTAAATTTTTCCAGTAAAAATAATTAATTTTGGTTTTTTAAGTTTGATAAAAACACGAAATTAGATTTTCCAGTACGCAATTTCAATATTAATTAGACTCATTAGTTTTTAAGTAATTTTCTCATTGAACAATCTGATGGTATCTATTTCGCAGGCTCTTTATTAACTTTAATCATGATTACAGGTCACGTAATCTTTCTGGTTGTTTTTCTTGTTTCACACAAAAAAGAACGATAGATTTGTTATTCATTATGGTAATTCTTTGATAAATATTCAGGATCTTATTCCTTTAGGCTTCAAAATGAAATTTTATTCTACTGACACATTTTTTATATCAAACAAATTGGAGCCATGATTACAATTTGTAGAACTATTGTTGCCGATTTTCCTGCTATTGATAACTTATATTTTACGTAAACTTATATATGTTGTAATGAAACTACGGTGAATTAGTTTGAAAATATTGCATCACAGGCAAACCATATGTATGCAAGTTTAATTCACTTTCAGAACAGTTTGAAATTGTACACCAACACTAACAGATTATAATTTAGGAAAATACGATTGGTTTTGACGTTTTTATTTCAATATAACAGAAACTCGTGTTATAATCAAATTAACTGGACTTTAATATCTGTAATTGTGGCTCAAACAAAAAATTATTATGAATTTATTACAAAATCTCGGATATTAGTGGAAAACAGACTGCTAGAGTCTCCAGAGAAATTTTGCAACTTTTAAGGTTAATTCTGCAATTTATATAATTAATTTCAGTTAGATATTTCGCTTCTACATGTTCATTTTTGTCACCACAATAAAAGCAGTTCGAGTTTAAGATAGTATGGAGTTCAGTCAAATTTTTCGTCTCGAACTGAAAATCAGCAAAAATTCTCGACTTGTAGTGATAAAATGTGTTCCTTTTAAATGTTTGAAATTTTCATCTAAACTTTAATGGGTTTACGCGTCTCTATTATTAAACCGAATAGAAACTTCTACTAACTAGGTTTCGCGGTTGGTACTACCTAATATAAATCGCTTAACATGCTAAGCAAAGTGAAAAATTCAGAATTTCGTATAATTTTAATAATGTTAGTTACAAGGGAAATTGAAGTTCAGATATGGTGGATGCGCCGGGCGCACAAATCTCCGTTATGTTTTATAACACGGGACATTATTGTTTTGAAATAATTACTCGCACGAATGTAATTTGCAAACAATTAATGATATGAGAATGTGGAGGGTTTCAGTTTCGATGATCTTTAGGAATAAAGTGCCGAGTTTTATCGAGCGATGTAGAATAACCACATGCTGCTTTATATTAATAGTTGTAAGCGGTACATTGTTTGGAAAAAAAACAATTCTGTGGGAAATGAATTCACTTAGATATCGATTAGTTTCTTTTCTTTAAAACTGGCTCTAGCTAGACACACATGGACAGATTTTTTGCGGCAGATCTCACAGATTGTTGCCTGATCAAATCGGCTTGTTAATGTAATAAAATCTGTCATATCTGGATCGTTCAACGACGAAAATCTGACAGATCCATATTGTACGAACAACTTCTGAGAGCGCTGGCCGACATCGAGTGGTGAACCAAGATGGTGTCGGAAAACGTATGTATAAATAAATGAAAAATAATTGCATTAGCAGATGTTGTATCACTTTCTCAAAAGACACAACGTTCGTAAGTTGCACAAAGAAGAGATTTCAGTCACCTGAACCTCGTGGAGTATCTTAGGATGAACAATCAGATGATTTTAAGAATTATTTACGGATGTATGAAATAACGCCATAAAAATTAAATTCAAAAATCTTAGTACTCACTGTATAATAAAATGTAATAAAGCTCAAGTCTAGCATGATATGCAAATCAACAAAATCAGCGGAAAAATTCAAACATCTCGTAGGTACTCTAAAATTGGTTTGAAAACAAATACGTGTTAAGTAAGGGGAAACAACAAATTTTATTCTGTCAGTTTTGTGAGTTCTCAGATATCGGTTGCACAAATCTGCCAGTAAAGGAAGAACGCGAATTCAGATTGGCCAGATCTGTCGTTTCACATATATCGGCTGTTTCAAAATTACTCGCCGCGTTTACACCACTAACGAACCAATTTTTTGACCGATTTCACCAACGATTCTGATATCTGTCGCAAAAATCTGCTCGTGTGCGTCTAGCTAATTGGAAATATTCGTACCAAGAAGGTTTAGCAATTTCTATTTTCTTTTGTTACTCAAAGCAATGCTATTCACAAATTGTCAAGAGGAAAAGTTTCTCATATTGAATAATTAAATTTTCCAATTAATTACGTAATTATTATTGAACACAAATTAAGGAAAATCCAATAATTGAAGAAATCTGCGGTACTAATTTTTTTATAAAACTTCAAGCTATCTCCAGTAAGTCTATTGATCAAATGGAATACAACATTCAATGTTGCCTCCAGCTGGTATTATTAAACGTAACAGATAATAGAAAAACGATTGGATTTTCTTCAAATATCATAAATCTACCGATTACATTACTTCCGCTACCTTATTCTAGTGAATTACTTTTAGAATTTTATATTATTTCAGTGATCCTAAAGTCCAAACGCCAGTAATCAATCATTTATCAGGTACATACTTATTTTATTAGAATTTCAATTCCAATTAGTCTTTAAGAATTTATGATCCTTTGTTGTGGAAAACAGATTGTGTTTCACGAAAATATAAATCTTGTCTATTTATCAATTGAACAAAAAACAAGACGTCACAGTGACACTTTTATGGTAGAGATTTTACAGGGAAAACCCAACGTAGCGTTTCTAAGAGCTTCATTGTTTTTTGTTGTTTGCTTAAACGTACAACTTATTTACGTACATTTACGGTTGTATTGAAAAAAGAATGAGCGCCACGTGCACAAGTACAGTAGCCCTGAATATATGTATTCGCTTATGACTGCTTATTCTGTTCCTAGTATTAATCCTCATCGATTCTGTTAGAGTTGAAATACATTTTAACTGTCTTAAGTTTAATTCTGCAAGTATTAGCGTTCCTACTGTTTTTATGTGTTACTAGCTGTACCCATCCGCGACTTTGTTCGCATAGATTATAAGTACCTATGTCACATAATGTGTTGTTCTCTGTTAGCATTACATTTCCGTATATATAATACAAATGGCAACATCGCAATTAAATTGACAACATCGCTATTATAACTGACAGTCGGATGTCAGCTGTCTTCAATGTATTGAAATTTTAAGGCCCTTTTTAACGCCGTTAAAGGGAGAATTTTCAAAAATTCTTTCTTTGTAAGCGTTTATATCACTAAAGGAATATCTGTGCCAATTTTAAAGTCTATCGAACGGCTAGTTTCGGAGATATCGTGTTGAGTTAGTCAGTCATTCAGTGGTGGTAAATCGCTTATATGTATATAATTCTCAAATCGCCACCGACAACAATAAGATTTTTTTTTCAAACGCAACATATTTCATTTTGCTGTGAAAATCGCCATTGGGGGTTCCAAAGACTCTCTAAAACAAGCCAAATCTACAGAGGATGCAACTGGAGGTTACATGATTAATTGAATTAATCGAATAAGGCTTATGGGAATCGATCTTTTAAAACTTAACAAGTTGTTTATTCGATGAACTGATGGGAATTGTGATTACTGGCTTCGACGCTATTAAAAATTATTAAAAAATCGAATGCTGAAAGGTTTAATCTATCCAAGACCCCGGTGCAAGGAAGGAAAAAACTGGTATACTGCTAGGGATTTGTTTAAATATTTTTCATTTAATCATATGTTATTATTGTGTGCAAAATACAACTTTTTCTATATATTCTTTTATTTAAAGTCGTTTAGGTAAAGACGAATTGTTTATTTCATATATACCGTTAGAAAATGAAAAATTATAGAAAATGGAGTTGTCTCTTTTCGTAATTTGTCTACTACTGATCGACAGTACAGCTTGAACAAATCCCACCAAATCAAATCTGCCTTTTTCAAAAAATAAATAAATAATGAAACAATATTAGGCTGTATTTTTATGCGAAAATAATTCTGGCCGTAACTATTGCGAGCTACCAGTTGCATATGTCTCGTCTAAAGTTTTTTTGTTAATACTTGAAAGGAAGTGGATTAATTTATTAGTCCTGAATCCATCGTAAAATCCATTCATGTGAGCTTTAACTAAATAGAAATATGGAGTGACAACCAACATTCATATCCGTTTCATTTCCTTTTATTCTGAGAAACGAATTTCAATAACGGTAAAATTAGTTCTACACGCCTAATTATTTATGATATAGTCTTCTAAATGCAAATAGAAGGCAGTTCAACTTTAGCCGTCAATCTTTATCAATGACACCCACAGTGCTCATAATTCTATTGAATCTTGAAATATTTCTATATATTTTTAGATTTAGTAAAAGCAACATGTTTTCGGGAGAGATTAACTCCCAAATTATCATGATCGTACTTATAGCAACAGGTGCTAGCCTGAAATGTGGCAAATACACCGACATAATTTTTGTTTCTAAAGGACTACATTTGTGGTAAACTGAATAATGAATGCCGATTCGATGAAGTCAAAATATTGAAAGGTAAAATCAGTTGGAAATGTGTTAAAGAAACATTACTAGGTCTTTATTGTAGAACAAAAGTTGATACATTTTATTTCTCGGTTATTGAAAACTTCGTCTACAATTTCAGTTTGTTTATACGATAACGATAACGATCGGTTTGTTGTTTTTTTTTAATTTTTATTATTTTACTGATTGTTAGAGTGGATTATTATGTACATACTTTACAAGAAAAGATGGTTTTTTGATTTTATTCTAAGAAGCCGAAAGAATATTTAGGTGGAGATTAGATCTTGCTTAAAAGAACCAATGTTCAACATTAATGTGACAACTGTTGTTAATGTGGGCAATCAATCAAAAGGACTCAAGTTGTCAGCTATTTGATTTGAAATCAAATTTCTGTCTTGTGTTATATCACATGGATTTGTAACAGTAACTCGTATTGAATGTAAATAGTCTAACAAACAAATTATGGAAGAAATTGGAGCTTGGATTTCTAATGTATTCCGTATTCGAATCTGCTTTCAAAGGGGAGTACTTCAACTTGAGAACCCTCTGGATTTAGTAAATATAGAAAAAACATCAATGAACAGAAAAAAAGTACGGTTTGTTAAGCTGCAAACAATTTATAAGCTTTGTTAAATATATAAAACGCTCGCTAGTTTTGTTAGACCTTTCAATTAAAATCGCCGTAAAGTTTTTATTTGCAAATACTGAATATTAATCAATCTATTGACTTCCTATTGTATTTTCTCAATATATTCTGAATAGTTAATTCTTCCGCCTTATGTTCATAAATTAAAATACATTTGTAACAAAATTATTGGAATTTTCTTGTTTACGTAACGGTATTTGTAATGATTTTTTTTTTATATTACACACGGTGAGGCACGGAAACCAAGTGGTATTTTAACGGACAATATTCTATCATTAGAAAGGGAAGAGACGTGTGCTATGTGGCGTTGCATTCCTTGGCTCATTGCATTCATATGACTATGTCAGTTAAAATCCTCGACACCTCGACACCCCAAGATTGCAGTTTGATGCAACGACATGGGGTTACTATCAATGTAACAAGTGACAATTACGTTCACAGGGTGAACACATTTTTCATCCCTGACATTTCACACACGATACACACCGTCAAAGCAATAATATATCTTTCTTAAGTATCTCGTTTCGCGTTTCTGTGACGTTTTATGCCCCGCTTGGAGCCCTAACTTGTTTACATATGACATTGACTTGAAAGAAGCTATTCGTCAGCAAATCACATAAATCAATAGAAATCTACCGGCAAAAGTAGAAACGAATTCTCTATATCGTCATCAGCAATGTTTCATCGGAAGTGGTCATCATATGCCTTATATAATCTTTAGAATCGAATAATAATGTAATGCACAATTTCTTACGAATAAATTACTTCTGTAGCCAAATTTAAAAATTTTAAACTTAATTCAAAACCTCGTAGTTCTCGTACCCTATCCTGTATGATTTGAAATCCAGGGTGTTCCAGCTAGAAATTAGACTACAATGTCTATACTTCAACTGATAGATATGATTCACTTTCTAGCTATTTTGGAAATGCCAAAACGTCATATAAGATGTCGAAAGTTACTCAATTTCAGGAAACCTATTACCAACAATGAATACTACGAATGAATTTGATATGAAAATATTTTTCTCTCAAAATTCCGGGTTAAACACTATTTCAGATGAGAAACGTTACAATTTATCACGTGAAATTCCACATTTTATCAAATCGACTTCCACGTTATGTAAAATGGTGGAGGCGCCAGGCGAATCGTACTTGCCTATTTTCTTTTTGAGTAGCAAATGAGAAATTTTTAGAAGAAAAAACATAATTGTCATATCAGATTCATTCGTAGTATTGATTGCATGTGATTGGTTTCCTAATATTGAGTAATTTTCGAGATCTTATATGACGTTTTGGCGTTTCCAAAATAGCTAGAAAAAAAAATCGTGTCGATATGGACAGAGTAGTCTAATTTCCTCAGATACTTTTCCACTTCAATTCACAAACAAGCGAGACATTTGAGTTGAAACTGTTAACTGGGACACGCTGTATAATAAAATTATTAACTGTTTCTAATGATTAAAATGCTACATTAGATTAATAATAAAGCGCTTCAATAGTCAATTGGACCAATTTGTTAAGCTATTATAGCAGTTTAAAGGTATTATTTTAATGCTGCAGCGAGCTTTTCTCAAGTGGAGTTATTTTACAGCTCAATGGTAACAAACTAAACTAAAAAAAGCATGGAATTTCGCGGGTTAGAAGTGAAACTTCTTAGGTTGGAAACGAAGTTCATTTTATTGCTTCATTCTCTTTCTGTCGTTGCCTGAAGGATCGATTTTTTTCTGCAGTTGTCTTTCTACATTTTATTTATCTCAAAACAAAAATCATAAATTGCGGTAGGCCAGAAAATTTTAGTTTCGTTGCATCGATCAATGAGTGTTTATTTAACACAGTTGGCAGAACTGACAGAGTAAAAAGCTCGCACTTTTCCCTCTCAGCTGTCTGTTAGAGGAGACACGGCATCCCGTATTTTCGTTACGCTTTGAAAAATATTTACTACCCAACCGCGGTTAAAGAAGTTTCACTTCAACAACCCTGGAGCTGTGATGCGTTGGGATGAACAAACTTTGGTCTTACTTATGCAATATGGTAACCTGTACTCAAGAAAAAAATTGGAAGTGCGTGGAACGCTGCGTGTTAGAAGTGAAACTTCTTAGGTTAGAGATGAAGATGATTTTCTTATTGGTTTATTTTCTTCCTGTCGTTGCCTGCAGGCTCGTTTTTGTTCTGCAGTTGTATTTTTCGGCATTTCGCTTATGTCAATTTAACGCCATTAATTAATACTCCTATTATAAATATAAAAATTATAAATCGGGGTTACATAGGGAAAATATATTGAAAAATATTTACACCCAAGCGCGGCTAAATTAGTTTCACTTCAAAAATATAATACAAAAATATAAGACAAATAATTGGAATTTACAATAAGCGACTTTCTTCAAAGACCATTATTTTTCAGAATATATCAACAAAAGGTATCCGAATTCAGTGTGACACCCGTAGATACAATTTGTGATTAAGCCATACGTTTAAAAAGTATAAATCCAAATTTTTTTTACGAATAAACATGGGATTTAATTTGTAAATGCTAATGTATTTGTAAGTGCTTCTTGCTATTCTTGCCTTTTCAATTTGTAAATGCCGTCTTTCCAACTTCACAAAGGGTCCTAAGTGTCTTTATATATAGAAGGCGATAAATAATCGCTACAAAAATAACTTCTTAATCCTTTAAAACGTTGATGGGGTTTTGTGAAAATTTCAAAGTAATTTAATAAACTTATCGTGCATTTCCATAAATAATCGAATATTTCGTACAACATAAGAGATATTACGTCCATATTTTTCTTATAATTAAAAAGCTATTTAATCCCCTCGTGTAATTTAAGACACTAAAACAATCACTTCCCAAATTCCTTTAAGCAAACAGTTTTGGTCCTGTACAAGTCTCTTTTATAGACGATGTTTTGATATTATGCTGAATGATTTAGCTATAATCAACTGGTATAGGGCACATTGTTTATGTTATTACACTATTTTTTATTACATGTGGAAACTGTGCAATTCATTATATACCGAGTGCTTATCCTAAGTGTGGAAGGTGAACCAGTAATTTAATATACCACTGTATACTCCGTCCAAAAATTAAGATTAAAATTTCAAATTGCAAATGATAGGTTATATGCAACTTAATATTTTAAAAGTTCCTAACTTTTACATGAAGAGAATATTTTGTGGTGGCACTAGTGTTTGAATAAAACCTTACGCGTTTGCTTTCATGTTTTCGCGACAATTTTTAAATATTATCCTTAAATTTCATTATCCTATATTTCTTTGGAGATTCTAATGGCTTTTTGAATTAATTTTTGATACTTGGGGACTATTTTTTCGTTCCTTAGATTAGTTATATTTCTGTCATTTGAAATTTTATACTTAATTTTTGGACACAGTATAGAATGCCTTGTTGTGGATCTTAACCAGTAAAGGGGGGTCGTGAAAACTTCACTTATTTTCTCCCATAAATTCTCTCTAATTTATGTTGTTTTTTTTGCATTGTGAAGATTATATCGGTAAACTAATGCAACTAGGTACATTAGCAGAAGAGTGGGAGGAAGACTCCTCCTATTCACGGCATACGATAGAACAATTGTGGTCAGAGTAGGTCGTATAAGAGGAGTTGTTTATGTTTATTATTTAGTTAGACGCCCACTGTTGTTAAGCCAGCAATATCAACAAACATGTGTTGTCTTTGTCGTACTCATACTGAGACTTTTCAGAATCAAATTTCAATCAATATTTACAAAAAAAAAAGCAACTTATAGAATCACGAATTAAATCCGTACATAAGTGAATTATCAAAAAATTCATAAATTCCAATTATGGGATTGTAAAAATTACAAAAGAAAACGACTCTTTACCAACCAGTCAAAACTAATAAATGAACATTGAAATGAAAAATAAGATGCTTAGTTACTTTCTTTTCGAATTATCAGATAATAGTTCTAAGAAATTATACATTGTGTGCAAAATTTCCTTTCATTCCATACACGCTCGTTATATATTAACTGTTATGTTTATCTAGCAACTAGACTATTAAATAGTTTGTAACTTTGAAAAGAATAAGACACAGTACAGTCTGACCTTGTCGAACTGGTTACAGCATGAGATGTACCTAGTTGGCTGTGGACAATTTTCAAAACTCATAATGTGTACGACAAGGACATCACATATTTGTTGATATTGTTTGCTCTATCAGTTGAATTCCACCCGTATTTATAACAACTATTAACCTTGACCGTGATGTGAACAATACGACCTTGACTACAGTGGGAAGTGTCTATAGATGTGAATAAATAATCTATTTTTATATTAATCGATTATTTTTTTTATGACCGATTTTTAATAATGGACTCTCTAGATATTAAAGATAGATTTTTAATAAATCGATTATATTAATTACACTCTATTTTTTTTATTAAAAGTAAAAGGAATACACGACGTTGGTTTAAAGTTAAAACATCTACACATTTTAATCAATTTTAGCACTAATGAAATGTTAATATTAATCTGGTAATTTTATTATGTACAAAAAATGCAATTTTTTGTTAATAAATCGATTTTTCTGTAATTAATTTTTTTCACTCCATGTCACATATTGTCACATTCTAAATAATAAACATAAAGGCTCCTTCTACTGTGACCACACAATTGTTCTATTGTATGTCGTGAATAGGAGAAGACTTCCTCCTATTCTTCTTCTAATGTACCTAGTTGTTTTAGTTTGCCTGTATTTATCGTGTTAAGACAGCGTTGGTTGCATACACATTTAAGTACTCTAGATTTAATAAATATTTATATAAATCCTCGGTAGTATAGTGGTCAGTATCCCCGCCTGTCACGCGGGAGACCGGGGTTCGATTCCCCGCCGGGGAGGTTAACTTTTTTTTTTCCTTTTTCACTATTTTTTCAATTTTTTTTTGCATATCCCTACTCGCTAGTATGTCTATAACTTATTGTTATTGTCTGTAACTTATGACGAATTTGCACGGGGACAGTAGCTAAAGCAATTAACTTAACCAAGTTACTAAAATATAGTAGTTGTCTACATGGCGATTTCGTTGACCCTGTTTAGTGGTAAATAAAAATGCTTCAATTCCCATTATTTCCTCCAGTTCTTCGATTTTTGCAAATGGCAGTTTTTGTATTCCACAAGCATTATCTAATGCGATGTTTCTGCACAAATTGTAACGAGCTGTTTTTACGCCAACGCGAGGACGATGACATTTTGTTTTTAATTTATCAATTAAAATTTGGAAAGAAAAACCTTAAAAAGAAAAAAAAAACACCACGTTGAAATTTGTCCAGAAATTTCGAATGAGGGCATGGTTATGGAATACAAAAAGAGCTATTTACCAAAATCGAAGTACCTACCCGCGAGGCAGGTTTCCAAGAATTGCAGGAAATAATGGGAAATGAGGGATTTTTATTCACGACTAAACAGGGTCAGCTAAATCGCGTGTAGACATGGTAGTTTTTACGTAGCACCAACTATGCCGGACGGCATGATTTTAATAATATTGTACTTTATCTTTTTGCCTTAAGGTTTAAAAAATTACTTAGGATTATATAAGAACTACAACTGCTAAATCTGAACTAAAGAGCGTTTTACCACAACGCAAATACATTGTATTTGCAATCTGAATAAGAAATACATAGGTACTAAGCCTTATTTGATAGTTGATAATACTAAAATAATGTTTTTATTCTCGTTGATGAGGATTTTTCTCTATAAGCAAAATATTTCAAAAATCGATTATTCTTTTATACATTCTCTTTTTACCTTTCGCGTTGTAGCTCGGGTGGCATATTTTAGTGCTTGAAAGTTGCATTCGATTAAAATAAGTTGATGGAAACATACGTAAAAATAGACATAAAAATTGCGGAAACTTGTAAATGGAGCGGAACATTGCTATTACTAGTAAAGCGTTTGAGATTGTAGATGTCAGAATCTGATGGGAGATCAACGTATACTTTCAATAATTGCCCTTCAAGATACACCAAGAAGAGAATATACTGTGCGACGACCCAGAAAAAGATAGAGCACTGTACCAGAAAGACAAAGATAATAAACATTTTTTCAGTGTCAGACATACAAAAAAACAAAACATTTATACAAGAAGTTATAAGTCGTGATTTTTGGCACACTCGAACTTGAAGGTTATTACTTGGTGCGAGTATACGGGACTTCTCAAATTAATAAGGAATCCAACGGTGTTATTGATAAAGTTTTTTTTGAATTGAAATTAAAAGTTTCCAATAGTTGATTTAATTATAATTATAATAATTCTGGTTTAATCGTATACAAGGCTACACTTCTACTCTTCTTACGTTTATTTACACTTTCTGGCACTTTCTGTCACTTGTTCTTTTGGATGCAGCTTTGCTAAATTTATAAACCCTCTTGTGGGAGGTTACCAAATTTTTTAAGTCAATGGTATTGGTTGCAAAATATTTTAATTGACCTTTACAATGTGCATGGAGGTCACTGGTTCCCACGCTTTCTTAGAAAATACCAGATTTTGCTTGACCAACCATCGACGACTGTTAAACCGATTAACCTTTTGTCTCACATTCCACTATTATTTAAGGGACTGAACTTGATATCCAAAATTTAGCAAAACTTGCGTCCAAATGCTTAAACGTTTCCACATGTGTCCAAGACTGTTGTTTAAACACGAACACTGGAAATAAATTTTACAATGCAATAAAGCTCAATTGAATCAAATTTCATACCATACAATGTGTGACGAATATGAAAATACGAACAAATAGTTATTTATTATGTATATAAACTACTTTATATAAATAGAGATTAAGGCGTGATTTATTGTAAAGGTGTCCGACTTTGTTTGTTCTTAAAAACGATTGTTACATTTCAGAAAAGATCCGAGTCTTGCTATTGAATTATTTACGTTTGTTATAATAACTTTCATGGTTAAAAATGATTCTGTCTTTATTTTTATAAAATACAAATAAGTATTTTAAAGTAGACAGAACTGAGTATGAAGCAACAAGGAAATGTGTTTTAAATACTGCCATGTACTCAGCGCCCCACAGTCCTGTAAAATATTAGTCCTGAGAAACAGTTTTTTGGCTACAATCTTCTCCTATTTTCTCCAAAATGCTACACTTATTTGAGATTTACT
Organism: Epicauta chinensis; assembly: GCA_021725515.1. Taxonomy (NCBI): domain Eukaryota; kingdom Metazoa; phylum Arthropoda; class Insecta; order Coleoptera; family Meloidae; genus Epicauta; species Epicauta chinensis. Next base: position 862,985 of record JAEDXX010000028.1, read on the forward strand.
CCATTTAGTACTTTGTGTGTTTATTTTATTGGCTTTACGTTATAAATCATTAGAATCAACTGGATTTTTAAATTTTTCAAATGAATTTAATTAGACTCGTATATCTATATCAATTTTGACTGATTGTTAGCCATTCCATCCAATCCCAAACTTTATTTTTTCCTAGCTAAGATTGATTGAGGCTGCTTGGGTGAGCTACACTCAAACTTTGTATAAAATAAATATCAACCATAAAACGTTATGATAAATTATTGAGTTGACAAACACATAAACTTTAAATTGGTCATTTTTTTTATCTACACAGAGTACGGACAGAAGGACAGCCAGAATAAAACAAATACAAATCGATGTCCACATAAATTTACAAAACATAAAACACAAACAGACCCAGTTTTAATGTTGAACAAGGATAGCTTTAATCGGAAATTTTTTCACTGGAAATAATAAGCTTAGATGGAATTTCCTGTTTGTTAGTTTTAAAGGAAATTGGAGCCTTTCCATACGTCAATAGTATGCGAACCGCATAATGTTTTTGATTTTTTGTTTTGTTTAAGTAATTACATTTTGTACATCTAATTGTAAGCTAGACAAAGTCCGGTAGTATGATATAAAGTTATATGTTATGATCAGGTATTTCCAAAGGATCAAAACAGATTTATAACATTTAATTAACAGTAAACAAGATTGATGCAAAACAAATACTTGTATTAATAATTAATGGAGTCCACAACAAACATTTAATTGAATTGCACGCTGTTATTACAAAGGAATCGTTCTTGGACGGTTATTCTGGCATAAATCCGTCACTCTATTGTATTGCTTAATGTGATGAAGGTTCTGAAGTGATCAATGTTAATACTAACACAGCCCTACATATTTGTAAATTTAGGTATTTCAATTATTGCATCATTAACTACAGATTTAGCGAGATTACGCCATGCAACCACACAATGTATTATAGAACCGAAACATATGCTCAAAGGCTAACTCTACTGACGATTTGGCGATTTCACAACACATTAACTTTTATAGTCTTGCATTAACGATATCCAATCGTTTTATTGGTTTGATTGTTTCTAGAAATTATGTAACATTTTGTACTTTATTCAAATTCATTCTTTAGCCAAGTTGAATTTGATTTGTGAAAAATCAAATGAAATTATAAACGGATAAATTTGAAAACGGAAGCTTTTATGATATCAGAAGACAGCTGAAAGGATTCTTTTCTCTTGCCTTATTACTGTTGCTTGAGAAATTGAGCATCGGCGCTAGAGGATGAACAATACAAACTATCCCTGTTAGGAATTGTCAACGTCCGTGTCATTCTCTGGCGACCGATGAAACTTTCTGTACCATCCAGGATTCCAACTACAAACCGTTGGGTGGGAAAAACTCAGAAAACCTTGCTCTGTAAAGCAAATTCAATGAGATTGATGTCATGATTGGATCATTTGACATACTCGGACGTCTCTATGCAAGCTTTCCATTGCCACCCTTTTGTGGGTGAATATGTAGAATATTCTAAAGTGTCTATACTTCAACTGACCGATACGATTTGGTTTCTAGCTATTTTAGAAGTGCCAAAACGACATCATATAAGATCTTGAAAGTTACTCGATATTAGAAAGCCAATTACCTGCAATGAATACTGTGAATGAACTTGAGATGAACATAATTGCTTTTTCTGTTCAAAATTTCCGTTTAAAGACAGTATTTCCACTGAAAGACATTACAATTCATTGCGCAAAATTCCAGCTTTTATCAATTTGACCTCCACTCCTCTACACTATGTAAAATGGTGGAGGCGCCGGGCGAAATGCACTTCTCTATTTCCTTTTTGTGTAGTAAATGAGAAATTTTCTAAAGAAAAAGAAATATTTTCATATCAAATACATCCGCTATATTGATAACAGATGACTGATTTCCTAATATTGAGTAATTTTTGGCATTTCCAAAATAGCTGCAATTCACAAACAAGCGAGATATTTGAGATGAAACTGTTAGCTGGAACACGCTGTATATAGTTAGTATTAGATCCAGTTTATCTTGAGTTGCAATGTCTCGAATGAAAATTTGGTTTGTATTGAGTCAGCTTTCGATTACTTGCATATTAGATTTATTTTTCTGTGTCGCAGTTTTCAGTTTTCATTTGTTAAACTGAACTTAAAAGCAATACGAACTTTAAGTTGAGATTAACCCAAAACCACACAGTTATCCACAATGTACAAATGATTGAATGTTTTATTAAGAAATTTCTTTTGCACGTGTTTTCAATATTAATGATCTATAATCTCAAATGAAAATTTATTAAAAAATTCATTTAGTTTTCCCGACGACTCGGTAAATTTAATTACTCCCACTAACTACTTGACCTTCCTTGATTGCTCAGTTACAGCATTTTATTCCAAACAGTTACATATAGAAAAATAAACAGACACATCACACAAGGATTGCAAGGATTCTGCTCCTAAAAACGAATACAAAGAAATTTTTTTCTTAAAATATTCAATCTTAAAAAATTAACTGTTAAGAAGGGCCTTAATAACATGTTTGTATAGTTTAATATTGTGTGTTATGTACAATACTTTGTCTTACATATCGACAAAATAAGAATTTTTCTTCTTAAATTAAAAATCAAAATTCCAACAATGCAACCAAAATTTGCCGCTCCTCATGTTCTGCGCCCGGCTGCATTGCACGCTCGGTTGGAGACACTGCAAATTTTTAAGTTTTTTTTTTGTGTGTAAAGATTATTTTTTGTTTTGTTTCGCATCTTATCTAGAAGGTATTACGTTGATGTAAATGTCAATCTTGTGAAAGAGTTCTGGCACATCTTTTTTTTGTAATTTTATCCTGAAAACAATTGCCAGATGAATATTCAATTAGATGTAAATTGAAGAAAACAAGTTATTTTTCATCTAATAATAAATTGAAGGCGACTCACGCCATGTAATTTAATCATAGAAATCTCCATTAAAAGATACAACAAATTTCTTATTTATAATAGAATTTGTTTACTAACAAGTGCCTCGAGCGATCAGAACAACTTCTTCGAACTATAAACAAGACTTGTGGCTTGTAATGCGTATGAAGTTTTGCCAACTTACTGTAACAAATAAAACAACACGAAGTAGATAATACAAATCGAATTATAGTAACATTAAACAACCACTGCCAGACTGTTGCTATTCTAATGATAAGCATTACGTTCTGAGACGTGCTAGAATAGAAAACATAACAACCCTAATACGACCACGGCTTTATTTATTTACGTTCTGTTCGAATGAGGGTGAAGATTGTGATAAGAGAAATAGAGATACTAAACGGATTCCTTTAGTGTTTGTTACATCATTGACCTTTTAACATGTGGAGCGAGTGGAAAAAGTGCGTATTCGAGACTCTCTAGATCAGCGGTAACGAAATTTTTGTCGTATCTAAAATTTTGTTTTAATTTAATAAAGTACAAATATTTAACTTTACAATTCTAATAAGAAATTTTATACACGAAAGTGATTAAAAGACACTCTCTGGAGTGTAAAACTTTCAAACCATAAAGTATCAAATACCTTCTTTAACTTGATATTCTCATGGGTTTGCAGGAAAGTTCAGTAACGTTTGCACATATACAGGCAGGAAAGCTTGGGAACCGCTGTCCGATACCGTAATTGATAGTGTAGCAATATGGGTGACTTTGAAATATAGGAAGCTTCCTAAGAACTGCTGTTTGTTAACGTTCGAAAGAAAGTGAAATCAATTTATTTCAATATTTTCGTGTGGAGATTTTAAAAGGACGTCCAGTAATTTCTGTTAATTATTGCCCACGTATTGGTGAGGCTCAGTTATTGGTTTCAAGTAAGCACCAACACAGTATGGTTATTAAATTTCATTATACTGCCTTAAACAAGTCTTTTATCTCTTCCAGGTCTTATCTCTTCCACCCTAATCGAATTATTTTGTATGACAGCATTTCTTATTCTGTTAGATGAATGGAATTTATTTTAGAAAATGTGTTTTCATTAGATTCTTTGTTAGAGAATATTGAAGGCAATTTGATTTATAGGTATTTACAATTATCGAAGTTAAATTCAAATTAACCGAACTCAATTTAAAGATTAAGAGACATTTTAATTCTCAGTTATTTAGAAAAATGTCCAGCCTACGACCGGAATCGAACCACGGGCCCTCCTCGTGCTATCCGGGCGTTGAGGTGCTCTTAAGTGAATTTGAATTTAATTTAGATTAATAATACTTTAGACGGAGTCAAGGATAAAAAAAAATAATTATTTGACGCGTCTTCAAGAGGTATTGAATTGAAATGAATATTGCCCCGCTCGAAGCTAGTAATACAGGGTGGATTATAAAAAACGCCCCAAGCCATAACTCCATTATTTTTAAAGATATAACAATACTTCTTGGACAAGGTTGCATAGTTTATTATCATCTATGTTTTGGGATAGATGCCAAATCAATGCTGCTTCCTGTTTCACCGGAAGTGGCATCAACTTCAGTTTCTTAAATGGAACATCCTGTATATTTTATTATTTCTGGATACATCACCACACCAATCGTTAGTTAGATATTCGTCAATTAATGTATTTAATAAAGTAGGCATTTTGCATATGCCTACAAGCAAGACTTACTGTAAAGCAGTATTGTGTGCAACGGAATGGTGGATTGTTTGAGCAATCTCTGTAATAAAATAAGTTTAGTCGTTTGCTTATCTTAGATAAAATGAATAAAAAATTTCTATTCTTTCCTACTTAATTTACTGAATTTATCAATAACTATAGCTTGTAAGCATATGCAAAATGCCTACTTTAACATATACATTAATTGACGAATATTTAACTAACGATTGGTTTTAGGCATATGATGCCTTTGAGCTTTTAGAAAGACAATTTAACGCTGTATCCAGAAATAATAAAATATACAGGATGTTCCATTTAAGAAACTGAAGTTAATGCCACTTTGGCATTCCATTGATTTGGAATCTATCCTAAAACATAGATGATAATAAACTGTGCAACTCTGTTCAAAAACTATTGTTATGTCTCTAAAAATAATGGAGTTATGGCTTGGGGCGTTTTTTATAATCCAACCTGTATATGAGTTTAGAGAGATCATTACAGGCGGTCGATAGCTCAGCAGTTAAGAGCACCTCAACGCCCGGATAGCACGAGGAGGGCCCGTGGTTCGATTCCCGGTCGTCGGATGAACATTTTCCGGACTAAATAACTAAGAATTAAAATGTCTCTTAATCTTTAATTAAATTATATCTATTTACAATTATATTATTTAGAGGGTAATGCAGTTATTTTGATATTTTGTAAATTATTGAATGTCTTATGCAGGCATTGATTAAATTCTTCTAAAATATTAAATACTCATTACACTTACAAAAATATAAAATTGCAAATTTAGTCTTGAAACTTGTCATCAGTTTCAACTACTTCAGGCTTTGTAAATTTGGCATTCTAATAATTAAAAAAAAACATTATCATAACCTTTACCTCAATTCAGTTGAATTCCTTTCTGTTCGATTATAGAAATTCATTTGGGCAGAGTTTAAACAAAAACTGAGAAATCTTATTTTAGTATTCGATCACACTTTACCTATTTAAGATTGTATTCTGTATACATATTCGGTAAACCGAAGTTTAGCATGCCGAAAAATTTCCAAATTCGGTTATAGTTGCCAAAGTCGTTGGCATAGCCTAAGTTTGGCATGCTATTGGACTTCTTAATTAGTACCTAGTCACAGAAACCAAAATGTTACCGAAGTTACTATTGGCATTCCAATTATAATTGGTACGAACTCGCAACTGCGTTACATTTGTGACTCGGGTTTAATGTAGTTGCCTCACTAAACATAACTAAAATTTCTACTCGGGTATTCAGCGTACGATTTTTTTTATAATGTTGGCGAATTAATAATTGTAGTCCAACTAGTATCAAAACACAAGTTGCACGAAATTGCACAACCGCAAACATTCCAATCTTGTACTATTGTAGATAGTTCTACTCTATTGTTATGTAGTCAAGATTGAATTGATTTAGTTCACTACAATTTATCATCCGATTTCATACAATTTCAGTTATCTAACAACTGAATTATTGCACTATATTGTTAGTTAGTGAAATATAATAATAATTCTATAATAGACGACTTGTATGAAGATAGAAACCTTAAGGTAGTACCTTCGCCAAGTGGGTTTTCTTAGGATTTTTTTTAAATTTTGTCAGAGCAAAAATGAAACTTCTGTACTACACAGTTCCAGAGATATTAAATTCCAAAGATCGAGTTTTTGACACCCTTATACATTACGCTATACAAAATACCGAACAATTTTCGCACAAATATACTTTTATCTCAGAAACTTTTCTTAAGATTTTTATAAAAAACTAACTTAACATTAAATAAAAATCAGCGATTTTTTTAAGATAATAATAATTCATCGTTACTGCACAGTTTTTAAGATACTCGTAAATGAATAATGAAAGATTTGTCACATTTCAGTAGTGGAAGGAATACACTAATAACAAGCTGGCCATAATGCACCGTTATCGATGTGTTGAGTAACGTTTTTTTTTGCGTATTTTCGCTTTGGCCATTGCCGAAATAGCTTTCAGTCGTTGATTTAGGACTTTTTGCTTAATTAGATTTCCTTTATAATAAATTTTTTGGGACATTTTATTTGGAAAAATTCTGAAACTCGGTCAGTGTTGCCAGATCTTTCAAAGAAACGGTTTCTCGTTCGGGATTGGCTAGAAATGGTACATAAACAACAGAAAGTTTCGGGCTTAGTAATATTAACTCATTATTGACTCTACTGTATATTTGAACATAAATTTTTTGCTCCGACTGTCGCGAAGGTACTACCTTAACGGAGCTTTTTTGAATAAACAAGAAATTAATGACATTTATTCAATAAATTTATGAAACAACTCTTTAGCACAGTAACAGTATCGGCGAAACAAACTAAGATTAATACTTTTATGATTTGTAACTTTAATATTTACAAACCACGGTAACTTTCAGTGAACGTCATTTCTAGATCAACGGCTCACTTATTGTTTCAGTTTGTCTGAATGCAAGCTTTCAGTTCTGGATGAGAAGTTTCAAAGTTACCAAATAAATTAGTAGAAATGTACGATTTGATTTGTGTACTCTTCTGTATACGCTAACTTATAACAAGTTAAGCTTGATCCGGTGAACCTCTTCTACACTGCTAAAACTATTTCGTTTTAACGCTTATCTCAAACATAAACAGGAACCGTAGGGAGTTCCAAGTCGTGCGTTTGAGTCACAGTTTGATGTATATGGCCAATAATGGTCAAACAATATCAATTCTGGACAGCTCCATAGATTATTCTTATAAACGGAGAAAAGTTTTCTCGACAAATTGTCTTTTATGAATTTAAAACTATTTTATTTTTTGTTAAGATTCAACTCAATAAAAAATAGATTGATAGTAGATAGAGTTGAGCGGATTTATGATCAAGTTAAAGTTGAGTGATTCCATATGAAATCGCCTGACTGACAAAGCCGACTAATTTTTAGACCTTCAAAACATGGCAATTTTAACTGTAAATGTTTTCATAATTAAAATATCTATACCTACGTTTAAGGGGTGTTTTAAAGGGAAAGGGCAATAGTTTTCATGTGACCGATAAAAATTCGCTCAGGTAATACCTGTTATTAACGACACAGCGCTGAAAGTACGTGTTTCTTACTCAATTTGTGTATTCTTTAAGTGACTCCAGCATATACAATTAGGAGAATGTATCACAGTTTTGCTTCTCTGTCTCATAGCCAGTTAAAAGCACGAAAATATTGAACATCAGATAATGTTGATATAGTAGATATTGTGAAACTCAATAAGTTTACGTTTATCTACTACTTATATGCATAATTTGACTTTTAATGTACTCACCACTTCATTCAAAATAGAAATATTATTTCACATTCAAAATTATTTTTGTTCATAAATTAATTTAAACTACTTGATGTAATGTAAGACATTGAACAGTATGAATAAGGCTACATAATATTAAAATTGGAAGATATTATGTAATCTGTTATAAATTTTTACTAGAAAATTTATTAACTACAAATAAAATTTCTGAATTATAAAGTAAAAAATAAGCTCAATTATTGCTTGCACACGAACTAAGATTGAAACTAAAAAAATAAGATTTGCAGATATTTGAAATTGAGGGAAATAACTGAAGGTCCTTTAAATTCCATATTTTTATCTTTCAGTCAACACGTTCATTTTATAGTCTAAACCAGAGGTTTCCAAACTTGTTTGCAGTGTTTTCCGGATTTCGATAGACCTCCTGCATCAATTTCAAATGAGTTTGTTACTGATTTCTAACTGTAGTGAGTTGAAGAGTGAAAAAATAATAAAATTTTGTAGGTAGATTTATTTGAAATTCAAATTAAAACGAAGCAAAATAAAATTCAATATGTAATTTCATGTCATGAAATCACCTAACAAGAAATAAACGCTTTTTAGTGGCAAGGATGAGCCTGATGCTTTGATAATAAATTTTCAATATTTGGGTTTAATTTAGTTAGGTTTAATCTTAAATCTCGTCGGTTATTGATGTCCAGTTTGTTTCTTTTTTTGTTTTGTTTTTTAGAAGATTAGCAATCGTGCTGAAATCTCTTTTCACAAGACGATATTCCATAATATGGGATATTAGGGTGAGCCAAAATGACTAACCTATCGAATTTATGGTCTCAAAAGCCCCTATATGTTGAAAAAAAATTCTCCCATCGGGAAAAATTTTTAGCTCAATTTTAAAAGGTGTCGGTGGCCATTTGAAATTTCCCATTTAAATAACACGTAAAAGAATTTTTATCCATTAAAAATGCTTTAAATTTTGAACCGTTTAAGGTAAAAATTTCATTCAGACATATTCTTGTAGTTCATTAAATTCTCTAAAAATATATTTCAGAGTTGATTTTCTTAACTCAAAAATTTATATACTTACGGGTTATAAAAGTTGATGAAAAATAGATATGTTTTTTCAACTTCATAGCCCGTAAGTATATGAATTTTTGAATTAAAAAATCAACTTCAAAATATCTTTTTAGAGAATTTAATGCCCTACAATAATCTGCCTGGATAAAGTTTTTATCTCAAGCGGTTCAAAAGTTATAGCATTTTTAAATGGATAATTTTTTTTGCGTGTTATTTAAATGGGAAATTTCAAATGGCCATCGACACCTTTTAAAATTGACGTAAAAATTTTTCTCAATAGGATAATTTTTTTTAACATATAGGCCCTTCGAGACCATAAATTCGATAGGTTGGTCATTTTGACTCACCTTAATGGGATAAGTATCAGGTATATCTTTTTGAAGCCAGAAGAGCTAATACCCTTTTTTAAATTGTACTTTAAACGCTTCATTAGTACTTATTACAAGCAGTTTTTCTTGTAATGTTACATCCGTCCTTCTATATTATCATCATGTGGATTGATTATCCATTGAGGTATTACCATATTGAAAACATCTACAAACGTCATTTGAAAATCGGAATAGAGGGCATTTAAATGTTCAACGTAAGTCAAAACCTCATCTTCCTGACAGTTTGACTGTTGCAATTTTGGAAATTTAATTATCGCAAGAAACGCTGAGATTGTGGACCTATCACCTTGTAGCTGCAAGTTAACCTCATGAAATTTACGTAACAAGTCTGTTTTAGTATCCAAGAACTCCGAAACTGTATCAAAAAGTGAAAAAGATCTTGTCAAACATAAGCCTTTCGACAACCATTTTACTTCAGTGTGAAGGATGAAAGTTCTCGTCATTTTCTTCACACAACTGAGCAAATAATCGCGTATTCAACGCAATGCTTCGGAGTCAGTTAACTGTGTTAATAACAAATTGAAGAGATTCATGCAACAAAGAGATTTTCAGCAACTAAATGTTGTCCATCCCTTAGTACTGATATTATATTTGATAAAGGGATTGCTTTTTCTATAAAGTAATTCTTTAAGGTTATTTACAAAATCAACAATATTGCGTCTTCAGGTAAAAAGTAAGGTACAAATCATATGTGTGTATGAGGTAATTCCATTAATGGGAAATCAAAATTAAAGTCACTACCTGCTTAAATGAGTTCCACTATTGTGGACCCCCGTTTGCATCTCATGCACCCCCAATTCATTTTTTCACTCACATGGACCCTTGTAGGTCGACCACTGGTCTAAACAATGGGATTGTTAAAAATTTCAAAACTTCTTTATTTCTTCTGTGATATGTATACTTGAATACTAAGCAACATTAGTTGCTTACATTGAACAGTCAGTTAAAGAACAGAATAATTGTGTAAAAAACACGTATTTTCAGCGCTGTGTCGTTACCAACAGGTATTAACTGAGCGAATTGTTATCTGTTACATGAAAACTATTGCCCTTTCTTGATTCGAATAGGCCGAAATAGACGCTTATAAAAATAAAATATGCATGAATTCTGTTCCTGAAATCCTAAACAACAGTCCCTCAGAGCTAGAGTAAAATCGAAAATTAGTCGTTTTTGTCAATCGGACGATTTCATTTGGAATGACTCAATAGCTACGTTTGAAATACAGTCGATTCCACCTAATAGCAACACGTCCATGACAGTTTGACTCCAAATTCTATCTTAAAATAAAATTCACAATTTTTGATAGTGAGTTAATAACAAATAAATATAAATAGGCATATATATTCGAATAAAAAAAGGAAAAATAAATTCTTACATAAAATATCATAATAAAATATAACAAAATAAATACATAGAAGAACATAGATACTGTACTGTTACATAATATTTATTATGGCAGGCCGAAATAGGGGCTCCCGGACTAATTTTGAAATAAATGTTGCTTTAGAAATACCTATAAGGAAGTAAACTTACAAAAAATTTTAATTTCGTTTGTAATACTGAAAAACCAATAACTGTAATAATATTTCTCTGAAGGTAAGGTGAGAAGAAGTGCAGGCTGTTGATGCCTTTATTAATAGCAAATTCGTTGCAGATTGTGTATTAGTTTAATAGTTGGTTTTTTGTTTTTGCTGCCTCCGTTAACAAGCGACTCAATTACGCGCACTCGACTGTATTAAAAGATATATTTTTTGCAACAGAAAAATAAACTGAAAACTCTAAAAATTATGATTTTTTTCCTCATACTAGTAACAGTTTATTTTGTTAAAATTTATTAATCATTGCACGTTTCAGAATCCTCGTTACTATGTTAAATATATTTTCAATTAATTTTATGAAGTTTAATAAAAATAATCTTAGTTGTATGTGTATAAGTAAAGTGCACACGGCTCACACGTGTTATAAGTTAAATTTTTCGTTTACAGTGTCGTTTACAAAGAAAATAAACCGCCTCAAATGGGACGTACTTTTACAGCCAAGCCAGACAATTACAGCAATACAATGCTTCACTCAAATGTGATTAACATCGTTAAAAAAGTTCGTATAAAGTTCAATACGAAAACCACGAGCGACAAATTAAAATAAAACCTTACAAGTAGCTGTTAGAAAAAAAAATCTAATAATTACCGAACCCACCATTTGGAAAGTATCCACATTTATTCATGTTTTTATCACTTACAATTAGAAACATTTACATTGAATAAAAATAAACAAAACTAAATCATTTGGAAATTGAAGCCTAAAAACGACATTTTCCCCTACTCAAAAGAAATTATATTTCTCATCTCATTTTATACAGGTATTGAAATGTTTTAAATTATCAATATTGTTGAAACCTGTTGAGAGTCAAATGTGGGTTGATTATTCTAGTCGGTAATTTTAGAAGAAAAGTTCCAAAATAGAATTTACGTGTTCAACTGAAATTGAAAATATACCTTGAGGACTTTTAAATTAAATGATTTATTATGGAATATTCCCAAAATAGATTAAATGGAAAAGTATGATAAGTGGAATTTGAATCATTGGGGTTAGATTAAAATATAACAGAAGTAAAAAGGAACAAAGGCGAAAATAAATGAGGAGATATTTGATTCTTTTTTTTAATCGTCAGGCGTAATTCTAAATGATATTCTTCAATATTCATATTTTATGAAAATTCCGTTTGGAAGAATATGTGTATTTTACCAAGAACTTTTTTAGAGTTTGAGCTTGTCTTATCTCTAATTTTCAATTCCAAGCGGTTATTTTTGGAGAGTTTCACATTGTGAATCAACTGGGAGGATTATCCTTGTTTTCAGTCAAACCAAATAAGATTTCTATTTATAATATCTTTACAAATGGATTGAATAATCTTACATATATTAATGATGTTTTACAGCTTCTCTTTCATTCTACCTACACTCATCCCTTGGGTTACTTATTCGTATACCACGTGTAAAGTAACAACCACTAAATCGAATCTACGTTGTCAAAGTTCTATCAGCTACTATGCTGGGAAAAGATAAGCAAAAAGACAGATCATAACTGGTGTTAGTATACGGACGGAATGATGGGTCAGCAGATACAACTAATAACGAGAGCTAGGACGTGAAAGTACTCCTAAAATAGGTGTAAACTGTACATTAATCCACCTATCTGCATAGATTGCGGTCATTGTTAACTTTGAATTGTTATAGTGTCACTAATTGTTTCCACGAACAAAACATTTTGCCTTCATATCCTTTCGGTAATAACGCTTCGTCGATGAGATCTGTGTGTTTTAAAACAATGAGAATCATAGTAGTTACTTCAAATTTAAACTTGCCAGAAACAAAGCTTCATCAGGCCACAATAGTTGATGAAATCGGGATGGAATCCTTTAATATGATTGACTAAAGATGTGGAAAGATCTACTATCTGATGTGGATGCGGAAGAGGTGAAAGTTCTCATGAATGGAAAATCGATTTAAAAAAAATCTTTGTACGTCTTGAAAATAATGTTGTCAGTTTTTATTTATGATGCACACACTAGTTTGTCAAGTAAATACTATTTTCCTCTGTCTGTTTTGTCACAATTACAATAGAAGAATGCTCCAAAGTTAGCTAATCAAGTTTGAATTCAGCTTTTTGTAAAGTAAAGTTGTCCGATTAAAGCACAGAAAAGTTGTGATTAATAAATTGTATTTTGTCAGTTCCAAAGTCGAGTTTTGTAGTTGAATTAAAGAAGGCTCTTCATTTACGTAATACATAATATAAGCCATCTGCAATAGGGATTTGTTTTCTATTACAATATCTCTCAAATACCTACAAGTAGAAAAAAAAACCGAAGTTACCTTTTTTTTTAATAATAGTAGTAGGTAAATATAACGTTCGTATCGGTTTTGTATTGAATCGAAAAATACGGGAACATTATTGAAAACTGTGTTTACCGAAAATTTGTGTTCATATTTACCAAAGAATAATGTTACAGTCAATCTTTTTTTAGAAAATATCATTTTTCTTGTCATAGGAACGTTTCTATTGTTTGCTATGTGACTTTGTGAAATCAGGGGTATTTGCAATACATTTAAGTATCCTTAGCCATTTCCGCAATAATAATAAACTGGACATTTTTATGTTTCTCTTATAAGAATAATTTACAGTTATGTACACTTTCAAGAGTCGAGACATCTACTTCAGGAAGCGGTTGGACTAGATTGTTTCACTAAATAACATCAGACGATCGCAGATTAAAATTTTATGAGATAGCGGAGACTGTAAAAATATCAAAAGAACACATATCCAATATCTTACATAATATTTTCCACAAACGAAATCCCGACGATTTTTGCCTCGATTTATAACGATGTATCATTAGACTGCTGAAAATAACAAACAGTCAAAACAATGGATAACAACCAGTCCCAGAGACGATGTATTCAATTTTGTTCACTGACAACGTTTTAGCGAGTGTTTTTTTGGATGCAAGAATTATTTTTTTCTATTTTGCGTCAATAATAGCGCTATTATTAAACTCGCTACTGTATCGAAATGTGCTCATTTCGCAACTAGTGCTGAAAAGTAAAATGTAGGAATTTTTTTCCCACTAGGTTGGTAACAGTTTCATTGATTTTGACAACTGTCAAAAATCATAAAAACAAGATACTTAATATACCGTTTTTCGTACTGATCTTTGGATTTATCGGCTAGTAAATTGCTTCCTGCATTTTCAGCAATTTCCCTTATTTCAGGTGGAGTACATGAAAATTCTTCACTCATTGTTAAATAAGCAATTTGGCGAAAAAAACAATTGACTAAGAGTGAAAAATAAAACAATTGAAGTTTCCTAGCTGAATGTTCAATTGTTTTTTTTAGTAACACCAACTCCCACTAATTTCCCTAAATATCAAATCTCGCATTTTTTTTGTAAAAAAGGGCACAAAATAGGCAAAATAGAAAAAATAGTATAAAAAACTCGTGTCAGAAGTCGTATATTGCACTCGTCCTTTAGAAAACTCGCGCCTCCGCCGCTCGTTTTCTAAACTTGGACTCGTGCAATAATAAGCGACTTCTGACACTTGTTCTTCAATATACTATTATTGATTACCTTGAAAAGGCTAAATCCATCAATGGTGAGGACTGTACACGTTTACTGGATCATTTGAACGAAGAAGTAATAGTTATTTACTGTACAAGGTGATAAAGTCGTACTTTATCCACAAGTAGAAGTTTGGCTTACGAGGCCGAGTGAGCCAAATCCGCGAGTGGATAAAGAGACTTTACCACCTTGTGCAGTATAAGATTTTTTTCAATACTTGCCCTTAGAACTCTTTTTAATTTATTTAATTTCTTTAATTTTCTAATTAGTTATGACATTAATTATTCATACAGTTGTCAATGATTCTTGGTTGCTATTGTATTTCCCTAAACAACTAGCAATAGTTTTGTTTATTTGCTGTTGGTTGCTATAGATTTGCTATGGTAAAGTGTACTCAACGATAAAATAAACACTTTACCATTGAGTGGATAAAGTGCTACTTTTCTATCGGGTTTTTAGTTGATAAAGTAAGTCTTTAACAGCAAGTATTAAAATAAGAAAAAAAAGTACATTCGACGAAAATAAATTTTGTTTCACCATCCGCGTTGTAGTAGCTAAAATTCACGAGTTAATTGCTTCCTCATCCGCCTTATTCACCCGACTTAGTGCCCAACTACTAACGACTAACTAGTAGATATTTTGAGGAGATCGACGTTCCGCTTTATAAAGATTACATAACTTTGCTCATGATTATGTTGAGAAATAAAACCAAAAAGCAAATTAAAAAAAGTCTTTTTCATTGTCATGACAGGGACTTATCAGCCCACCCTCGCAGTCTCAGTCACAGTCAGGTCTTTCTCTTGTCTCGGTTCGGTCAAATATTCTTAAATTACTCATAGAATATTTTTATCAAACAGGACTGCAAATTGAGTCGATTTTGACTAGATTAAGGCCGGAGTGTGATCGTTTCAGTCAAATATTTTCAAACGAAAGGTAAGTTTTTGTAAACTTACGCCAGCCCTAACTTTAACTAAATTATTAAGAGTGTGCATTTGTTAATTTTCTGAACATAGAATTTCGAGAGTGGGTGACATTGAAAATCTATGCAAAAATAACTAGAAATTTCAGAACTGTGAGCTCTCTCATATCATAACCGATCGAATCGGCATCGAGCTTTTCGGAGGTTTGGGCTCAATTGTGAACATCCATAAATCCGACTAGACTTATCTGCCGTTTGTAGAGCACTCACCCTGTATAGAATTATCCAAAATATTCAATTTGTGTATGATTAGATTAGTGCAAACTAAACAATGTTAGAGATTTACCTTTCTTGGTCCGATTTAATCTTGTATTAATGTAGTTTTTGCAATAGAACATCCAAGTATCCTTTATTTATACATTGTTACATCTCAGACATAATAATTATCAACTTGACCTTTCGATCTTTGTCATCTACGAAGAATTTCTATGTATGTAAACCCTCAAGAGTACTGCCTATTAAAGATCCATTTGACTTGATGTTGACCCGCAACATGCTGTTTCTAAGGAACGTGATCCTAATACCAGTACAATATAGTCGATATGTATTACTTTTACAATTGCTCTAAATTTACTCGACGTTTAAACCAGAAACCCTGTATAATATCCACTATTATTGTTGTTAAAGTAATATAATGTTAATTTAGAAATAATTAGTGCCTTTGAGATATACCTGGCTTCACAGACTAAAGTTAAATTAACTTTATTCAATTAATATTTCGATTGCAATATAATTCAACTCTTTGTGTTGGTTAACAATCACCAAACAGGCTACTATGTTAATATTGTTATAGTTTCTTATTTATTTAATTAAACATTGATTGATACAATCACAGAATCTCAAGACCAAACATTCTTGTTAAAAGAATTCGATCAGTTTATTTGCTCTTTTCGTTCGTTTACAAAATAGCACCTCGTCAAATAGTTTATATTTTTGATAGTTGAATCAGTATGATTCTTTTACGTACCGTATATAATGTTTATAATGAATTCAGTAGTTTATTACTTTTAAGAATCTATTAACGATATTCCACATAAATTTTATTGAGAAAAACATTCTTTGCACGTGTAAATCTACTTGTACAAATTCTTAACTAATCTACTCTAATGTCTAATATTTATGGACCATAGTGAATTAATTAGATAGAATAGCATCATTAATTCTAAACTAGACTTAGATTGTAATTACCGCAATTAATCTGGAGCTCTGTGAACTTTTCAAGTTGTAGCTTAGCTCTTATGAAAAAATAAACAATTCACAGAATTGTTTCTTCCAATTGATTAAGGAAACTCAAGGCGTAACCAAGCAAAAAAAACTAGCTATCATTGATTTTATTATCAATTCGTTTACACCGTTCGGTTGACTTCATGTGAATTTTTTTATATAATATCAATAATAAACGCACAAAGAAGTTTTTTCTGTAGGTCAGTATTAATAAATTAACTTCCCAACTGTGTATTATTCACCATCAACTGCTTAGTTCAGGAAATCAGTTTAAGAAATCTCTCCAGGGAGTAAGAATTGTTAAGAAAAAAACTGGGGATTGGTTCCTTAAAATACTACGAAACGTATAAAAGTTATATTCGAGTATATTCTTTTCGATATTCCGACGTGTGGGATAAATCCCTGGAACTTTTAAGATTAATAATTAATAACGAATGAAGACTCGTAATAGAGATCATTGACAAATCTTGCCAGATGCTTTAAATTCCTGTAACAAGACAAGGTATATTAAACCATATATCCAAGACAAGAAAACTTAGCGTGAGCCTCATCTACTAAAGAGAGCAGAAATGAATCGACATTTTATTTCTTTTGTTTTGGTACACGTACATCGCTCAAGAGCTAGTCTTCATTCTTATGAATGGATAAATATCGGAAGAGCTTGAAAACAAGAAACCTACGCGGGAAAAGTGTTACATATAGAAATCGATATGTAATCAATAAAAGATGCGAAAAATTTTGAAACTAAATGAATTTCACTTCAACTTCTGATATAGTGATGGGAAATCTCAAATGAAACTCAAAAAAATTTTCCTCAAGCCTCAACTGTCGGAAAACAGCCGATATGCTCATTAAGCCTTTTAATAAACCACCTTATTCGATAACTCGTATATGGTGTTCTTAAAAGAAGAAAAATTCAATCTGGATATATTGGATAAGTGAGAACAGGAGTATCAAATGTGTGGAGAATTCGTTATAGTTTTCACAAAATTATTAAGCATAATTATCGAGAAGCAAATAAACACAGATAAAAGTAATCAAATCGTGCAATATCCGCCTTACATTTTCGTAAATCAGAAATTTCGGTACACTCAAGCGTTTTTCATATTTTCGAAGTAGTTTTATCAAAAACATTACGTACGTGCAAAATTTATTAGTATTCGTAATATATAAAAAAAATCTATCAATACGGATTTCATCCAGAATTAGTATTTCAAATCGCAATCAGTCGGGTATTGTTTGTTAATATACATACCAGTAAAACTGGCCAGATTCCATGTTGTTTCTAATATTTTTTTCTTGTAAAAAACAAACAGGGAATTATCGGTTTTCAGCCGAAATTGTACAAGTTTTTTAGGGTAGAAACGCGGTCGTTGATTTTTTTTAGTCTTGAATATATTTGAATTGTGATGAATTTTCGTTATTATTAAATACAATTTGAATAAAGTATAGATTATTAAAGCTGTTAACGGCTTTCATTTTATACTGTTTACGATTTAAAAACAATACTTGTAAATATTGTTATTTGATTACAGTCAAGTCAAAAATTCAATAGAAAAATTGGAAACATCTATCAAAGGTATATTATATATGATTGTTTGCTGATAAACAAACAAAATAACATAAGAGAAATGGAAAAATATAGGAAAGTGATTGTTAATTCAGCCAAACAAAAAACAATCCACTTCCAATATTTCCAAAACTGGAAAGTAAACAAATAGAAACTATATATAATAGTGTCTAATATTTCCCCCGTCAATTTTTCCTGCCTTTTATCTTTCCGGTTTGATTTTTATTGGACATTTAATTGCATTATTGTCGAGTGATGGACTTTTTAATCCTATTACAAATTGGCGCAGCTTTCAAGTTCCACAATCTTGAACTTGACATTGACGCTTTTAATCTGTTTATAACATTGAAAATAATAACGTTTTTACTAATGTGTACTTACATGAAATCTGTTAAATTACACCACTCTAACATTAACGTTTCTTTTCTATTTTGTTGTGTTTTATTTTACGTGTGAGAAAATGTATCGCGCGCCAGAACTACAAATGTAAAGTGTGTGTAGTGACGTCGGCGTCACATTAACGACGCTCACCATCATCATCATCCTATTCACAATTTCCAGAAGGCGCTCCAATTTTGCGCACGCTCATGTTCCGAAAATACATCCACGAACAACAAGAAAGAAATGTAATAAGTGAACTGTTCTATCACCTGCAGACGCACATATATGTCTATCAGATCCTCGAAGGATCTATCTAGAACTTGGTTATATTCTATAATTTTGTTATAAATTATAAAAGCTCCTATTGATTTTTTCTTGTTCGAGGATCATTCTGTTTACTTATCAGTCGTATGTGAGTTACTAAATAAATAGTGGAAAAAATGTTGAAGTACAAATAGGGGATTTGAGTAAACAGAAATGAGGCGTAAAGGATGAGCTTATTGTGATGGAAAAATGGAAAATAATCCAACGGATGGATCATTTAAAAATATTTTCTTTTTACGTACAATTTCTAATTGTATAAAGAGTGTTGGTCGGTAATAAACTCTCCGATTATTTTGTTTATATATCTTAGAAAATCGTTAAGAAACCTGAGACATTTGATTTCGAGAAAAGAACGGTATCGTCGCATTCTGTACAAAACAAGCAGCAACCTTCTGCTGCATGTAGAAGATCGTAAGATATATAGTTAACCGCAGCCCTTAGGACTTGATCCCCATTTGATTTTATATTATTGTTGCTTATTACAATTCACCGCATGCGATCCGAGCTTTTCATGCCGCGTCACTAGCAACTGACAATAAATATGTAACAAAATTCATAAATTTAAAGGGCAGCAACAAATTTATGAACTGTAATAAATAATACATTCTACAACTAGTGTGGGAAATTGTCATTTGCACACGAGAGCGAACGAAGTGAGTGCGCTCACCGCTCGTGTGGGTAATTAACAACCCGCACGAGTTGTACATACTAGTTTTTACCAAATTTACCAATGCGGCGATATACCAGGGGCGAAACCACAGAAAGAAAATAAAAATTCAAAATTTAAAAATTAATTAAATCCGTCAAAACCATAAATGTCATTCCTAGAACGGTTTCCATCGTCACCATAAACAAAATGAGTGCTGCAAAAGTTTTTCCGCACGTAAATATTACTTTACGCACGCAAATTATATATTATTTCATAGCGAGTGAAATCTGCTTCTATCCATACAATATTACCGACTGAAAGTTAGCACTTTCGCCGCATGAGTAATAAAAAGATGTGTCGAAACTGGGAACAACTTGAAAAAATATATGCACGTAATTTATTCAAGAAAAGACTTGGGCAGTTATTTACATGCGACTTCCATTGGCCCTTAGCAGATTGATTTATAATTTCGGCGTAATAATATTGCTGATTCTTTAGTTTTTAATAATACTGCAATAAAATCACCCTTTTCAACAAATGCTATTAAAAGTGATATTTTTAACACGACATACTTGATTTAAAAATACGATTTTTATTCACACGTGCGTTTAATCAATAGTATATTGTGAAACTAGTGCGGCAAGTTGCACATACTATTTTCTATTACTAATGCGGCGATATACTTGGAGGAATTTTTAAAAATCTCTATATAGTCTGTTCAAAACCATAAATGTCACTCCTAGAACGTCACCATAAACAAAATTATAATAAAATAGGCAAGGTCGGCCCTAGCTTTTTTGACGCTCCATGCAAGTTTACTTTCGGCGCCCCGAATTAATAATAATTCCGATACCGAAGTCTTTGATAAATCAGTAAATTTTGAAAAAAGTTATCTTCAACTAAACTTTATCTGATCGAAAATGGTCACTTTGATAACAAGCAGAAAATGATCATTCACGCTACGTCTTTTTGTGTACAAAAACTAAAATTCCAAAATAATCGCGATAATTCTTTGTTGGATTCTAGAAATCTATAAGGCCATAACAATAAAGAAACAGTCTGGTGTTCTATCGTGCCATAAGAGATTTCTCATTAAAGCAATTCCAAACAATTAAAAGGCCAAGCTTTTCGTATGGAGCACTATTGAGAAAAAAAGAAGCCGACTCACGGTCTGGTTCCAGTAGATAACTGCATTTCTGTAACAAAAATAGAAAAAAAAATTATTAATATTGTAAAATAGTATATTAAAAAACAAGTGTCAGAAGTCGACAATTATTGCACGAGTCTAAGTTTAGAAAACGAGTTTTCTAAAGGACGAGTGCAATATACGACTTCTGACACGAATTTTTTACACTATTTTTTTCCATTTTGCCTATTTTATGCCTTTTTTACAAAAAAAAATTGCATGATTTGATATTTAGGGAAATTGATGGGAGTTGGTGTTACTAAAAAAAACAATTGAACATTCAGCTAGGAAACTTCAATTGTTTTATTTTTCATTCTTAGTCAGTTGTTTTATTTGCCATATTGCTTATTTAACAATGAGTGAAGAATTTTCATGCACTCCACCTGAAATAAGGGAAAGTGCTGAAAATGCAGGAAGCAATTTACTACCCGTAAATCCAAAGATCAGTATATTAAGTAACTTGTTTTTATGATTTTTGACAGTTGCCAAAAGCAATGAAAATGTTACCAACCTAGTGGGAAAAAAATTACTAAATTTTTCATTTCAGCACTAGTATCGAAATGACTTCATTAGCAAGTTTAAAAATAGCGCTATTACGGACGCAAAATAGAAAAAATAATTATTTCGAAATTTACCATCCTTATGAGAATCCTAAAGCCATTCGGCATGCGATGCCTTTTTTAGTATAAATACTAAAGGCACTGGCACTTACACTAACACTAGCACTAGATACAATTGGGAGTTGATTTTTTTAACTCAACTTTAATAGCCCGTAAGTATATGAATTTTTGAGATAAAAAAAATCAATTTCGGAGTATTTTTTAAAGAATTTGATGCTCTACAAGGATATGCCTAGATAAATTCTTTATCTCAAACGGTTTAAAAGTTATAGCATTATAGATGAAAATTTCCATAAAAGAGCTTTAAACTAAGCATATCTGTTTTTCATCAACTTTCATAGCCCGTAAGCATATGAATTTTTGAGTTAAAAACATCAACTTTAAAGCATTTTTTTAGACAATTTAATGCACTACAAAAATATACCTGGATAAAATTCTTATCTCAAACGGTTTAAAAGTTATAGCATTTTTAATGGACAAAAATTTTTTTGCGTGTTATTTAAATGGGAAATTCCAAATGGCCACCAACACCTTGTGTACGAAGTCTAAAGACTTGACACCTTCAACCAGTAATTAAGATTTTGAAAACGGAATCAAGTATTCCGCATTCTGCAACAGTTCCAACAGTTCTAAGATAGTATCCCAATCCCATATTGAGCTTATTGAGCTTTGGACGCACTAAAAAGTTCCGCTCCCTAAATTATGCCGTTCCAGCCAGTTGCCAGTTTTGTTGCACAGATGGCCCTAATATGCAAATCATACATATTGTGTATCATACATGGCGTTAGCAAGCAGCTACTTTCTGTTCGACATGGCGGGCGGAAAGTTAGCCTTTCACCGCATGTGTAATAAAAAAATTGACAACTTCCCACACTATTTGGACAATGTGCTATTTTATTACACATGCGGCGAAAGTGATAACTTTCCGCTCGCAAATTTACAATCAAGCACTCAAAATTTCAATTTAACACGCAAATTGATGCCAGAGCCATCTTTTAAGAGTTGGTTTTTGGTAACGATGCAAACCGTTCCAGTGATTTACATAGTGAATTTTTTAAATTTCAATTTTGATTCTATTCCTAGTATATCGCCGCATTAGTATTAATAAAAGATAGTATGTGCAGGTTGTCTATTGCCCATTCGAGCGATGAGTACTCTATGTTCGTTCGTACACCTAATTCCGCTCTCCTGAGCAATAGACAACTTCCCGTCCTGGTTACACAATGTACGATTGATGCCCTAGTGCATAAAAACGTCATTGACGAATCACTTGATAAATTAATGTCTAATTTGGATTGTTTTTCTGTCAAATAAGCAAGTGTCAAATATAAATTCAAGAGCTTCTTCTTAAAAAATGTGTTGAAGATTTGTACTGAGTTTGTGGAAAAAACAGTTCAATAAATGAATATTTTACTCTTTCTAGAGACATCAATATCACTCGCTATGCTCCTGGAATTTTTACTGTAATATTCAAGGATTAACCGAGTGGAGGATTAATTAGACTGGAAGTGGTAGGAAATTGCATTCATTTTTCTCGTTTTTTCTCCTCTTCCTTTCGCTCTCCCGCTTTAATTAAACATCTAAAAGATGTAGTAAGATGCAATCAAAATTGACAAGCTCACGATCACATTTCTTCTACAGGTAAAAGAAATCGCCGCCTGCCAAGTTGTATTAGATTAATTTATCATAATTGTAAATTGGATGTCAGCACCATAGACATAGAAAAAATCGTCTAAATAACATTTATTTAAATAAGTTTGACCTAAATCGACATTTTTACAAGTCGATCATTAAAATTTGGGCGTAGAATTACAGTCACCTCTTGTGCTCCTATAGCCTTTATCGCCTGTATTCTAGTCAAGATAATAGTAGTATTTGTGTGAGTTATAGAAATGGTCCATCAACTTGTCGTTTATTGTCAATGAAGCTTTCGAGTTTCATGTTCAAATTTGCTATTTCCATCTAGACTTCTCCTCCATCTTATCAATAGTCCAGTTGCATATTGCTATTTGACAATGGATAGAATTTTGTATCGTTGGAATGTCATCAATTCAAGCAGAATTTCAAATTTAATATCATCTTCATTACCAGACTAATTATCAAGTCAGTTCGATTGGATTACAATCAATATATTGATGTGATCAGTTATATTTAAAATTCCACAAGTTTGAATTTATGAATATTAAGCATTGTATTCGTTGGTTCTATCCGATTTTTCAAATCTTTGTTATAGAGGTCCGAGTATTGCCTTCAGAAATATATGGTCTTAAACATAAAAAATCGTTCGTATCATAAAATTTGAATGTTGTTGAATGATCGCTGATGAACGCACATAAAATACGTGGGTGAAATTTATTTTACTGTTTGATATATTTGCGGTCAACAAAGTTCAAATGCGAATAAAATTAAATAGTGGCTTTTTTCATTATTTTTTGTTCATTCCGATTACAATTTCCACGTTTATTACAAATTAAAATTAAATGAACGTTGTTTGAATTTTTTACGCGATTTAATTTAATTATTATTACACCAAAGCTTTTGTTTTCATGTTTCTACTAACAAAAGAGAAGTAAAATTTGTAAGCTTTAGAAGGTGAATTCGATTAGTGTTTGGAATGAAATCACGCTTATTTACAATTCAAAAAATTTGAGTAAATCAAAAGAAAGGAGTATTCACATTTTTTAATATACGAACGCTTGTTTCTTTGATAGATGTGTTGTGTATGATGAAACAGGATATGGAATATAATTTATTTTGGATGCAAGCGTTTCTATTTCTCTTAAAATAAAGACCTAATAACAAGGTTCATGTTACGATGGAATTTACTTTGCACCAGGAATTCAAATTTATGTAAAAAAGAGATATTTTCGAGTTTTAATAATATTTCACAATTTTGCTGTGAATCACTGGACTTTCCCTTTTCACCAGATTTATATGTAGATTTTTTTCCTACTTTTGTTTATGAAAGATTTCATTAAATGTATTTTCAAACGAATACGCCCAAATATAGAAAGCAGTGGATCTGAAAACTGGAAAATTACAATTTCTACTCAACTGCGTAACATTTTAAGTCAGAATTGTTATAGAATTCTATTAACAAATTATTTAGAATTTTGTTTCGATATAATGTTCAAATTGGCTCAAACATCCATTCTCCAGTATACAAGTATTCAAATAGCAAGTAAAACTCTGCAATATGATATATCGATAATACGTGGATAAAGACTGAACGACAAACATCACGTACAGAAATAGCTGAAAAGTTGTTGGAAGGTGCAGAAGACGAGAGATGCTCTCATAAGAAGTGGATTCGCAATATTTTCATAAGAAGACAGCGACAATACTGGTTATTGTAGTTGAATGCTTATTTATCCGGCGCATCCACCATATTTCGATCTGGACATCAATAATTCAATACGAGAAAATTCGACCATACATAAATGATCGGTAAAAATCACCAGCTTTCATTTTTCTACGATACTTTTTTCTGACGATTTACCGGTGCGACCTTTTATTTATTGCATCAAATAAATTTCATTTTCTCTATGTATCTTCTTAATGTGCCATCTATTTTTTTACTGTTATTTTTACTTTATTATCCAAACACTATTTTTATTGCTCAAATACTACTTTTTTTGTAATAATGATTTATTTGTTTGCAATAAAACAGGATTAAACGACAGACGAGGATGTTAATGTAGTGCATTTTACAATAATTTGAGCCAGTAAGATTGAATGTGAGTAGAAAATTAAATTGATTCCACAGTTGTATATTAAAAAGCAGGGTAGACAACAATTGTTGAGGCCAATCAATCCATCTGTCTGTATATTATATGTAGATCATCTTTTTACTTTAAAGTAAAAGCTAAACAGTCTCTACATATGTAAAAGTTTTCGTGATACAGTTAGACAAGAATCTATTATTTGAAGCATATCTTGCATACTTCAACTTGAGTATATAGCATGTCAAAAACAGTATTCGAAAGATAGAGCATTTGTAGTACCTATCTATTTAGCTTTCAAACTTAAAGACAGTTGAATTTCGTAGTAAGTGAATCGTAAATTGATGTTCCATCCGAGCTGATACTACTTTTAAAATGTATCGTGTAAAGAGAAGAAGGTCCTGTCTTTCGGGTAAATATTGTATTTATGTAAATAGTTGAATAAACATTAACGTTCTGAAAGTTGTACAAGTGTTAATTACCCTAAATTGAGTAAATAGTGATCCTACAATTATTATAAGTTGTATATTTATTCTAGAGCAATCAGTTTTATTTACTCAGCACGTAAATTACAAGCCGTGTATAACAGTATAGGCTAAGAGATATTCGTGTCGGTTTTGAAGTTGAAGAAATTACGAAAAACTCGGGCTGGAGACTCTGGGCTTACCCTACGTAGAGGCTTATGTAACCACAGATGATCGACGGGGCGAACTGTTAGAAAAATAGCTCCAACTAGAGATTGTTTACTAACCAAAAGAAGCCTAGACATTGTGCTTCAAATTTTTGAATTTTTTCTTAATATTGGTTCACAAATCAGAGGGTTATCCGATCTATTCAATATTTTAATAAATCAGTTAGACTATCCTGGAGATTTTCCTATACGATAGTTTTTGAAGCATCAAGATTGGCCCGTTTTATAGACATTTCGGAGGGAGTAACTTCAATCGCAATTTTCTGCCCTAAAATTGAGATTAAAATAATGTCCTCTATCTAATACCAAACAATCAGGAAGTTTGACTCTGTAAGCCTATCTATTTTTAGATTGTGTTGCATAAATCCCAATTTATAGTTGTAAATAAAAACCAACTCTTGCGACTCTCAAACAGGATAATTTGACAATTAATAAGATTTGCATGTAATGTAATTGATTTTATACTCTTATTGTCTCTCTATTAATTTTGCGAGCTGCTTAAGAATGGCCACATTAAGAACTCACCCAAATATAAAATACGAGTTTATGCTAACTTGCACTTGATTATTATAGCGCCTAAAAGAATCTTTTTATTTTCCTTTCTACAAAATAAATTTTGGGTGGTGCAAATTCAAACCTTGTTTTGGCCGCTCATAACATTAACTACGACACTAGTCATAGACCTTCTAAAAATCTTGATTGGTAAATAAGTTATAACTAAAGGGCGGATATCTGTTCCAAGTTGGAGCAAAGCAAATTCTAGACTCCCGACTAATTCGTATAGAGCGTATTGGCAAAAGCTGTTGTACCTGCATGTTCTATCTTTTCTTGTGAAACGTTTCTCTATACAAATAAAGTCCGAACTACCCCGCACATAGAGAAGCAGTGGACCAGTTGAACTGCTACCGTGACGTCGCTACGTTACGGCGAAAAAACAGGTGCCTAGTTGTACCGTATTTCTATGAATTTCTGGTCGCTCTCTCTCATTCTTTAAAATACGGTTCGTCAGCGGCAACAAGCTGATGTTTCTGCCATAGAAAATTGACAAAAATAAAAAAAAAAACTTTAAAATTACGAACACATTTTTTTAAAATTTATTCTACGTGTATTTTCTTATAACTTTATGTAAATACATGCATTAAAATTAAACTACGCCAATGGTGCATTTCGAGCATTGTAATTCGAATCAAATGACCTTCAATCCGCCCTTTAGTTATAACACACACCAAAGATTTATATTTTTACTCTATGACAAATACATTTAATATTCTCTTGAGTATTTCCATAGTTACAGCAAAATTGGTTGTTTCGATAAGCAACCCAGAATTTCAAATTCAAGTCCCTACGGTGAACCTTGATATTGTTTTACGGAATTCATGTAGGATTTATTGTTTTTTCAATTTTCTTAATAAATAGAAATTCAGTGTTTAATCTGTGCATACTTTACAATAACCACCGAGAAACTGATATAAAGAAACCGACAATAAAATACCGAAAGTAGTAAGAATATGTCTCTTTAGTATTACGAACATTTTTCAAAGTGAAATAGGTGTATACTATATCACAATTTACTTGAGGGCAATCTTTAACAATATTGCAGCAGCAGAGAGTAGAACTATTGCGCCTTTTCTTGAAGTAATATGAATACGGTTGATAAATATTTAAATGGAAAATGCAACTACCACTTATACAGGTGCATCTTTCCTTTTATAAGTGGAGGTGAATCAGGAGTCGTTGAAGCAGTCGATATGATGGAAGGCGAAAGCGATCATAACAGCATCTAATAATAAACATTACAATACCTACCGTTTCTCGAGTAGGAATATCCGTTACGTTTTGATTTGGTCCGAACAAGACATGTCGAACTCCATATATGGGAAAAGTGAAGCAGTCATATTAAGCCCGAGACACAACCACAGAGACGAGTTCGCATCTATTTAAGCTTCCTGGGGGTTTGGAAACGACTCTTGCAGCCTGAGCCTAACTATTCGAATAGGCCGAATTAATAGTCGAATTAATTCGGCTTCCTAATTAGACAACGGTTTGTAAGCCGTTCTTGTAACATTGGAGGTACAAATTTATTAATACTACGCTTTTTGTTATATATAATTTACGTTTGTTTATCTTATTTTTTTTATAACATAAGATGCGATCTACATTGTTTTCAACTGAATTTTGTTCTAAATGCATCAATTCACACCGGACTTAACGAAACATTCCACCTCTTAAACGTGCAAGTTCACGTTTTCGATATTTTTTTTATTTATTTTTAATATATTCGCTTTCGTATAAAAATTAAAAACGCGAAGTGTAACGCTAATAACGATTATATTTTAAATTGTGACAAATTGCACAGCCTTCGCATACAAATTGGAAAATTTTTTCGAACATTTAATACAGTTTAAGCTAACTCCCAAAGTTTCAATTACTTTTAAAGCGACACCGACTGAATTAAGCAATAGATTTAGAAATAAAACACTGCATGATAATTAATTTAGATAGGCAAGGGGTAGTTTTGTGCTTCAATATTTCATTTTCAATTGAATATTCTTATTTTAACATATGCTACCTTTAATCATTCTAATGAGAAATAGTTTATGAGTTCAAGTAATGTATCTACTAATGGAGAGTCATGTTTCACAAGAATCCCACAGACGAGCTGAACGAAAATAGCGAAATTGATCTGTTTTTTTGTCAGGGAAAACAGTGTAAAGAGATGATAAGTTCTGTGCTTATGCGGAAAGAATTCCAAACTCGACGCTTAACAAGTTTACGTTTAATATCACATTTCGTGTTTTGTTATCAAAACTACCGACTGTTAAGCGTTGATTAAAAGATCTAATTAGCGAAATTATTAATTATTAAGTTCATGATTATTATACGTTTATTATTATAAAGCGAAGGAAGATTAAATGACGACTGTTGTATTTATCAAAATTTCCTTAATACTGTGAATTCATTAAATGTCATGCTTTATTATCTTAAATTAGAACAATATAAACAGGATAAACAAGTTCATAAAAGTTTTCTAAGTAAAGTTTAAGCATCTTTCTTTAACATTCACTTGTAAATTCGATTTATTCTCATTTCTTTTGAAACAAATGGAGGTTTTATTCGAAATTTATTTCAATTTAAATTAAATCAATCAAAATAAAATTAAAAAAAAAATTCAACAGAATTCTTTGTGAAAACTTTAGTGTAAGCCGTTTCGAAATCCTTTTCATCCATGTTCAGTTGAAAGTTATATTTACTCATTGATTACTTTTATGATAATTTTCCAGTTTTTCAGTCAGAAGATCGTCTGATGTAGAAAGCAAACTTTATACTAAAATTTTTCTTAATAGAACCGAACATATATTGACATAAATAAATTGAGCGCTACATTTCTCTTAGATGCTCGATCATCGTTTTGTTTACCTTCGAAAATGTCCTAGTAACTTTATCTTGTCAACATTAGGTAATTTGTTTCAATCCGATTTGCAAGTGAACCAGACTTTTCAACCTCGCAAGCTCACAAAAAACAAAACAAAGATGGAAGAGCTACAAGTCCAAGTATCGAAGAGTTTATGCCATTCTTCTCTAAAGAGTTATCTTTAATTTTTTACTGACCACTAAAACTATATTAATTTTTATATTGAAGCATTAAAAATTTTCGAACTTTAAAGCGTTTTCTCATTTCTAACATCATACCTAAGTGGAAATTTCGCAAAGAAACCTTTGCCTGTTAAAAGTTAAAAGAATTAAGGGCGCAATGAAACGATATCAATAATAGTGAAAATGAAGAGAAATGAGAAACCTTCAGTAGTAAAGTTTTTGTCAACAAATTGTCCTCCAGTACTTAGACAACTCTTTAACCACCATATTGATGATCAATTAGTAACAAATAAATATCCAAGCCCTAGTGTTTTCAATTTCTCTACACAAAATATGACATCTCTACCTTTTTTGTATTTATTTTTTCATTCAAGAATGAATAATCGAAAACATATGATTCTCATAAATGAGTAGTTATTTGTATAATTTCAAGTAAATAAAAAATAAAATATCAATCAATTGTGTCAATATCTATCTGATTAAATTCTTTCAGCTCTTTCAACTGTTTGGAACATGTTGAATAATATAATTCTACTCTGAAATTAAAGTACTTTTATTTTTAACCGTCATTTACCCGGCGCCTCCACCACATTGTAATTTTGATCCCGTTATTTATCTAATAAATAATATAAAGGAGAAACTGCACTATAAAAATATCTGTCAAGCTTATAAAAATTAGAAAACATTCCAAATAATAATAAAAATAATATTAATTTAATGAGAACTTAGCGCACCTGGTGAATTTCTCTGAAAAAGAAGGATTCTTGAGATGATTTATTTGCATCATTCAGAAGTAAAACTAGTGAATTGTCCAAAGAACCAAATGCATTTATTCTAGAACAAGAAAAACATAACATTTCTATTCATCTAAAGATAGTATAGAAATGAAACCGATGGTAAAAATCCCCCATTTTGAGTCGCAAAGGTACCTTTCAGATACTTACCTAAAATTAAGTCTTTACTTACCTTTCTCGTAATCTAGTTTTATCTGGATATCGTGTTACACAGACATTAACCTTAATTTATAAATCTCAGTTGGAGTGCTTCGCTATTATGAAAAGATCTCAGTAATTTATTGCTCTTTATTATAAATCTCGTATCTAGTTCTTTATTTACAGAAGTATTTGGTAAATACAAAACTTCGTCTAGACATCTACTAAAAATAAAAATAATAATAATAAAATTAATATACTTGCAACACCTACACTATAGAGTGTTGTGGCTTATTTGTTACTAACTACAAACGTATCGTTTGCAGTTGTTTTTCATTTATTTGGAATCAACTTAACTTTTGAGTGAAACTTTGAAATTTCACATTTGCTCAAATTACCAGTAAATTCAATACCGACAACAAGACAGACGACAATTAAAATTCAGCTTTATCGTTAGACATAATTGGTGTAATTTTCATTTCAACAAGCAACAAAGACAAGCGACAATTTATAATAATACAAGCTTGACATTCATATTTCAAATATATAATTTGTCTGTTTGGATAGAATATTTATCATCATTTTAACATCATTTGAAGCTAATTTGATGTGGTATGTCATTGTTTCGTCGAATAATTGGATTAATTGCGTAACACGTGGATATTCTATGTTGTTTTCGTCTTGAATCTATTGAGCGAAATTACAATTTATTATTTTATTTCCTCTAATCATTCTAATTAATTAATCAATAATTATGTCGAAGAAATTTCTTTAGGTTTCGAGGCCTCGTAATATTCTCGAAAAATTCGGGGTATTCAAATTTTTGTTGCTACAGTACTTTACAAGTGTAATAATAATAATAATAATAATAATAAGTGTAACATAGGTAGAAAAACTATTCGAGGTGACCCTATAAGGGGACAACTAGCAGAGTCAAAAATTCAAAATAAATTAAAAGAATTCAACAAGTCTTCCAAGAAAACTTGACGGTGTGGTTTATTTTAGAAAATATGGATGTTCCCAGGAGCGGATTTATCATGAGACTAATGAGATTTAAGCTTCTGGTCCCTGTTCCAAAAGAGGTCTCATAGTCTTCAATTATAGCAATAACATTTGTAGTCTTCTGAATTTTTTTTCTTAAGGGAAATGGTCTTGAAATTATTAAACTGAGGCCCTTAAAAGTCTACATCCACTGGTACTGTTAGACTTGGATCTTCCATGGGATCACCCAATCAAAACCAGATTCAATACAATGCACAAAAGATCCCCCACCGCACCTCAAATTTCAAAAAGTTCTTACAGGTATGTAAAATAAAGCCCTATAATGTGTGTACTTTATTGTTGTGGAAAAAATCATGCAAAAAACTCTCTGGGTTATTTGACAAATCAACTAATAGGATATTGAAAAATCTAGCGAGCCTTTGCATAAATAGTAAATCTTAGAACTGGCCAACTTGTATACATACCCTCTAACTGGATAATATGATTGTTTGACGATTCGATTAAATTTCATAAATTACTATCGGGGTCGTAAGACTCTTTTTTTGTATAGAATAGATACCAACGAAATATCAGTATTGTTTGTTTATCGACTATACAACTGGACGAGTTGATGGATTTTGTTGTTGTGTAAATATTTAGTGGCCAATATTAAATCATTACATTTCAAACAAGGCGAGATTAAAATTATTTATATCTTCAATAAAGATTGTTATTATTAACAGCATTTATCGTAGTACTTTATGATAAGAATAAAATTATGTAATCACCGCCAAGTATAATTACATTTTAATTATGTTTACTATTAGGACTGCGTTTAGAGATACAATTCTATATAAATACAAATCTATAATGGACTAGTGAATGTAATTGACATAAATAGATAACGTAATTATTGCGAAATCCACATTGATTAGAATGGGCTACACAGCTGTATTTTAATATAATTTACAATTTTACTAAAATACAATTAATAAATAATATTCCTCGAATAATAATGTTGTGAAATGATCGGCTTATATCACTAACAATCGTAACTGTTCGAACAAAAGTGTATTTAGGAGTGCTACGTTTCTATATATTATAAACTTTAGGATTATAACTTCTAAAATGTATACTGAAAAGGTTATTAAAACTAGAATAATAACTATAATGCATATAACATATAGTAATGTTATACGCAGAGTACAGTAGTTTATTTTTCAACATCTGTTATTGGCGGAAAGTAATATACCTAAGTAATGTTTCCTACTTTCAAACTGAAGAAATATCGAAAATTCACCGATAATTCTGGTAGTTATTTCTATTTAGTCAAACTAACAGTTTAATCAATGCTTATGTATTTACAATTAATAAAAAACAATTAAAATAGGTGCACCCAAATAGATGAAATTCTATAAAAATATATCTAATAGCTCTGTCGCCGGAGTACTGTAAAATCCATCATTTTGGTCTTTTTCTAAGTGGCTTGGCAGAATGTAAAACGATTTTTATAAAATTAAGCATTAGTTTTAGGCAGGCGATCTATAAAATGACAACCTATGTTGCAACCTTAGATTTTTCGACATATTTTTTATACCGGGAACTAAATTCCTCTAGCAACATAAGAAGGAGTAGGAGGAAGTTTCCTCCTCCTATTGTGTGGTTAGGGTACGTCAGATGAGCGGAGGTTTTTATCTTTATTATCATTAATGTTGTTAAGACAATACGTGTGGAATTCAATTGATAAGAGATAATAATATCAACAAACATGTGTTGTCTTTGTCGTACTCATAAAGAGTTTTGAATTATTTATTTTCGAATTATCAGATAATAGCTCTAAGAAATTGTACATTGTGTGCAAAATTTCCTTTCATTCCATACAAGCCAGTTAAATGTTACGTCTAACCAAAAATTACTGAGAATCAATTTAAAGTAGGCAATTTTTTATGAAAAGAATAAAATACAGTAGAATCCCTTCTTGTCTAACTCATTACGGAATGACATACGTCTAAGGAGATTTTACAGTATGCCGACGACAGCTACATAACGTAATAAAGTCCTACAATTTGTATTACAAACTTATAAAGATAGTTGTAGAAATCATAAATACGGTAACGCAAGACAAATTTAACGAGTTTAAACATTAGAGTAGTCGGAAAGAATTCTGAAGAAATTGCACAATTTTCATGTAGAAAGAACTATTGTGAGACTGAATCTGCACCAATGTATAATCATATGACACTCAACCACAAAGTCAAGTACCTACAAACTAACCCTTCTATAAAGAGAATTTAATGGATTTAAACAGAAAATAAATTATTATTTTCTATTCAATTCTTCTGCAGTTTTCGTATACGATTGAAGCACCTGCAAAGACAAGTATTGTTAAAAATTAATTCTAAATCTCCTTGTTTCCGTAATTGTAGTTATAAAAATTGAGTTCCTTTGTTTTTGAAGATCCGGAAGGATTAAAGAATTAGGAAAGCGCTATTACCGGGAAACATTAAAAACTGCCAAAATTGAACAAAATTCATTTTAAAAAGTCGTTACATACCTATATGCAGAAAAAAAACATTTGACGATATACATACCTATATCTACAAAAATAAACTGCAAGTATGTATTTTACTTCATTTAACTAAAGTAAAACTTAACGACAGAAAGAAATTTCGTTTTCTTTTTAATGAAAATGAAAGACGATTTTCTTATAGCGAATAAAAATTCTATTAAATTATATATTGTTCATTCTGGTCTGCTCACAAAATGTTTGGTTTTTATTGGCGCAAAAGTGGTCCAGGTAATTTTTGACCTCCTTATTTGAAGTAGAGGTTTCACCGTCTAAACAATTTTATAGAGACCGGAACAAATAATAATTAGAAGGTGTCACATATCTGGAAAAGATGGTGGGTGAGGCATACAAGTGGTAGAAGCTTTTGGAGAGTTAACAAACTTGTTTGAGGTCTCGTATTATCTTAATAAAACACAAAATTTTTTCCTCTTCTCTTTAAGAGAATCATTCAATTTGTCTAGCTGGTGAGAGTAGACTTCAAAAACGGTTCATTTGAAATCTCACCAAATGGATTGTATCACCTTTTTTTTATGAATATCGGTTTTCAAACCCACTTCTCGTCCCCATTCATGAGGTGCTTAAAAAACGGATGATTTTCTTGACCTTTGAGACGCAAAGCACAGACGTCAATGCGATAACACGAGATTAAACCTAGGAGTTTCAAATGATCATGAACAGTCGAATTCGATAAATTTAATCTTTCAGCGATTTCATGAGTTGTTATTTGCCGGTTTACGTCAATTAATGCCTTTATTGTGTCTTCATCAGCTTTAAGTGGCCTTCCATATGAAAATTACCGTATCGAAATTTTGCAAAGCAGTCTTGATATCGTCAGTACATCTTCTCCATTCATTGGATTTTTTTTTTCTTGCTTGAACAGCATTTTTATCGTTTCGATAGCAAAAAAGTAAAGTACTTCAAAAATACCGCTTTTCACTTTCCATATTAGAAAGTGTACCAATCAAGAACTACTACGTAGTCATTCAAACTTTTTCACAAGCAAACCTTGCTAGATGAGCTGTCAAAATATATAATGATTATGCGGCTTAAGTGTGAAATTGATTGTTAAAAAATAAAATTAAGTCCTCTGTTGGGAAAAACGGAGTTACTTTCCACACAACCTAATATATAAAATCTGTGACAAATCGAGTGACATGTGCACATCAAGAAATCTTCTATATAAGCAGGAAATAGGGGCGTTATAACTGGCAAATCGTTATAAAAATGGAGCGTTACAACGAAGCTTTACTGTATATGTCTACTGCTTCCGACCACTGGATTTCTCCTTATGAATCATATCAAAAAAATATTTGGAAACCATGTCTAATACTTAAAAAAAATATCAATAGATTGTACTCGAATAGACCAAAATGAGGGGTGAAAATATCTGTAACTATACCTACACGTACTTAATGAGAAAGTCTTATAATTTGTGGTGTTAGAAAATAGAGCTGGACACCTATCAAATCCGTTGTGACCGTTATTTAGTTGACCGCACAAAAACTTGAATCTAACTGGCAATTTTAGCCTTGATGTCAATCTCTATGTGTGTTCATTTTCATTTTTAACGTGATTGCGTAAACAACGAAATTTTCCCATGTCACATAGAGATGCACAATAAACTTTACTGGGACTATTGCTATCAAAATTTTCATAAACAATAGAAATTTGTAATTAATCATCTCGCCCATCAAACTTTATTTAGAGATTGTCAGCAAGTCAGGAAAGTTGGAGTGTACTAAATTGGTATCTGTTAAGTTATTCAAATTACCTGTATCACTGTAAACAATCCATGAAATGATCGTTTAAATGCAGTTTAGGCATGTTGGATAACAATTGAAATATTGTGGTAATATCAATATAAACTTTCAAACTATGTCCATTAGTATCTCCGGAACAATACTCCAGAACGATAAATCAATGCATAAATTATAATGAATTATAAATAGATCAAATATTTGTGATTTATACACACAAAATAGCATTTATGGTAAAAATGGAAGACCACAAAGTTTATCTGATATGAAGATAGGGGAGACCGGGGCTAGTTGGCCACAGGGGTAAGTAGACACACGGCTCATATTTTAAAAAAATGCGCATGAAATCATATAAGAAGGTTTTTGTAGTCTGCTGACACCTATCGCTGTTGTGATTAAAGTGATCTTAAAGACGGTAAGTAATTTTCTAACTCTATCTTGGATTATTAAAAAACACATGATGTTTTCATAGTATCACTAAATTTAGATCGGTGATCAAATACTTGTATGCATGATCATCTTACGTAATGTTTTGACATACGTTCGATTTGTACTTTAAATTTAATCAAGTTTTCAAAAGAAAAATCGCTTGTGGGGCAGTTTGACACAGACCTAAAGGGGCATGTTGGCACAGTGTGTGTCAACCTGCCTCTACATGTTTATTAATTTAATTCTCACAATTTCAGGAATGCGTAATTACAAAAGAAAAACGACGACGGCGTCAGTCCCTGAAGATGTTGTTTTACAAGCTGTTGGTCAGGTAAAAAATGAAAACAAATCGATTAGAAGTGTGGCAAAAGATTTTGACATACCTTTTAAATCTCTTGCGAGATACTGCAAAAATTCTACAAATGGTGCAGTTAAAGTAGGTTACAAGAAAGTCAGACAAGTAATATATCCTTATATAGATATATATAAATATGATTTTAGTGCTTCAATGATTGTTTTTTTTTTTGATTTACAGGTGTTTACAGACGAATAAGAAATAAGTCTTGCGGAATATTTATAGAAAGCTTCTGATATATATTACGGTCTCTCTCCAAAGGAAGTTAAACTACTTGCATTTGAATATGCCACTGCTCTTAAAATTAAAATGCCAAATTCATGGACAAAACAAAAAATTGCCGGAGAAGACTAGTTTTCAGGGTACTTAAAGAGACATTTAGAACTCAACATTCGAAAACCCGAGACTACAAGTTTAGCATGGGCTTCTAGTTTTAATAAGACTAACATTGAAGCATTTTTTAATAATTTAAAATCTGTGCTACACCGATACAGTTTTGGTCCTGGTGATATCTGGAATATGGACAAAACCGGAGTCACTACAGTTCAAAAACCTGACCGAGTAATAGGTAGACGAGGCTATAAACAAATTGGAAAAATTGTTTCTGCTGAAAGAGGTACACTAGTTACATTAGCGGTGGCTGTATCAGCTGTGGGGACTTAAATACCTACCGTTTTTCGTTTTTCCTCGAGTCCATTTTAGAGAACATTTCTTAAATAATGCTCCTCTAGGAAGTGCTGGGAATGCCAACCCATCGGGCTGGATGAAAGCACAGCACTTCCTAAAATTTGCTCAACATTTTGTTAAATATACAAAAACATCAATAAAAACAGCCACTACTGTTGTATCATTTGAGGCTTTAAACTATTGTAAAGATAATGGAGTGACAGTTCTTTCTTTTCCGCCGCATTGCAGTCATAAACTGCAACCTCTGGATAGAAGTGTGTATGGACCTCAAAAAAATATATAAACTCGGCATGCGATGCATGGACCACAAACCATCCGGGCAACACCATGACGATATACGACAACCAGGTGTCGTAAACTCAACTTTGCATTTGGCTGCATCTTCAACTAACATCAAATCTGGATCTCAAGTTACGGGAATTTATCCGTTTAATGAAAATATATTTGAGGCAGAAGAGTTCATGCTAAGTTACTCAACTGACCGAGCCCACGATCCAAATTTAGAAGATGCAGTTGAAAGCGAAAACCTACATGAAGTATTAGCTGAAAAGACAGTCGCAGATTCCTCAAGACGGTCAGGTAAAACTCCCTCGCAAAAATTACAAAAAGAACGTGTTAGCGTACCATTTACGGGTCCTTCAAGACTGTCGAGTAGCACACCCTCTCCTCCTATTACGCCAGTATATTTAAGGCCATTTCCAAAAGCACCTCCAAGAAAAAGGACATTCCATAGAAAGAGAAGAAGCACGGCAATCTTAACTGACTCACCGGTAAAGAATGCTTTGAAAGAAGTTCAAAAAAAAGAAAATCAAAGAAAAATTCATCTACCATTTCGAAGGTGAAAAGGGCAGTCTTTACTAAGCCAAAAGTACTAAAACGTAAACAAAAACACGTTTGCGCTGAAAACTGACGATTCAGAAGTAGAAGAAACATTTTGCATTATTTGTATGGACAAATATACAAATAGTGCGTCAGGTGAGAAGTGGATCCAATGTACTAGATGTCGTTTTTGGGTAAACGAACAGTGCGGTGCAGTGCTATTTCTTATGTTTGCCACAACTGCAACTCCGATGATTCGGATATTTAGTTTTTTCCTTCATATTTTTAAACGTTAAATGCCTTTTATTTTCTTTTTATTGTTATTTTTGTTTGATTTATAAGAATATATATATTTTAATTTGGTAATGTAGTATCTGTTACTTGAAATTTTGTTAAATAGTTTCTTTTGAATAGTATTATTATTGTTAAATTATGTCAACGCATCCCGTATTAGGTGTCAACATGCCCCGTAAACGGGGTAAGTTGACACATTTATAGCTTTTTTAAAAAAATATATCACATCATAACGTGCCGATAGTAAAAAATATTGACCTTGTAAAATTGTTTGCAAGATATCAATTTATGAATTGTAAATGATAAAACTAGTCAAAATCAATTTTAACGTTCAAAAATCAAATCTAAGCCCCGGTCTCCCCTACACATGTGAATTAGACAGAAAGTTTCTAAACAAAATCACAAGTGGATGGAATTGACATCTATAGAAACAAATTCAATTCTATAGTTTTTGTAATCCGTAAAAAATCCAAATTTGTCGCCGAAACGAGTAAATTTTTATTTTTGCTAGACTCGTTATTTATAGATTGAAGTGTGTGGGAATTGTAATATAGTAGATGCGCCGGGGCAATCAATTTAATTCAGAAATATTGTTGTTTTAAAATTATTATTTTATTACTCGTGCATATTAATAATTCAACTATTTATTACACATCATTAAATCTATTTCATGTTTCTCGATTGTGAGTATTGTTCGATTAATAAAGTAGGTTTGAACCATTTAAACAATGATCAAATTTATTAGCTTGATTTGTACAGCAATGGGTGTTTTATAAGGCTTCAAATTGAACAATATAAAAATCAATATCTAATTTGAATGAATCCCACAATTTATTCACCATGTTGACACATAATTATTAATTTGTAACGTTCCTTTTTTCTGTATTTTGAAAATAATTGTTTATCAGAGGTATATATGTTTATTTCCATTCTTTTATTAGTTGTTGTTTTGTGGATTTATTACGCTTTAATTTCAATCAACTAACATCAATATTATTGAAGATTTATTGACAATAAAAATATTCGTTAGAAACTTTCCATTAAATCAACAGTGTGTAATGATATAATCGAATTAACAACACTTTATTGACATATTTATCTTTGTATAGGAATTTTCCGATGAAGAAACTTTATCTTATAAGCGCACCGATTTGTAATTTCATGTTTGTTTTATTGCATCAAATCGACTATCGTCTTTAATACTACAATCTAGAAAAGGATCTTGAAAGTACAAATAGCTAGAGAGATATTCACAGGATTTCCAACTCTATTATCGTAGCTAATCAGTAGTCTATTCTAAGGACATTATTATCTGTCAATAGTCTTCGTTATAACACAATTCAAATATTGTTATATATTACTAATAGAAACCAAAGAAACTCTCAAAGTAGACACCATCAACACAATATAATTCTGTGTTGTTGATTATTTACAGATTTCTTTCTTAATAAGCGAAAACGATATACAAAAATGAAGTTGTCGCCTCTAAACCTAGCGTTAAAAATCTAAGTTTGAGGATAATAAACATATCCAAGTTGGAGTAGATAAGTTTATTTTCAACGTATTTAATTCACAGAAACTTAAAATTTCGGAAACGGCTTTACAGTAGTTCAACTTTTATTCAAGTTTGTAAACTTGAAACACAAATAGTCAAGAAAAAAATCCGAATCAGCATCGAAAATTGCCACTTCATGCAATTGATTTTGTTTGACTTGAGAATAGTTAACTTGTTTACCGTTCATCTTTGTCTCACAACTGAACTAATCGACGTGGCAACTTTCACTTTTTATGTTTGTTACATAGATAGAGAAGATAATTCTAAAGGAACGTATTTTTCTTTCAGAGGCTCTTGTCGAATTGAAGGGAGAAAATAGGAGATTAAGACTCATGATTAACGTGACCATACGTCCCACTTTGGGCGGGATTGTCCCGCATTCAGGCTCTCCGTCCCGCTGTCCCCAGCGTGAGAAAAACTGTCCCGCTTTTGCTTTTGTTTATTAATTTTGATTCGTTAGAAAGTGACTAATATGCACTCTTATCCTAATTTCCGGCTGTATTATAAATGCGAAAGTAACTTTGCCTACTGGTTACATTTTGTTGCGAAAATAAAAAAGAAGGTGGTGAATGAAATAGGCAATGAAAGTTTTCAAGAGTAACCTATCATTTCTCAAGTTCAGGGTATAAAAATTCATCATGATGATACCGGCGCTAAAAAGCTACTAACAATAAGTAATATCAGCTGACTGCCAAAAGTATTTATAAACAATACTATTGGCCTTGCAATTGTTTTGAATCAAATTTTGTAAACAGTTGTAATAATAACATTGACATTGCAACCATTCGTAAACAATTCTGACGTCGGTTTTTTTATCAATGGATAGGTAATTGATCCCAGAGAAGCTATCTTTTTTAGCAGCAAATGAGTGGTTTTTAAAAGGAAAAACATCATTTTTATATGAAATTTATTCGCAGTATTCATTATAGGTAATTGGTTTCCTAAAATTGTATCGTTTTCGTGACCTTAGATGACGGTTTGGCATTTCCAAAATAGCTAGAACGAAAATCGTGTCGGTCAATTGAAGTATAGACATCGTAGTCTAATTTCTTTAGATTCTTTTCCATTTCAATTCATAAGCAAACGAGATATTTGAGGTTTCACACCCGGTATATATATATATATACAAAATTCCGTAAGTGTCCCGCTTTGAGACGAATAAAAAATGGTCACGTTACTCATGATGTTAAATTAGCAGTGGATTTTCTTTTTACAATGTTCAATCCTTTGAAAAAAAAGTCAACCGTGCACAACTCAAATACTGCGGATCTCTTATCGTCATGAACAGATCCGGTTCGAGCTTTCCTGGCGCTCCAAGCAGTCTTAGTGAGGCGCACTAGTTTTGTATACTTTGTAACAATATATACAATCGTTGATTACTTTCGTATTTATCACAAAAAAACTCAATTTCTGATCGAAAATAGTTTTTTTTGATAACAAGAAAAAAATCCAAAATAAATGTGGTAATTTTCTGTTGAATTTTAGATAGATCCGCAATAAAAGAGTTTGATGTGCCGTAGAAAAGTACCATAAAAGATTTCGTATTAACTTAATTTGAAACAATTGAAAAATCGACCTGTTCGTATGGGACACTATTGAGAAAACAAAAACTCACAGTTTGGTTCCAGCATAAATGCAACAAAAATTGAAAGAAAAGCTATTAGTATTAGAAGAATTAACATGATTACTTGAAAGGCACTGGCACTTACACTAACACTAGCACTGGTGCAATTAATTATTAATAAACAAAATACAGTCACAATTTTAACAACTTAACCCTTCAGAGACTAGAACATGGACGAACAAATCTAAAAAATGTGTTAAGTAAGAGTCCTTTGTTCGATTCTTCTCAAGAACGCAAATACGCGATTAATATAATCGTCAAAATAATTAAAAAAAAGAGCGGGAAAATATTAAAAATTTCTTTTGTAAATGAAAAGAACCAATACAAGCGAAGGGATTGGGGCTAAGGAACCAATTGGAAATTGCAAGTCCTAGCCAGAATTCAGTTGTAGGATTGCTACTTTTTGTACTTTCAAAATAAAGGCAATTATCTTTATCCTAAAACTTTGACTGAGAGAATTTTCCAAAAATCCGAATAATAGCACGGATTTGACTCCTCTGAAAACAACTTTTTTCCAAACTAAATCATATCTTTCGTATATAGCAGCAGTTCCAAAAGGTTCAAGGTAGTATCCCAATCCCATGTTTAACAAATTCGTCACAATTAAGACTGTTCTATCATTTTTTTGTTTTCAATTATATTTTCATACTCCTTTTAAGAAAATGTTACAATAAAGTTCAGTATATGACCACTAAAAAGTTCTGCCCCTAAAATTATGCCGCTCCAGGCAACTGCCTAGTGGTCTCGGGCCGGCCCTGATCATGAAGAAACGCACATAAGGAACGGACTCTTCAGTACTAACAGCCTAAGTCCCAAGTGGTTTCGAATAATGCATCTTCCTTAATAAGGAGCGGAATAGTGTGAGAAACAGGACCGGACTGACAAATTGTGCGATCGAGCTTCAAACTGTTAGGAAGACTGTCTGTTACTGTGTCAACTGAAATACATACAGGGTGGGCAAACCATCTAGGTGTACAGAAAGAATTTCGTTACCGCCCACTGTTAAAATTCAAACTATATCGAACTATAATGATTTTCTCCGACATATAATTCATACCTGCCAATAATATTAGAGAGGGACAGAGACCAAACAAATAATTTTGTTAATTTTTTCATTACTTTTATTAATTTTGTATTTTTACTAAAATATAAATGATAGCCAAATGCATTATAATAGATTGATGTAAAGAACAAAAATATAATTTTAAACAATCCTGGTCGTTTACTAATATAAAGCATTCCAAAGTTCTTTGTTTAATCTCTGTTCTTCTCCAACACGTTACTGGTCGGTATCAATTATGCTATGTTGGAGAAAATCATTGTACTCACAACAAAGATAGCATTTGGCGTATCTTATGTGATTAAGCGTAGGTGACATTTACAACTTCATCTTATTATCTCCTTTTTTTATTTTCTATCTGTCTTTTTTTCACTGATGTAAAAATTCTAACAGCGAACGGTAACGAAGTTTTTCCCATCCAGAGGGATACCCTGTATTTGTATGTATGTATGTAATTTGTTGTCGGAATATTAAAATTTTAAAATTTTCTGTTGTTTTGTTCCTGAAACAAGTATCGTGGGATAACGCCCGCGCCGTTTTACCTACATTATCATTCCGACCCTGGTGAGAAACTAAAAAAATGTATAAATAGTTGGTTGTATCTCGAAGCCCACTTAAGATATAGAAAATCATTTGGACCCAGTCATACACCTTAAGGGCATCTATTGTTCAGTTGTTGTAGACTCTACTTTGAAAAAAAGATTCCCTGAAAGTTTGAGCTCTTAATATACGACCGTTTCGAAGTTATGAATTTTTGAAATTTTGAAAAAAAAAAATTTCAACTTTTTTGAGGTAGAACACTTTTTTTTCAAAATTGGTAAAAATGTGACGATAATGAATGTCAAAAAGTGTATTAATCAAGAACTAACATTATCGAGAACATTTAAACATATGCGACACTTGTTTGGTA
Organism: Epicauta chinensis; assembly: GCA_021725515.1. Taxonomy (NCBI): domain Eukaryota; kingdom Metazoa; phylum Arthropoda; class Insecta; order Coleoptera; family Meloidae; genus Epicauta; species Epicauta chinensis. The sequence continues at coordinate 906,392 of JAEDXX010000028.1, forward strand.
ATAGACTAAAATCGGAGAAAAATCCCTTTTGTAAAACTTTTGCCTGAAGTAATTAATAGTTGCCAGTCAAAACAACTGTAAAATGAATTCTATTCGTTTATTATGCTACAAACTCTGTGAATCAATGCGACCGAAAACGACTATCTATGATCAATGATTACAGAATTAAAAAAAAAACTACATAAAAGAATTGCCCTAAAGATTAAGCTTATTTAATTCAGAATAAATAGACGATCCTACATTTTAAAAACTCAGATAATAGGCAATTTAACATCTATTTAAATACGTTCTTTATAATTTTCTACAAAGTAGGGCTGAAGTTAATTTGAAATTTTTATAATCATCAAATATTCTATTATTTCTTCCCCTTGATAGAAACTCTTTAAAATCACTTTTTTTTCTTAAAATAATTAGAATGAATTTACTTTGCAAACAACTGTTGAGATAAAACTTTAATGAGCTCCAGTGGTAACTTGTATGAAATTCCTATAAAATATGCATTTTAATGAGATACATAAAAAGACAAGAGAAAACTTTATTCATGTGTACAAATAAATCATTATCAAATAGAATTATGTAGATATTTTGATGGCTTATCAATTTTGTTTTACATAATAGTATTTCCATCTAATAATTGAAAAACCTGAAACTGAATATAAATTATTCCATGCATAAGTCAGAAACATATAACACAAATATTACTAGTTTCAAACAACAGTATTTTGCCTATTTTATTTTCCTTAATGTTTGTTTGTTTTATTTATTTATAGAAGTTGTAAATAATTTGCAATTGTTTTCTTTTTATATTCAATATACCTAATCTACTAAAAACGATAAAATAGACTTTTTGTATTTGTTAGTCTAAAATATACATGTATATATAAATTCTATTAAATATAACAGTAGGACAGACGAATAAAATCAAAACGTTCAACTTTCATACAATAAGAATGTAAGCTTCTTTGTAATCAGATTTGGGAATTATTCAAATAAATTTTTAATTAGATAATAACGCGAAAAAAGAAACAACCCACCTTTTTATTGAAATTTTAAGAAATTGTTTGCTTACAACCTTTTCATGCAACATTTCACGAAATGCCAAATAAACAACGCTCTGAATAAGGAACCTATCCATCCAAAAAACGGAAGTAGACTTACACAGTAAAATAGACAATAAATGAATAGAAACAAGAGAAAGTAGATCAGACTAGCAAGATAGATAAAAAAGATGTAAATATGAACTTTGATTTTGCAACAGAATGAACCAATTGTAAAAACTATTTAGAATATTAAACAATTAAACGAAATGAAGAAAAAGTCACGTTTTTGGTATTGATTCTGAATCCGATAATGTTCAGATCAAATACAGGATGTCCAGCTAACAGTTTCATTTCAAATATCTCGTTTGTAGGAGGAATTGAAGTGGAAAAGTATCTAAAGAAAGTAGATTACAATTTTTATACTTCAATTGACTGATACGATTTACTTTCTAGCTATTTTGGAAATGCCAAACCGTTATAAAAGATCTTGAAAGTTACTTAATATTTAGGAAACAAATCATCTGGGATGAATACCGCGAATGAACTTTATATGAAAATTTTTTTTTCATTTTCAAAAATTCAGGTTAAAGACAGCATTTCAGTTGAAAAACGTTACAATATTTCGTACAGAAATCCAGCTTTTATCAATTTGACCGCCACGCCCAGTCACTCCGCCACACTGTATAAAATGGTGGAGGCGCCGGACGAATCGCATAATTCCTTTTTGAGTAGTAAATAAAAAAATTTTAGAAGAAAAAATTTTTTCATACCAAATTCATTTTCAGATGATTGGTTTCCAATATTGGCATTTCCAAAATAGCTAGAAAAAAAAATCGCGTCTATCAATTAAAGTTTGGACAGTGTAGTCTAATTTCCTCAGATACTTTTCCACTCCAATTCACAAAAAAGCGAGATATTTGAGATGAAACTGTTAGCTAAGACACCCTGTATAGTCCCACCACTTGTTAAATGTCTTTTTACTATACATGTTCTGTTATTACTGTACATACAGTCCAGTCATTTACCTTACATTTTTTTATGCACATAATCTCTTTATTATTTTTTTAGTTGTTTCTCATTTTATTGCATATCTAGAACTTTTAATTTTCAAAGAAATTAGGTCCGCTCAAAAACACGAGCCCTACATTGGGAGTAGCATAAGAACATGCATTGATTGATACAATGTTATAGATTTAATGTTGTCAAAAAAATCTTAATATAAATAGATCAGTTATGTTGCAACATGAAATAAACGCATCGATTTTATACACTTGTGAAATATTTTGCACTGCATCACTTTTCTAAATTGTTATATATTTGCACTACTCTAAGTTTAATATTACTACTTTACTCATTGACAGGGGTATTCCTTTTACCATTTTTAGAATTGAAATGTATTGTGTATCATGCATTACGAAAACCAGAGAGAAAATAAGATTAATTGACAATTTATTTAAAACGATCTTTGATAAATGATACATTTTAGAGTACATTTTCATTAGTAGTGGCCGAATATTATGTAAAAATCTCTTATTGAATTACAGTTACTTTTAAAATAGACTTTTAAAACATATTGAAAATTCTTGTATATTTGTAGCTCTAATTTTCAAACATAATAGAATCTGTCACAATTTAAGGAAAAGTTCAATTGTTCTTTTACATAAAATGTAATCGATACAATCCTTCTCTCTCTATAGCGGCCTAGATCCAGTTTATCTTCAACTGCATAGTCTAGACTCAAAATAGCTTTATATTATACGAGGCTTTTATTACTCGTACACTATAGGGGGTCACTTGTCTTTGCCACAGATTCAACTTTTCCTTTTTTAAAACGAACGTTATATAAAGTGGCAATAAAATTCCCAGAGCTTAAGATCAAACTTAAGCTGGCATTAAGAAATGTAACGGAATCAGGCCTAAGTCACCGAAAATACATGTAAGAAGTTCCTAATTCCCTGATACCGTCGTACAAATTTTGAGCTTGGTTTCTTGTAACGCGGTTTCAGCTGAAAAGCCTCTTCTTGACAAAATAATAAAATATTTATTTATTGCCTTCTAAAACAGTGTTTTGGCTCTTTCTATATTTCAATATTTTCTAGCCTTATTCGATCTTTAATACGGCCCCTAGTTATTAATCCTTTTTACTACACTTTGTTTTGTACCCGTTTACATCATTATATCTGTTTATTTTTCAACATGAAATATGAACGTGTACTTCACTCGTAAATGTTTTATAAGAATTTTTCTTTTTAATAACTTAACATATATACCACTATCTGTACCCACCCGCGACTTTGTTCGCATAGATTATAAAGACGTCACATAATGTGTTGTTATCTGTTAGTATTTCATTTCCGTAAATATAATATAACAAATACACATGACAACGTCACAGTTAAACTGACAACGTGGCAATTATAACTGACAGGTGGATGTCCGCTGTCTTCAATGTATTGAAACTTTAGTGCCCTTTTTAACCCCGTTGGATGGCGAATTTTCAAAAATCCTTTCTTAGTGATCCTTTACATCACCAATGGAATATACGTGCCAAATTTAAAGTCTATCGCATGGACAGTTTCGGAGATATCGTGATGAGTCAGTGAATGAGTGAGTGAGTGATAAAGCGCTTATATATATATATATATATATATATATATTTCTATTGAGGTCCAATAAACGAAAACTGCTTCTGAAATATAAAATTATTTATATTATCAGATGTAAAACAGTGATTATTTAAGCTTAACTGTTTAAGTGCTAATAAATCGAACCGCCTTGACATTTTAAAGTCCACAGGTAATATTAATTGTTTGTTAGCAATTGGATAATTGTAACAGTTTTGAAATGAATTAGAATTCTCAATTTGCATATTCTACCTCTCCAGTAAGGAAAATTCTAATTTATTTCAAAGTAATCTAAATTTTCAGGCCGTTTTAAATTTCCCTGTTGAATAATAATATGTGTGAAAACGTAGTCGGGAATTTTGGTTCCAAATGGTTACATTTTGTATTTTTTTGTGTCAATTGTATTCTGTATAAAAAAAAATCGATAACAAATCCAAATAGAGTTCTTCGTATACGCCAACGATGGGAAAAAAGAACAGATTCACGGTTTAGATCCGGAACATTACTGTAACAAGTAGAAATGATTAAACTGTGGAAAAGCAATAATTAGAATATGTACAGTGGAAGCTCGCTTATATTGTCCTGCAATATCAACAATTTAGTGCGATTCAAGTACATTTACTGAATGGTAATATAAATATAAAAATTTTAATTTTCAAATATATTTTTTTGTCAATAATTAGCCCACTTAATTAACCTACGTACATTTTGTAATGACTACGATACTGGAAAAATTCAATTAAACGTCAAGAGCTGATTCACCGAGCATTCAGAGCTCTCGCCATCCTAAAATGCGCGATCTATACTTTAGTTTATAAGTTGTGTTTCAATGACCACCACGATCCCGGTTAATAAAGTAGATACGGTTGCGGCCATCGGACCCCCACTCTAGTTAATGACGCCACAAGTTGCTAAAAAAATTATTGCTGATAGCTCCAGACCCAAGTCAGATAAACAAAATCGATTTTTACCATTTGATAGCCCTTAAAAGCTACTATCGTTCAGTGTTTAAATCATTGAAAAATAATAAGTCGTTTTGGAGATATTTTGAAAAAACTAGTTTTACAGAGTGAAATTAAACCCCCATTTTCTCGCATAAACTTCAAAATAAACATGAAAATAGTCTTCTCTACCTATATACAAATCATGAAAATCAGGAGTGTAGTTTGCTTATAAGGCTACATTGACATTTTTCTCATTTTTTTGACGCGTTTTATATCATTTGTAACAAAATAGACCAGCAGTGAGCAATCTCCAGTCCACGAATTAACTACGATTTGCGAAAAATTTTCATTCCGCTCACGAAATATTTCGAAGAAATTATAAATAGACATTTTTCGATGTAATTTGTATGTCTATTGTTTTACGATTAATAGTTATTCCCTACGGTTATTCCTTCCAAATCTCTAGAATTTGTGGAAAACTATAAGAGAAATAAATGTAGTAATTAATGTGACTTTTTTTCTTTATTTGATATTTACAGGTCACAATTAAGTACATGTCAATTACCTATCCAACAAAAAAAAACGCAAAATTCGTTCGGGACCTTGTTATAAAAAAAGTTGCCTACCCTATCAAAACTAAATAATAATAACGAATTTTATCTGACGAAACTATATAAAACAATATGTGTCGAATCTGTCCGGGTCCCTTGTGACGTCTCATGTTTACATTTTCCCTTCCACAATGCGGCAACCGTATGTATTCCAGTAACCGGGCACGACAACAACCACACATCTATCGTTTTATGTATCGTTTGCAGTGAACTCTATACAAGTAACTGGAACGGCCCCGCAATGTATAGAAAGAAAGGCAAAGCTAAATCTTATGCAACCCGCCATTGTGTAGATCTCTCCTCTCTTTCTACGCCACTAAATACATTAACTTCTATCTCGTTTTTAATTAATAAATTTGAATTTAATTAGATTTACGACGCTTATTATGAAGTAAAATAACTAGGTATTTCCTACTATAAAAAGCAAAAAACAAAAGTACAAATAGTTGTGAAAATGTTCATAAATCTCTTTATTAAAACTGAAAAAACTATCATTCTTTGCCGTGCGAAATCTCCAACAGTTGTTTTATATTCAATTAACGAAATTAATTGAAATGTAAAAAACATTAAACAACAATAAGAAAAATAATAAAACAATAAATAATAATATAAACAATTTTGGTAGTTTTCTAAATTCATTCCAGCCATACCAATTAAAATAAAAATTCACAAGTACGGTATAAGTCTGACCAGATAATAGAATCAATAATAATAAATAATAAAGAATGTAAAATTATCGATGTGTAATCAAATTTCTGGCAATTGTCAACAATTAGATATTAAATAATATTAATTTTGTCACTTGCTGCCCTACAGAAGCTTTACGGCCATGCAATTGTAAATTTATCAATTTTGTCTGATGGTGCATACGACATTTTATAAACATACTTACATGTAATTCTTCTACTAAAATTCTTCTTTGGTAGCATATGTCTAATTATTAAAATTGGATTTTAACATCTCTTTAACTTTAAGAATGCGAAATTTACTTTCAATAAAGTGCGCAATTTTATACGCAATGTTAGATGCGTACAATTATCCACCACGATTAATGGCATTTGTAAATTTTTTTTCTTAGCAAAAACTACTTTTATTTTTTACTAATATCTGATTCATTTTGTACATATATATTCTAATGTAATTAATAATTATTATACTGAATTTTCCCTTATATTATGAAGAAAGTTCAATTTTATTACGTAGTTACATAAATTTATTATATACTGCTTTATTGTTGCTGTAAAAATTGAAAATACATTACTCAAATCTTGATTAAAATGAATTGAAAGCATTGCATTCAATTAAAAACTGAAAAATAAGCGTCCGTCATTCATGTAGAATATGAATGACCATAAAAAACGATAATCCTGATTCTTCTAATGTATGAATTATGGAATAAAGTAAAATTAGAATCTTCTACAATTATCACTGAATGTAAATTGAACTCAATTTAGTGTTATAGTAAATTCTTTTTTGTGCAAAAATTGAAAATAGTATTTTTACGAACTTTTCTTCCATATGAACTAGTGAGTTAGAACGGGTTGGGAGCACTACAGTATCTACCTTTCCTTGTTGCTTGCCCCTGCCTCGCTGCATCCTATTGAAAGCTTATGTGCGGGGCCGTTCCAGATACTTGTATAGAGTTCACTGATCGTTTGTTCCTGTTGCGCCACCTAGTAACATCTTTATTGAGTTCGGAGGACTTAAAAATGACAGTTTTCTTCATACGTAAAATCTTGACGATGTTTCAGCAATAACGATATTATTGAAATATCGATATCAAAATATTGATATATCGATGTTTTCCGTAACGATATTTTCAACTATTTTCGATTTTTTCAATAATTTGTCTTGTACATGTAACTTATTGATTGGTAAATCAAAGTAAAGCTTCATGCATAGCATATCATCTATATGCCACATAAGTACCTAAGTGTCTCATTCTTATGTACGTATATATGCTCGTGGGGTTGCTCCCTAGCCAGAACCGAGTAGAGCAATCCCACAAAATTAGAAATTATTCCATATGAAATCGTCTGATTGGCGAAGTCGACTAATCTTAGATTTTGCTGTAACTTTGAGGGACTGTTCTTTAGGATCGCAACGAACAAAATTTATGTACATTTAATTTTTATAAACGGCCTATTCGAATTAAGATTTTCAAGAAATAATGTTATTTTTAGGCTTTATCAATTTTAGCTGTGAAAATTTTACTGTTGAAGATATCTGTGCGTTTGGAGCGGCATTTTGGAGGTGAATTATAATCATATTTTATAGATTGTGTTTCCATAAAAACTGTGATAGAAAGAAAAATTAATAGGATTATTCTCGTAAGAAAATACTACATAATTTGTAAACAGAAACGAAGCCAGACGATATGATTACATCGTTTTCCAAAAAATACTCAAAAGGAAATATATAAACGGTATTATTCTTGATGTAAAATGAGTCGAAATATTGGAAAATCCAAGAACAATAGATTGCATTATATAAAGCAGATTAATTGCACTGTAGCATTTTGAGGATTCATACTATTTATTTAATTTATATTTAAATTAAATAAATTCAGTTAGACATAATAGATAATATAGTTAATTAATTTTATATATACCTATAATTCTTCTGTACGTGTGTATGTAACCGAACTCATCCTAAACGATTTTGATGAAATTTTTGGTTTGTGTTTGAGTGAGTCACTGGATGGTTTAGATTCACAATTCACATCTTCTCAGCTCACCAACCTTCTTTAAAATGAAAAAAAAATTAAATATATATGTTTTTCAATTTAGTGACCTTTATGTTTATATTTCTACATACCTAATTCTTCTGAATGTGTGCATGTCAACTTTTTGATTTTTGTAAAGGTTTCTCTTTGCATATCAGAACATATAGCAAGAAAATTCCAATTCCGCCATCATCTCCCATTTTTTTAATGAAAAAGGTCTGGCGAAGCCTTTAATAGCAGGCAGGACAACGTCTGCTAGGCCGCTATTATAATATTATTAAATTGTTACATTATATAATAAATTAATTAATAATATAATTTTTTTCAATACATGCTGTTAAAGTCCTACTTTGTCGACTAAAAATTTGATGTTAAAGTAGCACTTTACCATAGAGCAACTCCATAGCAACCTGTTGTAAATAAACAAAAAACAATTGCTAGTTGTTTAGACTTGCATGTATGAGAAATCCATAAAATAAAAAATTAAATAAACTAAAAAGAGTTTTAAAGGCAAGTATTAAAAAAAAAATCTTGTACTGCACACAGTGGTAAAGTCCCTTTATTGACTCACTCGGCCTCCGGTCTCGTGAGCCAAACTTCCGCTCATGGATAAATATGACTTTACCAGCTTGTGCAGTAAATAACTATTAGTAAATATTAATTTTCAGGTGTCAAATACGGATTCCGGCTCTATGCATTGTTAAGCAAGAGTTTATAAGAACAAAGAAATGTGCAGCAAGCATTTCCCTGCAAACACGTACACATATCCACAAAGTGGAATTTTGAATTGCAACGCTGTTCCAAAGGTGACGGAAGCAGCAGTAGTTATTCTGTCCCATCCATCTCTAATTTTAAACCATCCAAACCCTTCATTGTCCATCTTCTCTCTTTTCATGTTCTTCTGTTTGTCATTGTGCGAACAGCGATGCAGAAACGTACATGTACGGATTAAAACTTAATATTTGTAGTAATAGTTTTAAGAATATATCACCATTGATATTTTTACATCGCAATTTATGGATTCTTCACGAGAAACTAACTGCCTTATCCCTTTCAAAAGAAAGCCCTAGATCTTACGAACTGCTTCTAAGATTCTTGTTTTTTTCTTCACCATCCCCTTAGTAAAGTTCGCTTTTATCCTGGGATAACAGAAGAATCAATAAAAAACTCATACAACTATCATTTGATTTTAGATATGAAAACATTAAGGAAGTTGATGAAAATTTCAAATTTACAAATTTACAAATATAGTATTTTAAATTCAAACCTCTGGCGACAGGAGGCATTATTTTAATTTATTATCAATTGCAAATAAACGACAATTTTGTAATGAATTATTGATTACAATAGTTGATAGAATATCAGGATATTTCAGCTGTACGAGAAATTATATCAATTATTATTTGTATTGAATCAATTCCCATATTTTGTATTAATTAACGAACAAAATATTAAGAAAATGAGAGAAACTATTAAGATAACAAGGTCAAAAAAAAAGATGATATTTTAGCAGAAATTGCACCACAATTTATGGTGTTGTAATAAAACAAAACATAAAAATGATGCGATTGTACAAAATTCTCAAATATTTTGGGAGCAGTTGGATGAAATTTGTGTAAATTTATTATAATGAACGAGATTTTTCTATCAGATTTTTGATGATTTCTATCAAAAATCAATAATATAGAATTTATTACGGAACTATTCTCCCAACATGTTCATCAAATTTTATTAAATTTTAAACAACATATTTTTATTGAATATTTTATTTACGATTTACATAAAAATAAATTTATGTTGGATAACTATACCATACCTTGATATATCTACAGTATGTCCCCGGATTGAGTTTACAATAGGTATGATTGACCAAAAATGTTCGAATTGGAATTTCTTATTTTGGGATTCCGCCTTGCTTGGTGTGATACTTATTTTTAGTTTACTTTCGATTTACAGTTGAGCAAACACTATTTTAGTTCTAGGTAAACTACATTTTCCATTGACAGTGCGCCAAAGTGTTACTGAAAAAAGTTGTTCAGAATGAAAAGCTATGGCATTATGCAAATTTTCAGAATGGTCGGCCTACTTTGATAAAATCCAGTATTGGCCGGTTCCCTTTTGTGTCAACTTCATTTTCAACTTCGTTTTGTGTCACCTTGACTTTAAAGAAACAAATCTGCAATTGAAACTACAGTCAAACCTTGAGATGGGTTAATGATCACAAAAACCAAACAAAAATATGTATAACAAATTTATAATTAAATTATTAAAACAAAAAATAATTATTAAGTTATTCTATTAACCTCCCACCTTCGTCGCGGCATAATTCAATCCTCCGTCGCAGTTCCTTAAAGCTATTCCAGATATCCTGAATTAATTAATTAATTAATTACTTGACATGTAATAGGTGCTTTTTGTTTTTGTAATTATTGCCACCTGACGCTATTATTGCTGTTTCAATTGCAATACTAACCAATAGTGTATTTTATCAAAGTATACTGGATTTTATCAAAGTAAGCCGATCATTCTGAAAATTTGCATAACGCCATAGCTTTTCATTCTGAACAACTTTTCTTTGTAACACTTTGGTGCACTGTGTATGAAAAAGGTAGTTTACCTAGAACTAAAATAGTGTTTGTTCAACTGTAAGGGCCCCTACTAAACATAAGTTTCACACCAAGTAGGGCGGAATCCCAAAATATGAAATTCCCATTTGAAAATTTTTAATCAATCATACCTATTGTAAACTCAATCCGGGGACATACTGTATTTAGAAATTTTTGGTAACATGACCGACATTATTCGCCTGTAAATTCGATTTTGTATCAGGAAATTAGCAGGTGGCTGGCACGGTTATTAGAACACATACGGTTATCGCATTAGTAAGGGGAAAAATAAACCTGTGACGTCACACATTTCCTGATCTTATCCGTTTCGTCAGATAAAATTTGTAATTATTATTGAATTTTGACAAAATTTATTAAAAATATATTGCGTGTATAATCTAAAACTATTTTATTGATTTTGTTAAACCAATATAGTTCGTCATTATTTCTTATTTTTGGTTATTCTTATGCGAATGTTTTTTTATATTAGGTACCTGGAGTCCAAAACATATGATTAGGTGTGTGTTATAATGTTGTAGGAGACTCTTCTTAGGTAGTTTCTAGAATGTTCCAATGCGATGTGGAAGATTATAATCATTTCTAGAAATTGTAGAATATTTTATATCTCCTGGAAGTTTCCCTAGGAATGATATATTAGATGTTGGAATTAATTCGTAGCGTTTTACGAGAGATGACGTGTATATTCTTTAGAAACAAATTTATCGTAAATCAGCTGTTATTAGGTGTTATTTTTACGACACATCTTATTTTTCATTGGGTAATAACAACAAGTTCCAATTATTTAAATTTGTCGAAATTTGTGCCAAATAAGGTGTTCTTGCGGGGAGTTTTACTCTATTATTTTAAAATGTGTAAAAGGTGTCGTGGAAAGTTATCCAATTTTGGAGGAAGTTTATGGTGAACCTGCTTTAGCTGAGCAAACGTGTCGTAGATGGTTTGAACGTTTTAAGAATGGTGCTTTTGACTTGGAACACAAGGAACGACCTGGATAGCCAAAAAAGTTTGAATATGGAGGATATTGGAGGAATTATTCAAAGAAAACTCATCTAAAAGGAAAAAGATTTAAATATTTCTTTTCATTCCTTTCCAAATGACGAAAATCCACTTTAATGCCATTTATCGATTACGGATAATTGTGTTTGGTAAAAGTCCTGGAATTATTCAAAACGAAATAGTTATAATTGTGACGAATAGTATTTGGTGGCAAATGTTATTCGGAAAGCCGAAGTAAGGATTCCGGGCCTTTGAAGTTCAAACTTTACGGGCTCAGAAGAATGTATCTCCTGATCTTCAGATTCATCGGTCAGTGACTCTGTTCTTCATAGTAACTCTGAAGATGATGGATTTAAATATCCCTGTAGTTGGTTATCAAAAAATTTAGACATAAATACCTTTATTTAGGGACTTCTATGAAGGATAATCGAGTTGAAGATCATTAAACCAGTTAGCTTCAGCATTTATCTTTTGGAGGACTAATAGAACTCTCTTCAATGTGGTTAAGTCGAGTCAAAAAAATTGAAAATTTTTTCATAAGGGTAGTTTCCATTTTGGAGGAGGCACCTTGAAGCAATTGGTAAAAATGTACCCACATTTTACAATAAGAGTAAAGCGGTTTAATTCAAAAAAGGAAACGTTTAGTTTAAAAAGAAAAGCTTAAAACAAATTAAAAAGATAAAAAAAATAACAACGTGGTCTTTTTGGTTCAGTTTCGGTTATAAGCCCTGCTTTTTATTAAATGTTCATTTTATTTTATATAGGTATTTGAAAGTATAATACTATAGTCCAGTCATTCAAGCAAAAAAAAGGTTCAACCTCGGGATGAGAGATATTAAGCAGCGTAGCGCTTAGCCGTACCTACATACTGTAATGCACAGATCAAAAAACATCTTTCAATTTCCTTCCTTTTGGGTAATTCCCAAAGCTTTAATCCGTTTCCCTGCAGTTAATAAATCAATCCCCAAGATTGTAAACAACTCTTCAAGTGTTTTAGATGACTTTTATTTATGGAATTCCTCCAATTCTCCATCTACAAAATGTTTTGACTGTCCAGGTCGTTTCTTGTCTTCCAAGTCAAACTTACTAACCCTAAAATGTGCAAACCACTTCTAACACGTTTACGCTTCCTCCAAAATACGATGATTTTCCACAGCACCTTTTATTCATGTTAAAATAATGGAGTAAAACTCCCTCCAAGAACACCTTATTTGGCACAAATTTCCATATATTTAAATAATTGCAACTTGTTGTTATTAACAAATGAAAAATTATATGTGTCGTAAAAATAACATCTGATTTACGATAAATTTGTTTCTAAAGGTAAAAAACACAATACACATGACGTCATCTCTCGTAAAACGCTATGAATTAAAACACCAAATATATCATTCCTAGGGAAACTTCCACGATATATAAAATATTCTAGAACTTCTAGAAATTATTATAATCTCATTGGAGCATTCTAGAAACTACCTAAGAAGAGTTGCCTAGAGCATTATAACATACACCTAATCGTATGTTTTGGACTCCGGGTAATATAAAAAAATATTTGCATAAGAATAACCAAAAATAAGAAATAATGACAAAGAAAAGCGGACATTTTTGTTAAAAAATCTCAACATTTTTTAAATATTTTTAAAAATGTTTCTCTGACACCTAACGACAAGTGAATGAGCTTCGATGTTGAGAACTTATACACCAATGTCCCTTTAAAGGAATTCCTAGAAATAATAAGAACGAAAGTTGCTACTGATACCTCGAATCTGAGCGCTCTTCACTTCCTCCCAACGAATTAATGGAACTACTGGAATGTTGCCTACACAATACCTATTTTCAAGAGAAGGACAACTTCTATGGCCAAGATAACGGTCTCCCTATGGGCTCTTCTCTCTCTCCGGTTGTGGCAAATATCTATATGGAATAGTTCGAGGAACATACATTATTCACAGCTCTAAAAATGTCAAAATTATGGTTGCGATATGTGGATGATACCTTTATCCTATGGGAAGGCAACAATAACCAACTCAACCAATTCCTACAGCACGTGAACGACATACGACCCACCATCAAGTTCACTATGGAGCAAGAAATCGAAAAACAACTACCGTTTCTTGATGTCATGGTGAATAATCAAAATGGAACCATAAATACGACGGTGTACAGAAAACCTGCGCACACCGGCCGGTACCTGAATCATGATTCCAGTCATTGCATGGCGACAAAACGTGGAATCATTCGGAGCCTATACAATCCGGAAAACTCTTTGTGCAGCAACACGGAAAGCCTAATGAGGAAATAAGCAATATAAAAACAGACCTAAAGGAAAACGGATTTACAGAAAAAACAATTGAGGACATGATAAACACGCACGGACGAAACAAACCACAATGTGAACAGGAATAACAAAAACATTTTTTCATACATCAGAGGTATATTAGAGTAGATCAAACTACAACATTCGGACAGCCTTTAAAACAAAACGATCAGAAGCCTACTAACTAAGACGAAATCATTAAGGCACGAGAACAAAGAAGGTATTTATAAAGTACCTTGCGAATGTGGCGAGGTCTATATCGGGGAAACAAAACGTCCTCTAGACGTTAGAAATAAAGAACATAAAATACGCACACACAACTAGGCGAAACAACAAAATCAGGTATAGCGGATCACGCATAGAATAATTATCATAAGATCCAATCGTCGGAAGCTGAAATAATCCACGAGGAGCCACGTCAGAAGGGGAGGAAGTTCGTCGAGACAGCCATCACCAAAACCAACACCAACGTATTTAGCAAACCCAGTATAGATGTCTCAAACATCCTGTACACCCTTCTCTCGCGAATCAAGAACCTAGAAGTGCAATGAAGCGGAATGACCACCGAATTTTTGTATATAAGCCATAATATTTAGTAGCTTTCTCAATCTAGGCGTCTTCCTAGATAAACGATTGACATTCAAGAGCCACCTCCAATACGCTGAAACTCGCTTCAAACAAGTTTGGGGCCAACTACTCCCGTTAGTTTGCCGCCGTAGCAAACTATCCACTAAAGTCAAACTTCGTCTTTACAAGACCATCTTCAGATCCACGTTCTCCTATGGCTCACTAGCGTGGGGACGTGTTTCCAAATCTTCCATCCATCGATTCCAGATCCTTCAGAATAAATTTCTAAGGTCGGCCTTCAATGCACCATGGTATCTACTTAAGACTGCCTCCAAGGCCTTCTCTACATATTCCGACCATCCAAATCGCTTGGTTCGAGAAGCCCTCGACTACAGCGAGGAGGATCGTTGGCGAGTAAAGAGGCCAAAAATGGCCCTCTGCCAGGACCGTTAAGTACTGCTAACCATCCCATTTCACGCGATTAATGCTGAACTTTGTTCGCAGGTAGACGACATCGTCCTCGCGGCTTCACGCCTCCAGTGAAGTCGCGCAGTTCCGATAAGGGAAATAAGGGTCACTGACTCGCACCCTGGAACTATGAGAGGTTTTAGTCGGTATGCCACGTAATGTGGAGACTCCGACACTACCTGGTAGTCAGGAGACTCCAGGTGCCTTTAAAAGGTTTCCTCTCATACAAAAAAAAATTTCTCATTCTGTATTTGATAATGGTTGGAGATACCTACTGACCAAAACGTCATACAGTGCACGCTCGATAAAGTCAACATTCGATATGAGATCAACTTTTTTAGTTTTTGCCATTCGATAAAAGCAGCTTTTGAAATCTGCATGTCTGCATATTCGGGGATTGTTTTAACAACTTGTTTACTTTTTGACAGCAGTTGAAACAACTGGTGTCGGTGCAGTTGATTATATCGAATGTGCACTGTACTAGAAATAGATAAAATAAAGATAATGAATGTCCAAAAGTGTTTTAATCAACTAATGCATTTATTTCTATTATCGGTTTCGAAAAAGTGCAGACAATTTGAAGGAATATCTATTTATTTATAATCTCTTCGAAATATTTCGTGGGCCGAATGAAGGTTTTTCACAGAGGTTGCCCACCGTTGGTCTGTTTTATTAAAAGTCAGATCTGCCATATTCCAGACTTATCACTCCATAATTTAAAATTTTCTTAACAATTGGATAATTATTGAAACTCATATATCTAAATTTCTTGATGTAGATATATATTTCATTAATCTATTTTGTTGAGTTTTCGTAGCAAGCAAGATTTTGTTAATTTATTCCTGTATTAAAACAAAGTCGTCCCTATTTTATTTTTCAATTTATAATTCTATAAATGGGAAATCCTGTTAATTTACAGTAGGGGCTGGATGACGGCAACCCTATCTAATTTGGTAACTGTGAGTTGGTGTATTGCTGGCACAATCGCCTACATTATCATGAAGAAAGTTATAACTGATCCACCAATTAGAGGATCTTACATACCAGCTAATAACGTCGATGAAGTATTATTATAATTACAAAACGTTTCTAACATAATTGACGAGTATTTTTTACACAATTTTTATTTGTTTTCTCATAATTATTTTTTATGATATAACTATGAATTGGTAGGGAGTAAAGGTAGTCCTCCACTTTAAAGAAACTCACAAAAGTATTTGTCGAGAGTGGATTTTGAAAATGTCAACAATTTACACAAGATGGTATTCGTCTTTATTCCAATCTCTGTGTTTTTATAGCATTTTTTCAACTAAAAACTGACCAAGGCTACTTTCATGATTTTGCATTATGACAGTAATTAGCAGAGGATGGTAGTAGTATTTCCGTCAAAGTAACTTTCGAAAATATTCCTTTCAAATGGACGCCTACCTTAAATGCTGTACGACACTAATTTATTAAATACCTACTCCGACTATGATTTTTTCTCTATTATTAATAACAACCCCAGTCTGTTAATTTAATTACACTGAAACCTCGATCAGTGTCGTAGCGAGAGGGGTATAAGGGGGTCTACTATGACCCGGGCGCCAAATAACCTCCAAGACAAATTTAAAGTGTATTTCAAATTAGTAATGTAACATAAGGGCGCCAATAAAGGCTCGCGCCCCCAGCACCAGTTATGTTCGCTACGCCATTGACCTCTATTTATGGACACCTCCCTAAAACGGACACCCCTTCTGCGGACACTTTTGCCACGGTCCCGCCATTCTTCCATATGTTTACATTTATTTGAAACCTTCGTAATGCGGACACTCTCCTTTACGGACATGGACAGCGCATTTTGTTACCGAGAACAATTTAAACCCCTCTTTTACAACTCAATTACCGTTCAATTATACATTCGGATATTTCAGATTACGATTTACCCCTTGACACACAATGACGTCTGAAACACGTCATTCATTGTAGATTTTGAGGTCTCTGTGATATCAAGAACTATCATCGATGAACGCCGCTCAATATATTATTAAGTTCTTTAAGAGCCACTACATACTGTCGATTTTCAGTTGACCGAAAGTTTGATTGTCTGACAATAGGCAACCAATATAAATTTGAAAATAAAAAGTTCCACTTCGAAGCTTGGACACCTCATATTCCGGACATTTTTTACAAGTCCCGTATTAGAGAGGATTTACTGTATAATTAATTATTAATTTTTGTCACCAGAATTTTAGATAACATGGAATTCAGAAGCATGATCATGCTTGATCTCTATTGAAATTTCAATTCTTCCTATAAATATTGCAGTATCGATGTTTTACAATTAATCCGATAATCACTTCTGTTTTGTGCTACAAGAAACAATAATTTCCATCCTGATAATTATTAATTACAGTAATTTTTAATAATGGAAGAAACTGTGATTTTGATAAATTTGTTACTACAAAATATAGAAATGTTTATTACGAAATCAACATTATAAAGGAAATGGAAATATCACTCAAATTATATATTGCACATAAAATCAATGATTTAATTATTTTGATTGAATTTCAAGCTACTTATTTTGTATTTACAACATCGAATAGAAATACAATTAAAAAAAGTAAATGAAATTAATTAATCAAATGGAAATCAGAAATCAAAAAAATATTATTGTATGCACTTCTTGACGTATTAAAATTATCATCTTTGTTGCAATTTTAGTATGTTGTAGGTATATTGCTTTCACTATTAACTAATCAATAACTAATTAACGATAAATGAGAATAATTATTAATAATAACATTATTGTTACACAAATTTATCACGATTCTGTTGATTTCATCTATCCGTTTTTTTTTTAAATTACACGTTGGTAGGTATTATTGCGAAAAGTTGACCAATTTTAGAACCGGTTTTAGTAAAATTTGTATTAACTGTATAATTGGAAAATTATAATATTGGGAAAATGAGCGTGAAAAATTCTTTATAACGCGGACGTTTATTATTCTCTAAAAATAATTGAGCCAATGAAGAAATTACTCAATACAGTTTACTTTAATCTTTCGGTTATTTCCTAAAGAATTCAACAAATTTTGCTAATGAAAACAATATTGTCAAACTAAACCCATTTAAAAAATTTATTAACCGTGATTTCTGAGAGGTTGATTTCTTTTAATAATTTTAATAATTTAAGGAAAACTATGGGGTCTGAAGCCGAGTCTACAAAGTTAATTTGTTCAACATACCTCCTCTTGAAAAATAGAAGCTTTTATAGGAAGCAGCTTTTTAACATTTGATTAGAGCCGGAACTACAATCAATTATGTGCACATTTTTTTAAATTTTTCACCCTTTCCGCTCTGTGATCAACATTTTTCGCAGGGGCGACCCTACAGGCCTTAGTTAATTTCAGAATTACACGAATGAAAATAGTAATAGAAAGTCTGATAGGGGTTGTAAGCCCTTCGGTACATCAGTAAAAATACTCGTCACAGCTTATCGGTAATTTCCCACAATTTGAAAATCGAGACATAGATTTAGTTTT
Organism: Epicauta chinensis; assembly: GCA_021725515.1. Classification (NCBI taxonomy): domain Eukaryota; kingdom Metazoa; phylum Arthropoda; class Insecta; order Coleoptera; family Meloidae; genus Epicauta; species Epicauta chinensis. The sequence goes on from JAEDXX010000028.1 coordinate 924,835, forward strand.
ATAAAGAATACCGATAATGAAAATCATTACAGTGATTCCAATAAAATAAAATTTTTATTTGAAAAACCCTTGTTGTTATTGTAGTTTCTTCATTAATATTCCAATTATTAAAGGAAAAAAATTGAATTCCTTTATAGTTTATAATAAAAAAGAATTAATTATTAAAAATATTAATGCTATTGACAACTGAAAGAGGCTTTAATTAAACTTATCAACTATTTTGTTAAAATCAATAGAAGTCAAAAACCTCATTAAGTATTTTATCAAACTTTACGGTTTAATTTAGCAGTTTATTGCACTTTCATGTAAACAAGATGAAAGAACAAATATATTAAACTCTAATAAGCTTTTTTAGTTGTTTTTTCTTATTTTCGAGGTCAACTGCTTTTTTGATTCTTTGCACTACTTATTTGGCTTCAATATGAAAACACTTATTTGTGTATCTTATAAAACGTATAAGATCCTAAATTACAATTAAGGTAAACTATGGAGAAAAGCCCGGTATTTTGAAGTAATATTTTATTTTTCTTATATTTTGCCCTACATAAAACTGAACTTAGATTTCGTAAAATTTACATGTTACCCTTCTCACTTGATATTTTACTAATTCAGTTCTTTATTTTTTCTAGGGCTAAGTTTAGAATTCTTGTCTACTGTGCCCTTAAAACATGATATTTATCTCTATATGTCCTTGATATCCTCAAACAAATTGATGTGGCGTCTGTCCTCATTTTGTCGCCACAATTCCACCCCTCTAAAGACCAAATCAGAAACAAAATTGTTCTCTAATTAAGAAGATCCTAAATTAATTATTAAAAGAGATCCTGTATTTGATTTGCCTCCTTCGCGCTTTCAGTAGATGCTAATAAGAATACGACACAAAACTTTGCCATCCTTTTCATAACATAATTTGGATTAAAACTCTAACAACGAGACTTAAGCAATGTTAGTTGGACAAGAAGTAGGATGTTTTAGGAGTCATAATATAATAATATACCAAGAAACATATAGTCACATCTTCTTTCAATTGGAAAATACACTCTAATTGGCCGTGGTTATTTAACAAATTAAGCCATAAAATCTCTAAAATTGGAGTTTTAACGAGTCGAATCTGGAATGATTATCATTTAAAAGTTCTTGGGAAATCTCGCAGTTTTGAACTACTTTAGGTGTATTTTTAACGTTTCGTAAAAATAATTTGTTTTATAGCTAGGGGGGCAAAGTGGGCCCTTAAGGAAGAAATTCTAATATCAATAAGTATTTCGCGCGTTTACTTTTTTTTTAGACCCTTGATACTTATTTAACATTACTATGCTGCGTCCATTAAAATTAAAAAATCGAAAATTTGGGGCAGTGGGCCTCCCAAAAAAAAAATCATAATTGATATTTTTCATTCTGTATTTTTATTTTTACAATTAAATATTTAAATAATTTAATAAACGGATGGTCCTTTTACCCCTTATTTTATATATTTTTCTGAAACTTCGAAAATTTGAAGGGGCCCCACTCTGCCCCTCCCTCCCTTATATCTTTATATCAATTTTTCTTTATTAGGAAAATAATGGTTTTAAAATAATTAATCTCAGGCCCCAAGAGTTTACAGCCGCCTCTGATCTGGCACACTGATTTTTTGCATTGATAAACTAAAGGAAGCGAATACAAAAATTGTAACCAGAATCAAATAAGAAGTTGTCAAAAAAAGCAAATCCTAACAGTTACGGCCCTTACGGCAGTCGTTTAGAGAACATATATTCATCAGTTTTCTCATATATTAAAAAAAAAATGAAATATGAATAAAGAAAAAAGTTAGACGCCTGATTTCTGTCTATAAAAAGACCCCAGATTTGCTTCTAGCGACAACGGCTAAGGAGCGCCTTACAACAATTCAATAACTCATTTAGACTTAGCACTGTTTATAACAAGTGACAAAATTAATTTTCTGCTATGTGAATTTATAAAACAATGCGTGTTTTTCTACATCAGAAAAGTCATCTAATCCGTCTTGTATTTAATATTTACAAGGATGGTAATACTATCATCGTGAAGAAACCGTATCTTCAAGGATATTGTAGAAATAATCTGTTAGGTTTTTTTTTCTAAATTCGATTACGATTATTTAATTTTTCACGTTTTCCATGAATATTTCAAAGGTTTCATTATATAATAGATTGGAAAACCTCAACAAACTTTAATAATCGAAAACCATTTAAAATCGCTTGTTTTGTATTCTAAATTACTAAATATTTAAATAATTCATGATTGAGGAGTCACGAAAATTAAATTCTCTTTGTTCATTAACAACAAAAATCAATTCTCAAAATCAATCAGAATGTTTTTATTGTTAAAGTATCATTTCGGATTTCAATTGTGGCAAATTCTACACACCTTCATTTATTATAATTTTTACTCAACTTGATGAACAAAGATGTATATCCTATTTCCTCTCTTTACATAAAATTTCTCTGTCAAGTCCTCGATTATGATTATTATATTTGTAGTTGTCTTTCACGTATTTCGTTCGTTATAAATGAAAGCTGTAATATTATTCCACTTTCATGTAGGTATACGTTGAAAATACTTTCCCACTAAACACAACTCTCCTTCTTGTTGTTGTTTTGTTGTAGGTAGTTCGAAACTGGCAGTCCTCGATGAGAGGAGATTCTATAATTTTAATCTAATTCCGATTTGTGTTGTACTTAAATTTCCTCTTGTTTATCAACATTTCGTTATAGTTTTAATTAAATTATAGAAATTAAATGTGGACATGATGCGTTTACATATTTCTATAATTGTTATTTTAATGATTCTGGTTGAGTGTCGTTCAGGATCATCTGGCAATAACTTCCGGAACGGTAAGTCCGAGATTTTTGTGATAATTCTCAAATGAGGTAATCATGTGAGATCACTTAATCGATTTACAATTTGAACAACAAAAAAATGACCCTGAATTAATAAAATTTCGATAATTCCGATTAAGATCTATCAATCTCAAGGTATTCGGGTTCGACAACAATAGTTAGGTTTGTTTTGATACGAAAAGGGTTTGTCAAACTGCTTTAAAGGACCTTGAACGTTAGATTTGCATTGTCGAGTTCAATAGAACTCATAAATCATGTTGTTGTTGTGTCTTGTTTTATTATTATAAATGAAATCAGAAAAACAAAAATTTAAGAGATTTCTTTAAGATTATTGAAGGAAAGAGAAATTTATGTGTGTTTAAAAATTAAAAATCTTGTCCGGCTTGTATCGCTTCAAAAACGATAAAAACAATCGATTTGGCTGAACAATTTCTGTCTGGACATTAGCAGCCTGGTGGCCTTCGTGAAATTATTTTTACAGTCATTAAAAGATTGTAATTTTCGAAACAGGTACAATAAAGATTGTTGATGACATTTATCAAAACAAAACCACAATTATTTTTATTACCAAATACCGATTAAGATTTTTAACAATTTTCAAATCTTTAGTATCAATTATCTGTTTATAAGGATCGTAGAATGCGACTTACTCATCATATACTAATCGAATAATTAATTAATTGAAAGCTTTTTAGCAATACTACAATTCAAGTAGAGCTCGTTTATCTGATTGTAGTGCATTGTATCTATCACTGCAATAATTGTCAGTTTTCCTGAATAATCAACCATTCTGTTCTGTAATAATTGTGCCAGTTCTCTTTGGCTTCCTGTGAAACGTCACTTTCGATTTTCCCAACTTGACCTGCATAGTTTCGTGTAAAAGTTTCGTGTAATTAGTTTAAACCATAAGATGCATTATAGATATTAATTTTTTAATGTCAAAAATTGATTTATTCGTAAGCTATTGTCGCAATTTAAAGGTGAAATTTCCAAAAAAATATCTCGTAAATATAACATTATAATAGTAATTATTGAAAATACATTTTTGAAATATTTCAAACGCACCTAACGGCTACATACCTTTATAGGTGGAAATCTTAAAAGACTTAATAATTGCCTAAAAGTAGTAACTTTCATAAAAGTCGTAACAAATTTAATTAAATCCATCTGTGGACAAATACGTATATTTTGCAAATGTTAATTGAATAATTTAAATAAATTTAAGACGAATAATAGAATGTTAAATATAGATAAGCATCGGTTGCTCCATCAGATCATCATAACAATAGTGCCAAATTAACTACCTATACCTTCATCAAAGCGTAAATACAATAGGAATATTGATGATGAACAAATTACAGCATCCTGTCCTGGAAAAAAAAACAAACGGAAATATCGGTTACCCAATTTTATATATCGTCCTGTAATCACTTGATGTTAATAGTGAACCTCTTATTTCTAATGATGAAAACTTGTAAGAGATCGCAAAAGGAAAAATTGTAAGCATTTTGAAAATATTATAATGCCTTTGTTTATGTTTCTTCTACTTAATTGTTGTTCTTCATATCTAGGTAGTTCATACTATCATCCAACTTTAATAGCTCTTCCACTTTCTCACGGTTTAAATCTCTCTGATTTCGTCGATTTTCACTCCGTCTTTTCTTGTTCTTTTCAGAGAGTTTGTGTTTGTTGTCCAAAGTAATTATATTGTTTTATTTCATGTGTACGTATATTTGTTAAACGGAATAAAAACACCGACTCTATTTGTGATCCCTACATAGGGGAGGCCGGGGCCACAATTAACAAAAATTGTACTTTTATTTGTACGTCCGAGATTATTCAACATTTAGACCTGATTTTTACGTCACATGATCCTTTAAATATTTAGGTATCTTGTTATTAACATCATTCAAATATAAAATAAAGGATCTCTTAAATAGAAATTTTTTTCTCAAAAAAGTCATTTGTTAATTCTTACCCCGTCGTGTTTGGGGCTAGAATTAACAGCTCTGAGGTAAGTATTATACCAACTAATATAAGAGAAAACAAATACATGAATGACATTATTTTTTATGAATGAAAGTACAACCAATACAGACGTGTATGTAGCACATTTTCTCATATGAAAAAAATCCTAATAGATATCAACGTTTTTTTGGTCACTTTTTCTTAACATTAATCAGCCTTACACGAGTAATCAGCTATCGCCTCTATGATAAAAATTAAACAATTGGGCAAACAACTTATAAGTCATCACAGATGAGGTAGAAAATGGCACATTTTTACCTTAACATTTAGCTAACTAGTCTTTGTAATAAGTATTTTCCTTAAACTTACACAACATGGATAAAATGTAGCTTTTTATAAAATCAATAAATATTTTCAAAAATATCAACGATTAGGGACTATATTAAGCATAAAAAAAGATATCTATCCGTAGTCATCATCATGCGAATTCAGGCAAACGAAAGATACACTCAGCTTGGGCCCAGTCTTTGCAAGAGATACATTGAATCCAATCACCACCTGATAAATCTTCATTATATGAGATACCGCAAACAATACAAAAACATTCATCTTCTTCAGAATCATTGCTTTCGTTTAATATTTTTTTCGTTACCTTTTTTACGTTCTCGAATGCCTTGCTTTTAGCCTTCCCCTTGCCCTTTCCTTTACCTTTTTTATTATTTGTGTTCTGTTTTTTTTTCTGCCATTTTCCTCTTTTTCAGTTCTTTAATATGATGTTGTTCTTCCAAAGCATTTTTTTCTGGTGTATGGGTGGGAATGGCAGATTTTTGGCCCGTTTACAATTAGATGAAACTCGTGGTGGAGCTTTTGGCAGAGGTGTTACAGTTTCAACAGAGAAATCACTAGCATCTCTCTGTATGCCTGATGGTCACACACAGTCGGATATCTCGTTAATACTAGCCCCCTTATCTGGGGTAGGTGTTAACACGTTAATACTAACCCCGGCGATTTCTTAATTTTAGCCCCAAAGGTACATTTTTGGTTTTAAATAACATAAAGAAATATTTGTTAAAAAGTTAGTATGAAATAGACTTCTGGAAAAATTAAAAAGATAATTATAACACCGTATTTTTTGAGCATAAATCAAAAAATTGTAAAGTTAAAAATGCTCGTTTCCTGCGTAATAAACTGGTCCAGTAAACAACTCAGTGGCACGACTCGCAGTGCATAACTGATCAATCCTGAGTCATGTGACGTGATGTAGGCGGCATTTTAAACCACCTGCGGTAGGTTTAGTATGTATAGTTTTCGAGAATTTCGCTTGTTAATACTTACCTATGTTAATTGTAGTCCCGGCCTCCCCTAATCGATCTCTCCCCCATGTCAATTCCTCTATCTAAATAGTTTCTTTGAATGTTTTCTAGAAAAGGACAAACAAATAACTAAATCAACCAATAATGTTGATTCGAAAACATTGTTGTTTTTCTTCAAAAATGCAAAACTAAAGTCACTTCTAAAAGGTTATAAATTCGAATCGGGCTATAAATAGTTGAAATACATACAAAAAAGTTTGGAAAACAACATTTCAAAAGAATTGCATATAAATTTCGTAGCAGTCATAACAAATGTTTATTCTGAGACCATAAAAGATGCCACGACCGTGACATTCGGGACGCTTTCATGATTACACGTCTTTTTCTTGATACATTTACTCCAGCAAGTCATGTAATCGTGACTTGTTAATTCTCAAACACTATAATTTCATTGATTGTCCAAATTTCAGTATTTCAAAAACATTAAGAAATCACCAAAAAAATAAAAACAAGAATCGTCATCTTATTTTTGGAAATTCTCAAAGTTGTCTGTCTGGCTGATAGATTAATTAATTATAGGCAAATTATTGACAAATAACTCATTTAGAATTTATATTGACATTATCAGAAATTACCATCGATTTGATGAAAAACAGAATTGCAAATATATTTGGAATTTATTACAAGATAGGCAATTAGCAGAGATTATTTCACGATTTCAAATTAAACGATTACAGAACGAAAACTTGTTAGTGTTGCAGTTTAATTTCCTGACATTAACACGATACCACACTAAGGCACTACTAAAGTAGTTACATTGTAATCAACACGGCTTTAGTTAAGGAAAATTGTAGTTTTCCCTAATTTCTGTAGGTAGTAGGTATTTATGAGACTTCAAACTCGGGTCATTTTATCGATTTGTGGTTTATTGTTACTTATCCTGTTGTATAAAGCTTCATTCTATACCTTTGTATCTTGTAGGCAGAGAAAGACGTGTTACGTTTTCAGCTTTAAGTATTTAAGGAAGTATTTGACCTCCTTTGTGCTTCATTAAAAAGACGTGTCCGAAAATGATGGGCCAATCAATCGGTAATGACGTAAAATAAAGTTAACACAATCTATTGCTGTCAAAACGAATCTGTTAATTCATTTTTAAGCCAAAACTTTCTATCAGCAAATGAATTCTTTATACTTATTCGAATTAAAAATCATTCTAATGGAGAATTGAAAAAATCAACACCCGTTAAGGAAGCAGGAACAATTTTGACTCATTTGACAAAAAAATTCGGTGGTTGCACTAACCGTTCCAATTGATAACTTTCAATTGAAATTAACATAAAATTGCAAATTTGCAACTTTCACTGGTCCTTCTATGGGGGACAATTTATAGTGGCCAGATATAAAATTGTATTACCGTTCAACGTGGAAGTAAATGTGCGCCTCAGGAATTGTACAAGCAACAAAAATGTCCATTTTATAAATGGCCCTGTAAAAGTTTCTATTGTTTTACGACAACAATTGTCTAAGGAAGGTGAATAGTCGTCGGATCGATCGTTGATGTTGAAACGTTTTTAATTGCAAACACCATAAACTGCTTTTCAAATGAAAATTTAGTCAAATTGGTCAATAAAATTGAAGGCTTTGATTTAGAATTGTTAAATATTCAAAAATAAATTTTAACATCTTTTATTTTTTTATTGAATTCAACTTGATTTTAATCTGCATAGAAGGAAAACGCAAGTTTCAATAAACCGTTATTTGACGTAATCAAATTCAGACTTATTTCGTTAGTGTGGGTTTTTTTTATAATAAAGATAGTCAAAGACCGGAGTGTGGGTGATCGTTTACAATCGTTACAAATCTTAATTGATTTATGATTGATTTCATAATTTTTCCATCTCATTTGTGATAATAAACTTAAATATTCTATGCAATTTAAACTATTTTATTTACAATAAATAAGCAACATACTTGGGCTTGTTTTCATTTATGTCCCGTTTGGAATGTTATAATGCATTAGGTATTTCTAATGTTTATACTGATTATGTCACCAAGAAAATCACTTTTTAGAGCAATGTCAACAAGTTTAAATCCACGACAAAGAGAGGTAACATCTACTGGAAATGACTGTGAAAGTAGAGAGTTGTAAATTTAATTAATCAATACCACTGAAAGGTGGATTCCAGCTTAGACCCGTAAACAGTTTTTATCGTCACTGTCAAATTGGTTCTTCAATATAGACATCGATCATTAATGAAATATTCAATTAAGGACTTTGAGAGGTCTTAAATTAAAATAATTTTCTCTACAATATAGCTACAGTAATTTCCACGGAACATACGGGAGTTTTGTGTTTCGACATCTACACGATCAAAGTTCGTTTGGAAACGCGCCTTTATAAAAGTGGATGGAATTTTTTGCTCCTGGGAAAATTGCTAAAATTTCACTTATTCACATATCCTGTACGTTCAGTCTAGACAGATATAGCCGGTTTCTTCTTCGTTTGATAAACGCATCCTTTCTCAACTTTTTTTGATGATTATAAAATGTAATATCGACTTGTGTCTATAAAAATATTGAGATGGTTTGGAAAAAGAATGATTAAAAGTTTACCAATGTTATGACGACACTCGATTGCCTTCACATTCACAACAGCTCAAGTTCTCTTCTTGATATTTATTTATTATTTTTTTTATATTTCAAAATTCCGAATTCCTATACACATTCAATAATATAATTTGATTTTTCCACAAAAAAAAATAAGAAAAATAATATCCAAGGTTACAATCATTATACGAAAATGATGCTTAATTATTGAGAAAGAGTTAATAGTTCTCCGTTAATAAATAAAATAGTTAAGGACGGACCCGTTGGATGATTTATAAACATTCCATAAGTTACCAACACAAGGTAAACTTGGATGGGTTTCATTCACTATTAAACACTTTTTTGTGATAAAATTGCACAAAATTTATAGAAATAAGTGAAGAATTCTTCAACCCAAATGATCGACGATCTACGATTAAACATTTTAAAAGAGGAATTCTTTTGCACTCGTTTTCTATAATCTCAAATTAAATTTTTTTGAGAAACTTATTCAGTTTTCTAATAAAAATTCAACAACAACCCCCCAATTTAAATCGAATTTTTCGCCCTTCTCCTGTGCTTGATGTCGATATGAATTTATTTTTCCAGTATTCTGCAAAACGTAATAAACAAGAATTGCATGAAAGAACTCATTTGCTTTTTCTGAAATGAATGCAAATCTTGGGAAAATAAATCCATTCTGACATCAACACACTATTGATTATAACTGACACAAATTTCATTCGATTTTGTTAATAAACAAAAAAGTAGGACGACAAAATCGATTTAAATTGGGATTGTCATTGAATTTTCTCGTTTTACTGAAAAACTAAATAAACTATCATAAAATTGATTTGAGTTATAGCTCATTACGTCTGGCATCGAATGTAAAAGAGTTTTTTTCTTAAAATGTTCAATCCTTTTGTAAAAAAAAAATTAAAAGTCAAGGGTGCATAATTCAACAACAGTATATCGTTGATCATTTCGGTTGAATCTTAATAATTCGATTCTAATACAATTCATACGGCCCACGAATTATGGCACACAGGCACCTGTGGGCAGAATTGTAAGAATTCTACTATTGTCACGTTGATTATGTAACTTTTCATTTCAAATCAAATCACGTTTACAGAATTATTATACAAAAATGTTAATTAATCAATAATATCCTATATAAAACAGTTATGAATGCAATCAATTATATTGAGTAACGTTATTAATAAATATTCAGTTTTTCCTATCTACATCACTTGTTTTAACGATTGTACAGATTCAAATAAATCTAATTAAGAAAAGAGATCTGGAATGTACAAACTGTAAATTACTAGTTGAAGGTTGTTGCATGAATGCGCATCTATCAATTATACTTGGAAAGCTATAATTATTCGTTAGATTTAATAGTTCATTGACATTCATTTTTTATAAAATTTCCAAATTTCATGACTGATTTTGCATGATTCGTCTATATTTGAAATGACATTTTGTAGAGTAGAATTATTGATAAAATTGGAAAATTGTCTGGCAACTATGTGGGTCAATTGTACTATAATGCAACTATATTATAACTTGCAATTTAGTTATTGGAATTTAGAATGTTGCTGAATTGTTTATGCTAATCTAGAAAGCTTTTACAATGATCATTTTGAAAGTTCTACTTAAGATTGTAATCAGTACCAGAATTAAGATTAAGTCTTTCTCGGAATCGTATTTATTATTTTATAATGAATATTATATAATTATGTCTATAGTGTTGTCTTTAATATACCATCTTTTACACAAATTCTACCGATCATTTCTTAATCATCATTCTACTCTCTACTAATTGGTGGTCATTAGAAAGACGTGCTCATCAATTTAGACATATTAACAGTCAAAACTGTCAGTAAAGAACGAATTCCTAGTGTTGGCTACGGAGTCAATAATGCCTAATTTGAAGATATAAAATAACACGTGAGCTTGCCGACCGAATTGAAAGCTTTATTTGTAGACGACATACTATTCTCTCGCCAGATCGAGGCGAAACAGACGGATGGGCAATAGAACTATTGCCATTAAAGAAACACCCTCGGTCTAATTGCGTTCAGATGGTTTTATATAAATGGTACTTGTATAAAATCAACACAGACTTTATAATTTTATACAATTATTTATTATTTTTCCTCATTGTCAGTCAAAAGATGCATACAGGAATTCCCACAATTGGACAAAGGGGCCATGCTTGGCCCAGTACTGGGGAACCTAGGTTCGGCGTACCTATATTGGCCCATGTTTGGATCAGGACTGGGTACTCAACCGTGCCATGCCTATGGTTTCCCATTCTCGGGCCAAGCTTGGTTACCAAGACTGGTCCACACTTCAATGGCAAGGTAGGGCCGTACTTGAATGCCGGACCTTGGCCATGCTTGATCGCCATGACTGGCCCAAACTCCATTTTCAAGGCTGCGCCGTACATAATTGTCAGGTCTGGGCCATACTTGGTTTCCAGGACTGGGCCACTTTTAGTTGCCAGAATTAAGCCATAAAATAAATAATTACATCCATATATTTGATTTAAATTAATGTTTTTATTATTCTTGTAATTGTCTAATATTTATATTCTTTCACAGTCTGGACCGCACTGTTGAGAATACGAACGCCGATGAGTTTTTATTTTTTTACAGGGGGTTAAAGTGAGCTTTAGAACATTATTCAGTTTTTATGTGGATCTCGTTTTTTAAGATTCACATTAGTTTTCTAGAAAGGTCGCCAACTTTTGGCAAATTGATGCAAATCCTGGAAAAATACCGCTTTAAAGCACACGGCCTTTCTAATTAGCATAAATTTCATTCAATTGCAATTGATAAACAAAGATAAACAAAGGAGCAAGAAGTTAAAGAATCACCTGAAAAGTTTATAATAGTACTAGAGTACTCTACGTAGTGTGGCTTTTACTCGTAATGATTAAAGGACCTTTAGCTCTATGGTGAAACAGTCAATCTTTACAATGTGTCTTAATAACTCTGCGATCTTTGTTGCTGTAATTTCCTTTGCAATTGACACTAATCAAATAAATTATGTAAAATTGTGGATTGAGGATTGTGGATATAAGAGCAAAACCATCTGTATTTGCATTGTATTCACAATAGGTCTTAATAGTAGGGGAGCCTAAGCGGAGATTTGGGGATTTGATCAAGCTCGACAGATTAATATAAGGGGAGATACCTTGCACCCTGTTAATTACTTCCACCATATATGAGTCCTATACCTATATATGGCCGACAGCCTAGGGTAGCCGATCAGATTAGTAAAAAAAGTTGATCATTAGAAATAGTCGAGCGCGTCAGATTAAGGTGAGGTGAGTTAATTACATTCCGAGTAGAAATTTTAGTTAGGTTTTGATTTGGCCCCGAACAACGTATGCCGAATACCAAATATGGGCCAAATTAGACAGTCACATTAGGCCCGAGTCACAAACGTAATGCAGTTGCGAGTTCGTACGTAATTAGGCTTCCTAATTAGGTATAAGTTTGGAAGCCTAATTTGGATCGAATTCGGCTTCCCAATTATAGTGTTGACTGTTTAGGGAACAAATTTAGTAATAATACGTTTTTATTATATATTTAATTTATTTAACTAATTTTTTTTTATTACAACTATAAACTCCTTATTACTGTTATTATTCTAATCTTGTTTTTGCAAACTCTCCTGTTTTTATCACTTAACGGATTATCTTCTGAGTATTGCCTGATTTCTTCTACTTCATTTATTGGATTATTTAAAGTACTGTCATTATTAGAATATGAAATAACTGGGAGCTTTGCAAATTGTTGATCAGCACTACATTCACTGTCACATTCGTTTTTCTTATCGAGCTGCACTTCACTAATTTTATTAAAAAAAAGTTTAAAGTGGTAGCTCTATTAATATTATTTACCGTTACCAAATTATTAAAGGATAATCCAACTTTAGATGAAACAGGATCCATATTTTTTTCGATTTTGTTTTTTTCTAAATGTAAAAGTTCACAATGGACTTTTCGAAATTTTTCACTTCTTTAAGCCATTTTACGTTTTCGATAATTTGTTTTATTTATTTTTGAGATACTCACTTTATCCATTCTTAAATGGATAAAAATGAAAAACGCGAATTGAAATATTCAAAGAACATGCATGTCAAGTGATACCGGGTAGCGCGATACGTTCATGTTGACATAAGCTGTGTCGACTTATTATAAAAACAAGCATTCCTGTCTTCGGCACCTGTTTGGAATGCCAATAGTATGCCACAGTTAGGCCATGTCACAAGCTTTCCTACTTACATTCGACTATAGCATTCCTAACTTCGGTAACATTTTGGTTACTGTGACCAGGTACTAATTAGGAAGTCCAATAGTATGCCAAACTTAGGCCATACCAAAGACTCTCGTAACTATAACCGAATTTGAAAATTTTTCGGCATACCACATGTGGCTCTAATAAGGTTCGAATTAGGCTTGCCTAACTTCGGAAAGACTAATTCGGCCCGAATTGATTTTTCGGCAAGCCTAACTAAATTTCTACTCGGGATGGTCAAAAGTGTGCATTAAAATATTCTGACGATTTTAACTTGACGTAAGGGAGTGGAAGGGTTACAAACTTGCAAAAAAAACGTCATCTCGACATTCTCGAGCGTGGTCAAAATTTTTTTTGTTTACAAGGAAAGAATTCAAGGATAACGGGAAAAATATAATCTGACGATTTCCATAAGCCGAAGTACCAAAATTAACCAATAAAATCTAGTTCGAGCAGTTGGAACGAAACCCTTATTCCAAGTACCATTTGCTGTATGTCTTCAATTTTTGATGAATTATCGAATTGATTCATTTTTTTAAATATATATTTTTGTTTGAAAAAAATTAGTTTTTATTACTTCCATGCTATTTTCCATGCATTTCTTTCAGAAAAAAATCAGTGTTAAAAAAAATAAAAAAAATGAATAAAAACTTTTTTCAACATGTCAGAATTAGAAAACTCTTTCTTTTAATGATCAGATTATGGATCAGCACGTCTTGGACATCAAACTGAACCCTCAGTTTGAAAATCTAACGCGCTCGAGTATTTCAAAAAGCCACCGCGAGCTTGCGTTACGTCAAAATCGTCAGAATTTTGAATCGTAGCTTCTTTTAGGGTCACACCCTCTCTAAATATCTGACTAGCTCGAGTAAATTTTTTTTTCGATTTCTCACCCTTCCATACAGCCACCCTCGCCATGCAAACCGGCAGATTAACATATTTCCGTTACCAGAGATACGTGAGATATACGCAATATCAAGATCTGACGCGCTCGAATATTTCTATGTGACAGTTTTTTTTTACATTTTTGAAAGTCTGTCGACGCTCCCCCACCGTTAAAAGGGTATACTCGTATAGATATAGGTACATCATATAACATTTTTTTATTCCCATCATCTAATCGTCACATTCCATAAGTCTCAACGACGTTCGAGAAAATCCCCATTTAGCCGTCGGGCCTCCCCTACTATAATGACTTGGATACTTATGCTTCTGTAATTTACGTTGCACTTGACACTAATCAATCGAATTATATAAGATTGTGGATTTGTTATAAGAATAAAATAAAGAAAAATCAGTTTCCTGCTTCTTTCATCAACACTTCGTTATAATAAAAAAACACAGATGTTTGAAAGTCTCCATCGAATTTAAATGTCAAAGAAGTGCGTAGTAATAATTTTAATTATTTTAATAAAGTCAATCTAATTATAATAATTGAAATTTCAGATTAAAACTGCCATGATAATAACAAAATCTACCCAAAAAAAAAAAGATTTAAATTTGCATTAACTATTTATAAAAAACAAAGTGTGTAGATATATATGTTGTAAACATATAAGAATCCTTCAAAGTGAATCCGATTAATTAACACACACCTTGAATTTGGACACAGTCAAATATAAATTCCACAATTATTTCAAATCAAACATCAATTTTGAACGAATAAAGCTTGTGTACACATTTATCGATTATAATGGGTCAACCAAATTGATTCTTACTGTGAATAATCAATTTAACGTTTCCATTTTCTTCATTGATCTGCTCGTCCAGTATAAAAAATTGATCACGAACGAAAAATATATTTATCATTATGACATGGAAAAGTCGGTCAACACCTGTTAAGTTAATTATACACGCGACACAATAGCTCTTAATTCTATTAAATTATTACAAAATTTCCATTTTAACACTGTTGATATAATTGGGGGAAAACTTGCAAAAATCGAAGAGAAATACAAAAAAATCTGGTTATAATTAGCAAGATAGTGATTAATTATAATCCATTACAATGTCAATAGTGAATTGTGTAACATAGAAATCGTGTTTTTTTCTCTCATGACTATAATTCGATTGCAATTACTATATTTAGCGTAGCATAGCTATTTAAAATAATCTAAATTAATTCGTTTGGGTCCGTTTTATCCATATTCGAAACTATATAATTAGTAAAATGTTCAAGCTATTAAGAATTGTGCTGATCTTCATCTCGTTTTTAATGGAAGTTGATTTGGAAACAATCCATACGTCTGTCTATCTATTAATAGATTTCGTTATTTTTTTAATAATAAATGTTAAGGACATTGTTTTTAGAAATTTTGTCTAAATTTTAAGCAATATTAAAATCATCAGTGTTGTGCTAATTTGGTCAATTCTTCATCTTTATAGAATGATTTACTAATTTAAAGCATGCTGTACAATACTTATTTATTAGATTTATTTATTTAAAACCTAACTATAGAAATAGTTTAGATTTATTATACTTTTGCACAACACTGATAATTTTAATGTTTTCAGGATATCAATTGGATTATCGAGAGATAGCCAGACAGAATCGCATAACTGAACAAATATTACAAAACTATTTGGAGAAACGGCTATTTCCGAACAATCACCAACCATCCAGAGCACCCACCGTATGGGACATTTTACCAAGGGCTCGAAGGAGACCTAACTATAACAATAATAAGCACAATAATAACATACAGGAAGTATTAAATAGTACAACACAAGAAACATTGGAAAGTGGTGAATCGGCTCGTGTCTCATTTTATGATGATCACAATGATATCGATGATGAAGAGTTTGAAGGCAGGATTTTCAACTAAAATGTTCAAAAATCAAAATTTTCACACAATCGGAAATGTGAAAATTTTGATTTTTTAATAGTTTTTCTCCCTTCTTCTTCACGATTTTCTCTCGAATTATGCAACAAAGTTTCACTAATAAGTGGAAAGATTTTATTATTATTAATAATAATAGTAGTAGATAAGTCTAGATTGATAATTATTTCACATGAATAAACCGTTCGCTTTCTACAAAAAGACGACAAAATAATGTCGCTTGTGTGAAAGTGGGAACAAATAGTCTTGAACGAATTTTTGTTACATATAATTTGAAACGAAAATTCCTGAATCCGTCCGCATTCGGTACACAATTAGTAGAGCTTCTTGCTATTAACTTCAACTACCAAATTCATCACCTTCCTATTCTCCCGGATAAATCATAATTGGTTGTATGACTAACAAAAATTCGATAAAAAAAATTCTTAAATTCTTGTTTATATAAAACCACTTTCTCCATGTTGGCAAGGTCGCAAACCACCGGGCTAATGTTAAAGCACTAAGTAAACAAGACATAGAAGAGCCGTCTTCTGTAATAACAGTCGCGTTGTAGATTTTCATTAGTAAACACAATGTATCACACACCATTATCATATTGTCTATTATTATCGGTGTATTTCTTGAGTGGTAGCTTAATAACAGCGGCTGGACCATCGGTTCGATCTACATCACAGAGTTCAGGTGTGATTTCCACAAATAAACAACAAGATTTCTCTTATGAATAAACTCAATTACGAATCAACGACAAAAAGGCGAAATTAATTGAAAATTTTTTACCATCTACAGATTGTCCAAATTGTATAGATGATTCTCTACCGACTACGAATCGATGGACGATGCCCCTATTGAAATTGGGCGAAAAACGCTACTACCTTGGAATCTTTTTTAAGGTAAGTTCAAAAATTCCATTTGTCTATAGTGAATTTTTAATTAGCCACAACCTGTTGGTTAAAAGGTGCCAGCAGGTAGATATGTGAAAGTTTACATTAATGACTTACAAAAAAAAAGAACAATTTAGAAAAATCCTAATTGACATGAATTTATTATTAAAAAAAAAGTGGTTGAACCACAAGAAAAATTGCAAAAATGTTTGCTGTAAACATTTTTTCATTGCGCCTCGCCTCGACTTACTGAAATTACGCAACCGACAGACAATTACCAATTTCTCATTTTGATGAAATTTCCTCTAATATGAAGATGACCCCGATTTATTAAATACAAGATAAATCTCACCTTTACAAGAATACCGCTGGAATTCCCATTTATTTTATTGAATGGGAGATTTTTGGCGTTATTTGAAGGCCATTTTCGCAATTCATTTAACTTTCAATTAAAACAATTTACAGGCGAACTACTACCGTGCAACACAATATTGCCGCTTCCATGGTATGCATCTGGCCAGTATAACGTCTCAAGAGGAGAATGATAAGTTGGAGAAGTACATCAAAGATTTTGGTGGGATTTTAAACAATTACGGGTGGTATTTTGTGATATCGTGACAATTTCAGGTTTGGGCAATGAGCATTTCTGGACGTCCGGCACTGATCTAGCTGAAGAGGGTTCATTCTTCTGGATGTCAACAGGTCGACCGATCACCTACACGAATTGGAATGCCGGTGAACCGAATAATTTCGTTTATGAGAATGGTGAAGAGGAGAATTGTCTGGAATTGTGGAATCGTGATGGTAAAGGCTTGAAATGGAACGATTCACCATGTTCATTTGAAACGTATTTTGTTTGTGAAGTGCAACAATAGTAAATGTAGTCAAGTGTATTAATGTGAGACAGTGTTTTTTTTTATTTAGAAAGTGATTAACGTATGTATAGTTACAATATCTTGATTGCATTCCAGGACATTGTAATCTAAACGAAAAGACAATTTCATCGACCTCTGTAGCATATTTGTTATTTTTTGTTACAAAGTTCATAACCTAAGTCATATTTGATATTGTACAAAGTCAAATAATAAAATCTTCAACTATTATTGAAATTTTCAATTCATATCCCCTTTTCAGTCGACTTACAGCTGAAAGGTAAATGTTCGGAAAGATTGTGGGATATGAGAAATTACGACGCCAGTCGAATTGTGATTAATGGTTACCGGTATGCATCGGCTGAAACTGAAAATTCCTCTATCATCATCATCATCATCAACTGAAAGCTCTCCAAATGTCGGCTATAACTCTAAGTATTCCCTAAAGTAATTCGAATATAGCCCAGAATCGTAAAATATTGTTAAATATTTAATAGTTGAATAAATTTACGGCCGAGCTTTCGCGTTTTTGTCCTGCTGCCGAGCTTTCACGAAAAAAATAAATTCAGCAGGACGGCAGTGCGCAGAATTCATGCGCTCGAGGTGAACGCCTAACAGTGTTGTCATAAAATAGGACAGGGGTGATAACTTGGTTGCCTGGATAGAGCTCAACGCTCTTTCATAAAATTAAAGAAAACGTTTTTCTAGTAGAATTATAAAATTGCCAGTGCCTATGTTCGAGTATTTTAATCAAAAACGAAATCAATTATTAATAAATACGAATTAAACGATTTTCGTTTTTTTCTTTAAATAAAACAACTAAAAAAAATGTGTAATTACCAAGCAAGCTCTATTCGATTCCATTTAAATAAATTTCAATGTTTGTGTTTAATAAAATCTGTGCTCTAAATTTGCCCGGAACTAAATGGAAATTGGTGTTTGTATGGTGAGTGTATTTTTAGCCTTCCTATTTTTGAGATATCTTCAAAATGAAAGATCATCACGATGGGAGAATGTAAATTTTTCATTTTAAACAAATCAATTACTTAATTGTGTCGTTTTTGAACTTTAACGTTCGATTAGTGAAAGCTGAAAGCTCCTGTTATTACCTTGAGATTTTCTCGATAATGCAATAAAGTCTATCGGCTAATATTAATAGGGAGGTTAACGGAATTTTCTTGACATTTTCAAATAATAACAAAAAAAAACCTGCTTGCTACTAATTGTTCTGTGGCCTATTTTTGTTGACCTTTTTGAAATAAAAGTCTCATCAGTAAAATGGGGAATTCTTTATTTGTCTATTTATATAGGTGCTTCTTTTTAATCAGTGTTAAGAGGGCAAAACTTCTCGCACCAACTATTTTAATCTAGCTGCTCTATTAAAAATTTGAAATATTTGCAGGAATGTCGATGATAATAAACAACGACTGAAAAACTATTATGTGTGAACTTCAGTCAACAATTGAATTCTCCATTGAATTATATAAATTTTATAATGTCGATTTATTTCAACGTGGGTAAATTTATAGAATTCTCGATTAATTCTCAATAAATTTTAATTAATTTTGCTTGAGTTGTAGTATGTATCAAGTTCGTTGTTCGTTGCGTGTCTCATCGAAACAAAGTGTAGAAGTTGAAGTGACAACACCAGAAGTTAATGCTGGTCTAGGTGCAGCCCTAGTTTTGGGCAATTACGGAGCATGTCGACCATTTCAAATACTCTATCGTAATGAGGAAGTATCATTGAAAGATGTTGTATTGTTTCGTTGTCATATGTTGGTCGATGGTAATAATTTAAAGGAATCATTGGAACGTGCTGAATTCTCATTAATATTAGAATTATGGTTTAGCGAAACATCACCAGTTTCAATGGTGATGGTATCATCAAGAACATTACAATTGAATTTATCACCATCTGAAGGTTTACATTATCATTTACCTGTGTTATTCGATTATTTCCATTTGTCGGCGATTTCGTTAACAATTCATGCCGTTCTGACAGCACTACATCAACCATCAATGAAGTAAGATATAGTTTTCATGCTGACCCGATTACTGGGTAATTTTCGAACTAATCTGGCGGTTTTTAATGAATCTAGAGTTGGAATATTAACACGTTCACGCCATGCGAATAACATTAAAAAACTTACTCATAATGTCGCGATACTTCCAATAGAAAAAACTATAAAAAACTGATTAGTGCCTATTTCATTTGCCGCCACTCTATTACTATTCGAAAATCCTACGACGAACGTGTTAATAAGCGTAACTCTAGATCATCAAGAAAAAAAACACAAAGTCAGCACTAAATAATAGATTTTTAGTTAAAGAGTTCCCCAGTAATAAACGCTTCAATACGACTCATCTTGAGTATCAAATTTCGCTTTGTTTGCTCCTCTAATTATTATAATTGATTTTTGATTTTAGAAGAGGTATACTGAGATACATGCAAAGTTGGTAAGTTTATAAAACAACAATTTTCTGTTTAACTTTATTGACTTTTGACCACTTGAAGTGCTCCAAAGTCTTCGAAATCGTGGAGTAAAATTCGTTCAACACATTGTTCTTCGTTAACGGATCCCGTCCTTCCAGTGAGTAGTCATAAGATTTATAACAAAATTAACGAATCTTCACAAATACATTTAGAAGCACGTGATGTTCTATTAGATGCTAGCAATAATTTAAAAACTATTATAAAAGAATATAAAATATTATTTATGCAAAGAGAAGAGAATTTATCAGAGAATTATGATACGTTAATATTAAAAAGTTATAGTAATAAGTACGATACGAAAAAGGTAGATTTATATTAAATATGTTTATTATTATTATTATCATTTTATTAAAAATTTCAGCCTATAGATAAACAAAATCCTGTAAATATCATAGATGATAATAACGTAACGAATACTTCATCATTAGCTGAATTATGTGCAAATAATATAAGACTGTGGAATTATTTTTTATTGAATTTCAGTTGTAAAACAACAATCCAACAATATTTAAGTAGAAAACATCATAGTTTACGTGTACGTAGATTTGCTGAATTATTTTTTCTAATTTATAATCCACGTCGTTCAGCTGTTGGTTGTTTCGATTCAAATTATCATAATTATTTATTAATTGCCGAATTAGCAAAACGATCAAAATATATGCAAAATCTACCACAATTACCTGTACATTGTACAGCATTAGATGGTGATAATACGACAATGCCTATTATATTCGAGGACCAATATCAGGATCCTTTCGAAT
The DNA here is from genome assembly GCA_021725515.1 of Epicauta chinensis. Lineage (NCBI taxonomy): Eukaryota > Metazoa > Arthropoda > Insecta > Coleoptera > Meloidae > Epicauta > Epicauta chinensis. Next base: position 945,718 of record JAEDXX010000028.1, read on the forward strand.
TTGATAAGAGGAAATATAAGGAGACTAGAATCGTTCCAAAAACAGGTAAAACGTTATTTAGTCTCTATTTAAGATAAACTACTAATTAGTGGAAGACACTGAAAGGGACTCAACATGAAAAGCATAAGTTATTTGTTTCGTTTAGTCAAAAATGCAAAGACATGACCGGCATCTGTAATTATCATTTATATTCGGCTGGCAAAGGAGTAATTTCGGTGTTGTAATGATGTTGAATTTTTTTGACAAACTTTTGTCAATTTTTCGATATTTTCCTTTTGATATTTGATAGCTGGCCCTCTTCGCTTACCTGCGAAGCAACGCGCGTAAAGTTTTTTCGCAACTGTAACTTTTGATTCAACTTTAAAATGGAATGTTCAAATGAACATTTTAGACATGTTTCACTTTTTTTATTTCGAAAAGACAAAAAAGCCGCTGATGCTCTCAGAGACATATGTGAAGTCCATGGCAGTGGCAGTTTGACAGAACGGACGTGTCCAGAATTCATTCAGAAGATTTCGCTTTGGAGACAAAGCCGGACAGACGTATCGTCCGGCGGGCCGGTATCTTGTAAAATTAAATTTATATTGAAATTTGAAGTAAACTGTTCGGAACACAACCTATGAGTGTTTTAAATGCAGTACATACAGGGTGGATAAGCCATCTAGGTGGGCAGGCAGAATAGGAAAAAAAGTATCTAAAATATAAATATAAATCCCACTCTTAGTGATTCTTGTGACCATGTCGACCTTCCTTTTTGGAAAGATCCCCATTTGGTACATAAGAATTTACCTATGACATGCCAAACATCTGCTATCTTCATTGTGACTGCAATGATTTTCTTCAATATAGAATAATTAATAATAAGTATTTTTTTATTTCCTAAGTGTGCTAAAATATAAATGATGTCTAAAGACATTGTGATTGTTGCAAACAGAAAGTAATAATAATAGACAAACCTAAAATTCTTCGTTTAATCTCTGCGGTTCCCCGACACATTGCTAGCCGGTATCAATCAAGCTATATCGAAGAAAAGATAGCAGATGTTTGGCATGTCTTAGGTAAAATAAAAAGGAAAGTCGATACGTACACGAAGATGACCAAGGGTGGGTGAGATTTACAGCTTCATCTGATTATCTATTTTCTTTTATATTTCCTCTATATCTTTTTTTTTAACTTATGTAGGCACAAATTTAATTTGCTATTGAAAAAGATATCGAAGTCCGTATTTGATTGCTAAACGCCAGGGCGGTTTTACATCACCAGTCCGGCCCTGGCTGAAATGAAGTTCTTAATCGAAACTGGCCGTCTCTGCGACAGATTGCAGTAAACTTAAATGTATCATGCTCCACAATAGAAAAGCATTTAAAGCACGTTAAAAGACGGCAAGAATTGGCAAGTCAAAAAGGAATCGTATACCATCATGATAACCCAAGTCACACATTTGTTTAACAAGTGTAACAAGGGTGAAACTATTGGAACATGGTTGAGAAGTGATGTCTAATTCGCCATATAGTCCTGACCTCGCACCATCAGATTATCATTTATTTCCACGTTTACAAAATTCTTTAGATAATAAAACGTTTTTAAATAATGATTGTTATGACATTAAACAGTTTCCAAAATGATGGCAGAGAGTTATTATTAATTAAAGCTCAATTCACACTTCAAAACCGAAACTACTTTCTTGCCAGGCCAATATTTATGTTCACCACACTACTGATACTGCTGAACTACGGCAAAATTTTTGTCGAGCTTAGAAATAGATCCAGAGTTAAAAAAAATCCAAAAATTAAAAACACTAATTACGACAAAGAAGGGGAAAGAGTGTTACAACCTTTTCATAAGAGTATTTGGCGCTCTTTAAGATAAAAAATATAGATAACAATATCGTATCCTCAATTTGATGCCCTTTTGATGATCCTAAAAAATTCGCCTTAAAGTCATTCTACGTAAATCAGAGTGCCTCTCAAAGAGCTTCATTTCCGGATGCAACTCTAAAACTTCTGGACATTAATGGAAAATGGATATTCTGAGATCAGTAAGAAACTTTAATTCAGGCGTCTCAAAGTTGTTCACCTTCGATGCCATTTTAAGTATCCAAGATTGACAAATGCGCCGCATTGTCCTCAAAATTTTCTTTGGGTGGTGCAGACCGATTCCCAACATATCGTTGAATGGGGAAGCTGCAATTACGATAGTTTTTATTCATATAAAAAAGCTCGATAATAATATGCAAGCACTTTTGGCTATCCAAAAAATTCCTTTTTGAACGAATTAATTCGAAATAAAAAATACAAAAGAGTCAATACTGCAGAAGTTTCGATGCTTCTTTTTGTTCATAATTAAAAAATAATAAAGATACCAAAAATAATCTCTCTTTGACGTACATTCGCCCTCTGATTTTATTTGTCAGACTTATCAAATACAGATTGAGATCAAAGTAGTTTATCTCAAATGGGATAATTTTACACATTTAATAATGATGATGTTTATGATTTGTATTCAGAACCGACTCTTGTTAAAAGATCAAAGACTCTTTGTGATACCCAATGTTCGTGTGGTATGGATGATTTTTGGGAGAAACGAAAAAGTTCAGAGAATACATTAATCAACATGGACCTACATAAGTCTGATGATAATTTAAATACAATACCAACCAGACATAGTAAATCATTAGATCATCTACAAATGTGTTCAAGAAACAATTTCCATTATTCATTAGGTAATATTTATCAATCGAATAATTATTGTGCGCAAAATCAACATTTTAAAACAAATTTTTATAAAAACGATACGAAATTAAAAAATGTAGCCAGTGAACATAATATGCGAACAAATTATCGTACAACATATATCTTCGATGATGGCTTAAAAATTGCAAATAATCGTTACCATTATTCGTATCAAGATAATAATATATGCCACTGTAATAATTATTATTTTGATGCAATGAAGAAATCGAAAAGATCAACCCCTAATGAGAATCTTACGAAAATCATCGATTCGTCCATAGATTTAAATCAAATACGTACTGATATTGTAGATAGAAAATATAAACAATTCAAAATCAAAACTTTAGGTAACATTAAACAGTGCCAGAAAATTGTTAAAAGTTCAACCGATAATAATTTAAATATGTTCCGTTCAAATTCAATGCAAACTTTCTCACCAAAGAAACCATCAAATAATAATTTAAACAAATTCAATTCGTTGTTGGTAACGAAACGCAAATCAGAGACAAACGAACGAATTAATGGTATTATCCAACCGTCATCGTCATCGTCGTCGAATTATTACGAATCAACAAACGGTCATCATCATCATCATCATCATCATCATCAACATCACCATCAACAGAATGGTGGTAGAAAATTCCAAATCGGTTCAACAAGTAGTTCAACTGAAAGCCTATCGATAATAACAAAGAAACCAACAGGGTTAAATCAACAACAACACGATGCAAATCAACTGAATATAATCGGTATACGAAAAGTGCGAAGTACACCGTGTATTGATAATGATATATTACCGAATTTATTGACCGGCACAGAATCACTGCCAAATATCACACCGAAATTAGAACGGAACCATTTACCCGAAATGAAATATTTAAGTAGTTCTACCTCATCAACATCAACAACAAGTGAACAAAGCGGTTGGATTACGTCGAGAAGTAGTTCAATAGCATCCAGTAATGATGTGATGAATACGGCGATTGTTAATATTTTTACAAATATTGAAAATATACAAAAGAAAATTATAAATTTATCCTATGAAACGAAAACGAAGAAATCTCGTGATAGTTGTGATAAATTAACGAAAATCAAAAGTGAAAATGAAGAAAAAAACGGTGATTTGAATCAAAGTAATTTATATGATGATATTGCTTTACCACCACCGAAACAATTTAGAGATATAGAATCACCATCCAGTTCGATAACGAATGGTACCAATAACGAGGAGGAATTCAATGCTATCGATAATCTACTCTACCATGTTGTTGATACACAAACAACGCTTGATCGGAAACCAAGTCCTGATAAAACCAAATTGGAAACTGAAGGTATTTATTATTGATAATGAGATCTCGGATGTTTAGGTGCTCATTTCTGAAATTACTCGATTTCTGTCCTCGAATACTGTATTCTATTCTCAAAGGTACTCAAATATCAGGTACTCAGTTCTGTTGATTTCAAACAGGGTGTTTCGCGTAAGTTATTAAGCGCTTGGCTGGGTATCTTTGTATTTCTCTTATAGTGATCAGCAGGTCCGGCCCAAGCTTTTCTGGCGCTCCAGGCAAGCTTATTTTCGGCGTCCCTATCAAGAAAATTCAGTCAAAAAATTTTGTTCCTTTAAATGTTTCTAAAATGCTCAAAAGTTGGTTCTAACATTATTTTACGTTATCTTATGTGATTTTGAAAATTCTTTTTTACTAATTTAATATTTCCTAAAATCTATTTACAATAATCACAACTAAATTCAAGATCTTCGTCTGAGACACCCGCACATGAGTCGTAAGCCCAGTCATTACACTTCTGACATTGCGTCCATGATTTTTAATTATTAACTTAATTACTTTTTGGAGGGGTACCCCATTTTGTTCGCAAAAAAAATATGGCAGCTGAAAATTTGATTTATCTACTTTAATTCCATTTAAAAAAAAGAAGTTAAATATTTTCTTAAGTACCCCGTTTTGCCCCCGCCTACCCTAAAGTATAGTGTACTAAAATACAAAGAGGAAACATTACGATTGAAGTCATTACAGAATGTGTCGAAATTGGAAGTTGTATTAGCGAGAACTATTCACGGTTCACATAATATGTGCAAGAGAGGGGGTCAGTTTTGCAATTTTTAACTTCTTCGCGATGTACGATGTTTATTTTAGACTTACCCCTATTAGATATGATTATATGCCGGTGTCGAGGGCGCATGGAATTATTGTTTGCCTCGAATGCAACTTAGCGCCAGTCCGGCTTCGTTGTGTATCTTTTATGCTTATGATTAACAATGATTAAGTGCAATACTTTTATATATTTCATAATCGAATTCTTTGACTTCTTCGTTAATTACTTTTCTATTTATTTCAAAACAATCACATGTAGTAATAAATTTTGAAAAAGTAAGCTTTAAATACTTATTATCTGATCGAAAATAGTTGTTTAGATAGTAGGAAAAAAACAAGAATAATACGCACTACTTCATTTTGTTCAAAAATTAAAAATTTTCATTTTAGAGAGCCATAATAAAAAAAACGTTTGGTGTTCCTTCGAAAAGATTTCATATTGAAACAATTCAAAACAATTAAAAAATCGAGCTTTTCGTACGTGGCACCGTTGAGAAAAAAGAAATAGAATAGAATAGACTCACGATTTGGTTCCAGGTGATGATTGCGTAACTGTAACATAAATAAAAAGAAAAACTATCAGTATTGCAAAAAACATAATTATTTCAAATTACCATCTCCATGGGAATCTTTGAGCCGTTTGGCATGGGATGTCTGTCTATACTAAAATAGTGGCACTTACACTAACACTAACACTAGACACAATTAATTATTAATTAACAAAAAAAAAAAGATCACAGTTCAACAATCCAAACACAACTGAACAAGAACGAACAAATATAAAATGGGTATTAAGTAAGTGTTCTTTGCTCAATTCTTATCAAGAACATGTATGCGCGATTAATCTAATCATCACAATAACAAAAAAAAGGGTAAAAAATATTAAAAATATCTTTTATAAGTGAAAATGTGACTACCCAAATAACGGCCGCAATACAAGGGTCGATTTGGAAAATTCCAGGCCCTAAGTACATTCGATTGTAAAGCTGAAAATTTTTGTACATACTTTCATAAGGACATTTGTCCTTATCCTAAGATTTTCACTGACAGTGAGAGGTTGAATATTTGGTATAGAATTGATCAATTGTTTATCCATGAATTTGAAACTTTTCCACCTTCAACTAGTAAATAACTCCTCCAGAAATAACATTTTCCAAACTAAATCAAATCTTCCGTATTTAGTAGCAGTTCCTAAGAGGGCTAAAGTAGCACCCTAAGTTAATATAAAGTCCAGTGTAGGATCCAATAAAAAGTACTGCCCCTATAATTATGTCGCTCCAGGCAGCTGCCTGTTTTGCTGTGGTCTCGAGCCGGCCCTGGTGATCAGCAAAATTGTTCTTGGTCTTGCACGAAATGCTAGAACAAACGTTATTCATGGTGTAGTCGCATTAGAACGCGGAGCAACGCAACTGATAATTTGGAATTTATTACAAAAAACAGAAACACAACTATTCTTTTACACAAACCAAATATATCAATACTTGCTTAAATGAAGGACAGATATTTGTATGTGCTAAGCATACGTCTATCACTTTTCAACACACCTAAAAGTATCGTTGCCTACAGCATTAATTAGCCTGTCAATACACGAATTTCCCATAAGATCTACTGCAGTCGTGGACTCGAACGCCGCAAGAGTAAACACGCCATTACGGGAGCAACGCGAGCGTAAGACTTGATGTGGCAAGACCAGTGTTGATTATATGAAAGTAAGCTCAAGATATAATGCAGAGAATCATAGATCAAGTACTCTGCAAGCTATTTTTATTATTTACATCATATAAATAAATAAAACCCACTTGCAAGAAATATTAAATTCCCAGATAGTAAATAAAAAAAAAGACTGCACAAAGCATGCTAGCAAGATTTTACCACGGCCTTAGTCTCGATTTTGTTTTGCTCATCACTACCTTCGTATACAAGATACCGTATTTTAGGGAGCGTCTATTGAGCTAATTGTAAGCTCAACTGATAAAGTCATTGCATCTTTATATTAACATAAGCGCATCACAGAATTATTCGCAGCACTTTTCTGTCGCAAGATAAATTCTATAATACCACAGCTAAATAGAAATAATAAGCAACGAAAAAAAAGGTTTTTTTCCTAAACATCCGAGCTTTAGCAATAACAATTACTTCTATGTTTAATTGAATCTTCTGTGATAGATTTTCATTTTCATCGTGGAACGAAAACCGAAGCGGAAAAATCATTTTTACGTGCAAAACAAGAATTTAAAAGTCAATTAAATTTCCCCGGCATTTTATATTCGGATTTAAATTCGTACGCATCGACGGTACCATATTTTCACATAAGCGACGAATTTCGTATATTTTCACCAGAAGGCATGCATTTAATTGTTTGTGTTCATGGATTAGATGGGAATTCAGCTGATTTACGTTTGGTTAAAACTTACTTAGAATTAGGATTACCTGGTGCTTATTTGGACTTTTTAATGTCCGAACGTAATCAAGGCGATACATTCAGCGATTTCGATACAATGACTGATAGGTTTTATAAATTAATTCAATAATTATTATTTTTTAAATTGGAAATTACTTAATTTTAGATTGGTAAGTGAAATTTTACACTATTTAGATAGTAGTAGTATCCGACCGACTCGGGTGAGTTTCGTTGGACATTCTTTGGGTAATGTTATTATACGATCTGCATTAACACGACCTCAAATGAACTTCTTATTACCAAGACTGCATACGTTTTTATCACTATCTGGACCACATTTGGGTACTTTATATAACAGCAGTGGATTGGTTAATATGGGTAATCATTTAATTTGATTTTGCAAACTAGTATAAAACCATTCCTGAGTGACTTTTCTTTTAGGTATATGGTTTATGCAAAAATGGAAAAAATCAGGGTCTCTTCTTCAATTATGTTTAAAAGATTCAACAGATGCTCGCCAGTCATTTCTTTACCGTTTGAGCCAAAAAAGTACGTTGCATCACTTCAAAAACGTTCTTTTATGTGGTTCAGGACAAGATCGGTAGTTAAAAATCTAAATCTACATAATTACAATAATAATTGCTTATTTTTATTTTAGATACGTACCATTACATTCGGCACGTATTGAATTATGTAGAGAATCAATGAAAGATACAACAGATTTAGGAGCAATCTATCGTGAAATGGTACATAATATAATATCACCAATTATTGCTCAGAAGAATGTGAATCTTGTACGTTACGATATACATCATGCCTTACCAAACACGGCTAATGCTTTAATTGGTAGAGCGGCACATATAGCTGTTTTGGATTCAGAACTTTTTATTGAGAAATTTATGGCTGTAGTTGGAATCAAATATTTCCGTTGAATTTTTTCTAATCAATTAAGTTTTATATAAAACTGAACGAAAAAAAATCTATAAATACATTTACATATTATATTCTTGACAGTGTCCTTATTTTCCCGATTATTTAGTAGTATGGAGACTCCCACTGATTTATGATGAGATGTAGGGAAAGGCCGGGCGAGACGGGGTAGTTAAGAATCAAAAATCAGTAATTTATAAACTTTACTAGTTTTAGAACATTATTTATTCTTAATCAATAATATAGGGGAAGTCCGGGCAAAGTGGATACCTTAACGTTTGAAGGCATGTAGCAAAAAAACCAATTGATGTTAAAATAAAATAATGATTGAGTTCGAACAAGTATTTAATAAAGTTTTTAATAAAATTTACAAAAATAACGCAACGTTAATGCTTCGCTTTAAATAATTAATAATATGCAACTATTACGGCTATCCACTTTGCCCGATCCCCCCGGGCAAAGTGGATGCAGGGTTGTTTAAAGTATATTTATCGAATAAAATAAGTAAAAACATAAATTGACAAAAATTAAATTAAGTAGAACTATAGGGCAAAGTAAACACAGTTAATTAAGGTATAATTACCGAATAGAATAAATAAAAAAATAAACAGAAGAAAAATAAAACAAATCAGTTGTGAAATGTATTTCACAAAGAAATACATTTCCTCCTTCGTAAGCGGTGCATTTGTCGTTATTCCACTGTTCATACGAAGTACAGAGGATCCAATCATCAACTGTAAAAGCAGCAGGTATAGTTTTCAAAGTGGATACAGTATCCAATTTGCCCGTGTCCACTTTGCCCGGTAGGTACTTGTTGAACTTAACGTAAGCGAAACTTAAATCCGCAATAAACATCTCAATGAAACTCACTCTACTTCAACTCAAATCCATGCACGTTAAAAACATAATAACATCGAAACAGTATCAACACATGTACATAAGTAATTACAAAAATACGTAACTCAAAATATCGTAACAAATTGATATTTATTCATTATTTTTGTTTTTTTTTGAGTGATAGGTGTTTAAAGAAGGAACCCGGTGAAGTGCGGTAAGCTTACTCAGACGCGCCATTTTTAAATGGTGATGAGTATTCGCTTTGCCCGGGCTATCCATTTTGCCCGGACTTCCCCTAGCTATCAATCTTGCTTGATTAACTGAAATCATAAAATAATAATTTGTAAAAAAAAATAGAAAGAGATATCACCCCCATCTTGTCCGATAGATCAGACGGATGGGGTGTTCCTGAAGGGAAGATGGGGTATATTCATTTTCCTGATATAAGGAAGTCACAACTCACAAATATGTGTTGTTTCAATTTCTTTGATTTATATTTTATGGCTTTTGTCTTGATTCGTTTTTTATTCCTTCTTCTTGGACTAATTTTCTTCTTTTTCTTTTTTAACTCTTGTACGTAATTTTTCTTTTTTATCACGTTTTCTAACTTCGTTTCTAGAGAATTATAATAGCTGTCTTACCACTTTTGGTACCTCTTCATGTTTTCTTGGTCACTAGAAGAAGTATTAACTACATTGGTTTAACTAAAGTAAAATTACTTTGATCTGGGAGTTGCTCGGCCAAATAAATAATTCAAAACACCGTTTCAGGTAAGATGAGTTAGGCCTGAATCCCATCTTGCCCCCTGACCTGTTCAGGAGTTTAAAATCAAATATAAAATTGAACAGACTGATATATGAAATCGCTAAATATTAGAGCTGAGGAAAAAATATTTTTGTTCAGGTTTAAGCCAACTGGGACTAGAGAAAGGAAGTTCTAATGGTATATTGTCCATTTGATACCCTTAAAAATGTGACAAAACTTTACTTACGGTGCTTTGCTTTAGCTTATTGTTAGTTGACCTCTAGTCAGGACCAGGACTAAACGGAATTATCAATGTAGAAGAAAACAGACCCCGGGTCTGCATGGGGGAAATAATTCTAAAAGAAAAAATTATTGAAATTATAGGAAAATAATAGTTAATATATTTATACATTAGTCTTGAAGAGATTTCTTATGGGATGCTTTATCTTAGCTCTTCAACAATCAAACTGGTACAGGAAGGAGTATTAAGTAAATTTCCTTTATTGGATTGTTATCAAAAAGTAAAAAAAAACGCATATACGCCATATAACAAATTGCTTTTGCGATAGTTCATTTTTTTTCGTTGAAGAATGCTCTTTAAACGAGCGACTCAGAAACATTTCTTTGCGACCTAGTTTCGGTGATATTTCGTATCAAAGTCGGTGACTTTTGAAAAATTGCGAACTTTGACCATCTAGTACACATTTCTACCATCTCCAAATTGCACAAAATTTTCAGAGAACGTAGTGTTCCATGTCTAGAATAATCCCTCAAAGGGATTTTTTTGGCCCAAACTTCTGTGATTCTCTACAATTTTTGAAGTAAAACTTCTTTAGCGGCGCTTGGGTGTAAATATTTTTCAATGTATTTTCCCTATGTAACGAAAATGCGAGACCCCGTGAGGGGAAACAGTTCCCCTCTAACAGACAGCTGAGAGGGAAGAGTGGGGACGTTGCCAATAGCGTCGCTTATACTCTGTCAGTTCTGCCAACTGTGTAAAATAAACACAGTCTAGAGTTGGTGTAATTGATCGAAGTACAGCGCCCTCTGGAACGAAACTAACATTTCAAGGGTTACCCCGATTTACAATTTTTATATTTACAATATTAATTAATGGTGTTAAATTGAGATAAGCGAAATGCCGAAAATACAACTGTAGAACAAAAACGAGCCTTCAGACAACGACAGAAAGAAAATAAACCAAGAAAAAAATGAACTTTATCTCTAACCTAAGAAGTTTCACTTCTAACGAGCGGCGTTCCAATCACTTTCAATTTTTTTTATACATTGGTAAAATCAACAAAAACTTGGATCCTTCAATTCATTACTGAAACTGCTTATTTTATCTCACGTTGTTTATTTTGCTTTTATTTTGAGAATACAGTATTATAATGATGTAAACATAAGGTAGAATACTTAAAAATATTTGTTTCCATATCCTGTTTACAATCCTGGGACTACGTACTTTGCTTAATTGAAAGACATCTGTCAAATCTAGTAAACCTTTGCTCGATGAATTCACTATACCTAAGCTCCTCATTTGTGAACGCAGTCCTGTGTGACAGATGTCAAAAATACCATCAACTGACAGTTATTTGACAGTTTGGTGGTTATTCTGATTTTTTTTATGTGCATACATATTGATTTATCTTTAAAAGGGAAAAGGGAAGAATGTCTCTTAATGAAAGGTAATCTAAACGTTATCCTATCAATAATTGATAATTATTTTACAAATTTCTTATAGGGTTCAAGAAGAAATCGAAGCATTAGAAGCAATTCTAATGGAAGACATTTCAATTTCATATAAAGACAAGTAATTCTTTAATTTTCTTGTTATTTTTCTTAAAATTATCAATAAAATTTGATATTTTAGTGGTTATCCAGATCTAGTCAAATCAACAATATTACCATCAACAGCTGATGATCCTGATAAGCAATACGTTTGTGTTACACTGGAAGTCAAATTACCAGATGGCTATCCAGATTGTGAACCGATTGTTGAATTGCGGAATCCACGTGGTTTAGACGATTCCACATTAAATCATCTCTACAAAGCCATCAGGGATAAATGTAACGAATTTCTAGGCCAACCGGTTATTTATGAATTAATAGAAGTAATTGATAGACTTAATAATTACAATTTTATTCGATCGTTTCTATTTTAGTTAATTAGAGAGAATTTAACTGAAAGCAATTTGCCAACATGTCACTGTGCTGTTTGTCTCTATGGTTTCGCAGATGGTGATACATTTACAAAAACCAAATGTTACCATTATTTCCATTCGTACTGTTTAGCAATGCATTCAATAACCACCGAGAAACATTTCAATGAGGAACAAGAGAAACTGCCAGCTTGGCAAAAGTCCACAACTGGTTTCCAAGTGAGTTGTCCAGTATGTCGGGAACCGATTACTTGTGATGTGAACGAATTGAAAAATGCTCTTCCACCAATCGAATTGGAGAATGCACAAAATTTTCAAGTTACCAAAGAATTACAATTACTTCAAGCAAAAATGCAAGAATTATTCATCTACCAGAAGAGTCGTGGTGGTATTATTGATGTGGAAGCTGAAGAAAATAAATTGTTATTGATTACGGAATCATCGGATGGTCCACAGGGCGATGTAAGCTAACAAACAACTAAAAAATGTTCTTTTAAAAAAGTTGTTTTATTAGGAATCTGGACCTAGTTTGGCACCAGTCGATATCGATAATAGTAATCAACGATTTGATTCAAGAAATCATTCAACGGCCAATAGGTGACCAATGTGGTCGTCGTCGTCAGGTACTCATTCGCAATTAAATACTTATGTCAAAATTAAAGATTTATTCTATATTTTCTTTATTTAATATTTTGTTTATCTTAAAAATGTTTTAATTTATTTTCTAATTAATAATAAGAATAATAATAAAGAAACAAATTACAAAAAAAATAATTATATATTGTCATCAGTCTTGAATAGATTCGACTATTCCACTTGAAGTACACTATTCGAATCTGGTTTTAATTGCTCATAATTTTCCACAAAACCCAAATCTTTCAACATCAATCCTATATCGGAATCTCTATCAAATATTTGTAGGCTCAATGGTGATTCGGGTGTACTGAAAATTATTGATTTTATTGTACATTGTGATTATTTGTTGTAGTACAAAACTTACATTACATCGGCGTAGAAAACTTTAAAGAAAAAATGATTCCTCACAAAATCTTGTACCCGTTTTTTATCAATACCAGCTTTTTCCCGGTAGCCATGAAAAACGCACTCGACTGCCTGTAAATTATTAGTAGTCTTATTATTTGAATCAAGAAATGATAGTTTTTGATAGGCGACATTTCGTAGTTTCGACGATTTATCGATCTATCGCTTCTGTGAGGTTAATTAAGTGATAATTAAATTTGAAACGATCCTTAGGCTCACCCGGCCTTGTACCAGCGATTTAATTAGGTTGCGGAAACGCCAGTAATTAGAATCAGTCTCTCCTTCAATTCATTCTGTTGTGGTGTTACTGTCAAAGTGTGAGCCATCAGCTTGAACGTCAGTGTGATAAGGCCGTAGCATGTGGCGAAAAACGCTACACTGCAAGTGTTTTTTTAACCTTGGTTAAAGAGGCAAAAGGCTTTTATTTTTTCCATTTATAATTAAGTGTTATGAGCCAATGTAAGGCAAGCTCAAGATAAGAAATAGAATTATTAGCTGTTGTCCGATACACTTACACGGGGAAAACTTTTCAGTTTTTTAAGATAAAATCAATAACTTGAGTAGATATTACAGTAGTCATGCACAGTGTATCAACAGATAATTGTAAATAAATAAATTCCTTTGAAAAATGAAAACCAGGGCTGGCGCGAGACCGTAGCAAAATAGGCACTTTTTAGTGTGTCCTATACAGAACTTTACGTGTAACATTTTAAGAGTACTCTATTATTAAAAAAAAAACAGAACAATCTTAAATCTGATGAAATTGCTCAATATAAGATTGGAGTACTAATTCAGAACTCTTTAGACCTGCTGTTAAGTACGGAAGATTTGATTGAGTTGAAAAAACGTTATTTCTAGAGGAGTTATTAATTGGTTGAAGGTGGAAAATTTTAAAATTCATAAACAATTGATCGATTTTATGTCAGATTTTCAGATAAAGTAGAACAGTGATTCTCAACCTTTTTTTGTTACAGTACACTTTCAACATTTTCAAAATTTGGCGGCACACTAACAATAAAATAAGCTTAAAAAAAGATAAAAATAATTTGCAGCATTTCTAAAATTTGGCGGTACACAAAAGTACCGCGGCACAATGGTTGAGAATCACTGCCGTAGATCTTAAAAAAGTGCAGTTTTTGGAAAACCGTCTCACAATCAGTCAGGGTTTTCCAAATCCTCCCTTAGAGCTTTTTTTGATATTTTCAATTGCCTTCTTGGCCTCAATCCCTTCATCTGTATTTTGTCCTTAATTTGGGCTTTTCGTTTACAAAAGAGATTTTTAATATTGTTCCATCTTTTTTTTGTTACTGTCAAAATTAGATTAATCGCTTATACATATACCTTCTTGATAAGAACCGAACAAAGGACACTTTACTTAACACCCTTTTTAGATTTGTTCGGTTGTGTTCCAATCTTAAGTGTTAATGTTGTTTCGGCAAATTTTAGTTTTACTGTAAGGACCTTCACTATTGAAAATACACACATGCCGAACGGCTCCAGGATCATGCAGATGGTAAATTTTCAAATAATTATGTTTTTTTATAATATAGTTATATAGTTTTTCTATTTTTGTTACTGTTATTCATTTATCAACTAAAACCAAACCTTGAGTTTGTTTCTTTTGTGCCTCATACGAAAAGATCAATTTTTTAATTGTTTTATTATAATACGAAATATTTTGTAACACTTTTCGCTACCAGGACTTCAGAAGTTTTTTTATTACGACTTTCTAAACATCGACAAAGAATTATTGCGATTATTTTTGGACTTTTTTTGAAAAGTAGTTCACTCAACCATTATTAATCTAGGGGGCAGGGAGGGGGCGAAAATGAGCTTGCCTGCAGTGCCAGGAAAGCTCGGTCCGATCCTGACGAAAACAGAAACAGGAAGACTGAATTTTGATTTTGTGCTCTTCGTGTTCGAGATTACTTAATAAAACTACATTTACAAGTATAGTCAGTAATATGCTGAAAAAGTGAAGACTTTCTTTATTTCGCCCTTTTTTTATAAAAAGCACTTAACAATAACCGGTAAGACATAAACCAATTTCTAGGTGACTTTTTTGAAAAACTTTCAGATAACCGAATAAACAGAACGATTGACTCCTCATCGTATCATTTTATTTTTCAAAACAGCTCAAGTTGAGAAATGATCTATGGCAGTGGAGAGACCGTTCTGCAGCAGTGGCAATTCACTTACAATCAGAAATCGTTGATAAAACATTACCTATTTATAGTTTCTCTCTATAACATAATAATGTTTAAAGGAATTGTACTACTTTGATTTGGAAAACTTATAAATTTCTTATCAATTTATTGTTAGACAACCCTAAAATAGGAGTTTACAAACCTGGAAGGGCAAATGCAGGTACTTATCTTCGATTTTCCGGATATTCTTAAGAGAACAGATAACTACATTTCCAAAATCAACCGAAAATACTTCACCAACATTGTCCTTTTCTCCTATTCCCAAATACTGGCCTCGGTACCATACTTTTTCTGAATTAAATAATACTATTTCACCAACAGCTGGTAAGATATCAAAACTTTTAAACATTATTATATTTTGTGTTGAATTTAATTCTTTCAATAAATTGACTAATTTCACATCTACAATGGAACATTAAATATTAAACAATTTTAATATTTGTAAACTTATAAATAATTACCGTAATGGAAATTTTCATCTTTCTTATTAATTATATTAATATAGAATCGACAGGAATTTATAAAATGCGTAAATGTCATCAAAACTGTATCACCAGCTGATGGTAATTCGAGTGCTTGAAACGCTGATGTTGCAGTTAAAACCTTATCAGTTGTTGTCCAATCATTTGATCGTTTTATATGCTCCAATTTACAACTAGCACCTTTGAAACATTTACCATCACGATCTGTAAACGGGCAGATACGGGCTTCATCGCGTGCATCATAACCGGTTACAGCTTGATTTATATTATCATATTCAATCAAATCATCGTCATCAGAATCTTCATAATCATCGTCATTCTCATCAATAGCTTCTTCTTCTTCTTCTTCTTCTTCATCAACATCATCATCATCATTGTCATCTTCGACATCAGTGGCGGCTCGATTAATCGCTAGCCCTTTTTCAATCAGAACTGTTGCAATCGATGGATTGTCGGTGCCTTTTTCACAAAAATCAACACCATATGAATCCCTAAAAATCGATGATAAAATTAAAAATGAATCAATAGCATAATTAAGAATGATAATATACTCTGATTTCTCCACATATATCATATATAATTCTTTTGGTTTCCTCTTATTGTGGGTCAATTCCGTGAAACAACGGCGTACTTTTTCCGTCCATACATCACCACTGATTGGATATAAAGCTTTAAAATGGCAACGTATCGCTAATTTTGGTGCTTCTTTAAATTTATCATCCAATACTATTAGGTTTTTATAACTACAGAACGATTTTTCGCCAGTATCAACTAAATAAATATGAACAACATTTGATGAGTCATTCTAAAAGAAAATAAAATTAATTGCCAATTCAACAAATAAAGACAAACTTACTAAACCCCAATCATAAACATGTACTCTATAAAATGCTGATTTTAATGGAATGTAAGCAGCACAATAATCCCCAACAGTGTCCATGGCTTCATTTTTTGAATTATAAAAGAATTCAACTAGGAAATGTTTTTTGTTGATCTCTTCGTTTAGTTCACTTTGTAATCTATAAAATCTTATAATCATAAAAGAAATCATCAGATAATTTTAACAAATAAACGTACACATTAAATAATTCCTGATCAGTACGGACGTAAAACTCCGATGGCGATACAATAAAGCTAACCCAACAAGACATACACGCTCTTAAAGTATCATCGTCTAATTCTGCAATAATTTTTCTTTTAGATTATAGCTCAATAATTAAAGTGCATTTCATCAAACATTACGGCATTTATTAGTTAAAATTTACATTTGATAGGGAAACTACCATAAAGCATGAGACAAACAACAAAATTTTGTTTGTTTTACATTTGATTGTTTCTCCTAACTTTTTAATCTCAACTTTCTCAGTTGCTTGTGAAAAGAATTTTGAATAAACTCAAGAGTTAAAGGTAGAATGTGTTTTCTTTATTTGACCGGTAAAAGCTCTCACGTAGTCAATTTGCTTACTTTGCTTTTTGATTTTAAAATCTGATATTGTTCATGTTTTAAAAGTATCGCCAATTCCGCTTAATTAATTAATACATCAGGAATGCAGTACGATTAAGCGTCTTTCGCATAAAAATAAAATTCATAATTTCGTTAATAGCTTAATAATAGAAATAAACTGCAGATCACATCACTAATTAATGTACCAATGCAAGATATGAGGCAAGTAAGGCCTAAGATGAGCAGTGTTCGGTCCTTGGGTCTCTGATCCGAGGGCTGTAAATTGAAAACATCTGACTAATCTCTAGTGTCATCAGTTATATGGTATGAATTCTCCTTATAGGAGGAGTGAATAAATAAACTTGTAAAATTTTAAATTTTGTAAGTTTACAAGGTGCTAAGTGTAGGCAATTATTTGTTGATACCTCTATTACGAAATTTTGTCCCAATGAACCGCTTAAATTGTGTATTTGTCTAATACGCTGGTTTTCGTTTTTAGAGATTTGGATCAGATAAGCTCCTGCGTCAATTAACCGGTGACTCATTGTCAGTTAAGCGGAATCGACTGTACTGACAATTAATTAATTAGCAGGCTTTGCGAAAGTCTGAAATTTTTTTATTGTCTATATTTTTGTCCGTTCATATCAAAAAAAGTCGACACGTTCAACATCAGTATATTTGCTTTTAACTACTGCATGAATTGTAAAAGATATCTTCAAACAAAGCAGTGACATAACTGGCGCCCAGGGCGCGAGACTTTATTGGGGCCCTCATGTTACAATCACTACTAATTTAAAATACAGTTAAAATTTGTCTTGGAGGGTATTTGGCGTTCCTCTTTGAGTGGTGCCCGGGTAATGATAGACCCTCTTGCATCCCTGTCACTACGCCACTGCTACAAAGACTAATTGACGACTGGTCATTGTACATTGAATTTTCATTTTAGATCGGTTGAAGAGTTAGGTGAGACCCTCTATAAAAATCGTACATAAACTAATACTATATATGCGGTAAGACTTCGATATAACGCCCTTCTAGAGTCCTAGGGAAAGAACCACTATTACCGGGATATCTTAAAAACGGCTAAAAATGAACAAGTTTTTACATACACAGGCTGTTTCTGCACAACCGCCCACTTCTCACAATTTCTTCAATTATTAAACTATTCATATGCAACCCCAAGAACTTAAACAAAACACCTAAGGACCTTTGGGGACCTAGTTTAAGTTCTTAAATATTTTGAAAACCCTATAAGCCTATAAACCATAAATCTAAGAATCACGAAATCCCCCATATTTCTAAATTTTCAGGTAGTCAGACGATCCTGAACCTTTTTAAGATATATGACAATTGACCATGACGTAATAAAAATTTGGCTTGAAGCTATAAAGAAAGTGCAACGTGTGTGCAAATGCAAGGTGGTTTTAATACAATTGTAGTCAATTATAATAGAAACAATAATTTGTTGTTATGAAGCAAGCAAAAAATTTAAACAAAAAGGACTTTAGCCCAAATGAAATTAATAGGTTCAGTAATTATTGTCAAAATGTTTTATACAATTCTCACTAGTCAAGTTGTTGTCCAAATTTCAAAATGAGCCTAACTACTCTATTCTTTAGTAGGAAAATAATCTTAAGTCCTAAAGAAATTGGGGAAAGCTTGTCTCTTCATCACATTTATCACATTTATATTAGCATATCAGAGTCAAACCTTCGTTTGTTGTGGTAATGTTCCTATTTCATTCAGTTTCCATAAAAATATTCATCGTTGACATGGTGAAACCAGCTTTTCCAAACTTCATTAGAATGGAAAATATTTTCAGGTGAAAAAGTGTCAAAAGAAAAACAAAACTTTTCGGCAAAAACTCCGTAATCAATTAATTTAGAAACTATTTATATCATTTGGATAAAAGTCTTTTTGTTTCTATAATCACTGAGTATACATACGATGCATTTCTTAATAATATAAAACAAAAATTTTATTAGGCCATAGTCACTTGATGTTTCCTTCAAATAGATTCAAGATTGTAGTCGAAAAAGTACCTGTTCGGGTGGTGCAGTTCTTTGGCCAGACCGAGACCTAAGAAACGGATGCGTAGTAGAATTTTTGCCATTAAAGAATCACCCTCGGCCCAGAGGCGTAATGTAAATAGGATTTTATAAAACCAACACAGACCGAAATTATTGACAGACTTGTTATAATTTTTCCTGAAAAGATGCAACGGCGCCTTTTAGATACGGTCCGTATTGTTAACTAATATCCTTTGCAGGTGCCCATACATTTTAGATCACTTACAACGCTGCTTATTTGATAAATATCAGAAAAGGGAATCATCCACCCATATGCGTCAACTTGGGCCTCGGTATTCCGTGACGACAGTACGTGACATTTCCTAAATTTCACAAAACCCATCTACTTATTTCCAAACACAATCTATCAACATTTCCATAAAATTTTTTCTTACCGAATCTATTATTAGATAATTTTGTGGTTCCATGGATTAAGGCAAAAATTCAACTATACATTATAAAATTCGTTATAGCAAACAAAAATACTATAAAAAATCAGTCGTTAGGTCCGGGACCGAAGCATAAAAGCGCTATAGCCCAGAAATTATTATCAATGCGAACGTTGTAACAAAGTCTTATTGTATCTTCATGGTTAGAAGAATTTATTATTCGAAAAGGAAATTCGCTCGACTAAATTGATATAGCCGGTTTTCTCAGGTGTTCTAATATCCCAGTTACTATTGTTGAATAAATTTTAGAAAATTTGCACTCGTTTTACAGAAAATTCAAAAAATTTACAATTAAAGATATTCACTTTTGTCAAATTTTAATTTTAATACTGTAATCGAATTGCAAATCGAACAGTTTTATAATGTACTTAAATAATCCAACTTATGTAACCAAAAAACTAGTCAACATTATTCATTACAGAATACACATCTAGTGCAATAGAAAAAATCACCCAGTATATAATGCACTTTTGGCACTCGCCAAATATATTATTAAACAGCAATTTGATGAAATGCACTTTTAACAACAAATTCTAGACGCACCGTAAGTAGGTTTAGGAACAATCTTTTTCTTTGGTATAACTACACGTTGTTGAAAAAACGCACTTGATTTGTCAACAGATCGAAAACTGAATGATTTAAGAGTGGAGCTTTGTTGAAGTAACCGTTGTGCTTCTTTTATACGATTCCGAAAATTCGAATTTAATAATTTCCTATTAGCAGTTCCACTAATTGATTGTGAATCGTCTTTTTTTGTACCAACATCAACACAATCCCGTTCTGGAATCTCTACCGTATTATCATTTTGATTATTATTAGTTAATATGCAATTATCAACATTTGCTGGATTATCTGTGGAAGTTGGATCGGGTGATTCTTCAACTATGACAGATGAAGCGTCTTCTTCAGTATTTTCTACTATTTCATTATAATTATTATTGTTATCATCATTATTATTATCATTATTACTATTATTGTTACTATTAATTTGTACTGATTCTATTGTTAGATTTGTTGGAATATCTATTTCATTTACAATTGATACATGTATGGACGAATTATTATGCTCTATTGATGATATATCTTGAGGATTCTCAAAACCATTCTCTATAACTAGTGTTTCTAAAGTACAACGAATGTCAACGAATTGCTGAAGAACATTCAAAATCAACTGTGAAGTCTCACGGTTCTTTTTTGGTCTTCTTTCATTCATACCGTTCAAATTCTTGAGCTACAATAGGATTTCCAAAAGATATAATCAAGTCAACAAAATTGCTAGCAAGTAGAGAGAGGACAGATTAAATAAATAGTAATATTGTTAAAAGAGAGCAACTCTGCAGCAGCCAACCGATACTAAACTAAGGCTGTAGCATAATGATAAACTTCTGTATATACCTAATATCCCAGGTAGGAACTCCCGATACTCACAACAGGGCAAGTCTTGGGCCGGTTGTTGATTGCCAAGCCCTGGGGTACAAGCTTGGCCAAGTTTCAACGCCAATGCACAACCAAGATAAGTAAACAAAACATATTTCACTAAAACTAAAATCGTTTTTAATAGAAAATAAATCGTTTGTTAAATTGTATTGTGATTTTTAGTTTAATTCGAAGTATTATTGATTTATTTGATTGGATTCTATTAAAAATAATTTAAGTCTTAGACATTAATTACTAGGCCCAAGATTGGTTGCCACGCCTGGCCCATGAAAATCATTTCAAACTTAAGACAGGCTTTGGCCTAAGCAGGCTACCAGGCTCGGTCCAAGTATGACAAGTCTTGGCATAAGCTTCGCAAGCTTGAACCAAGAGTGGGCCTGTTGTAAATTCCTGCCCTGTGTAGAAACTAGAGATGAAACCCTTCAATATCCGACCTAATTTCACTATCCAACCGACTACGGAATAGTATAATTTATCCACATTTATAGTGGAATAACCTTCAGGTTTATTACTGCTTCATAAAGTCAAGTGTCTTCCTGTTGGATACTCAAGTAATTCGATTATGTTATAAGATCCAAACGAAACCGACAAATTCAATATTATCTTATTCTATACAAAAGCAGGAAGAGAAATCCATTTTCAAAGGATATAATAGACTTTCAAAACACTTTTCGAACAACTAGGCAAGAACATAAAGACAAGAAAATTACGTCATTTTTATGATAAGAATTTCATTTTTTAGAATACCTATTAGATCATGTCCTTCAATGGGGTACTTGACACCAACAGAAAAACAATTTGTGTTGGGTTTCAAATCTTAGTAAAGTGATAAAAATGATGATATATGTCGTTTTTATATAATAATGTACAGAGTGGCCCATTTTCGATGGTATTGCAGGGGATCTTCTACATATATGGAGGGTTCATAAAAAATAATGGATGATACATTCCTGTTCCACTTTTTCAAGACTAGTCAAATGATGTAATTAGACTTTTGCTATATTCTTTTGTTTTCGAATTATTTCCGGTTTTTCATTTTTTCGCTATTTCGAAGATGCCTTATATCTAGTAGACTTTGAAAAAAATTATATATATTTACATAAATTTATAAGAAAAGACACGTAGAACAAATCAACAAAAATGTGTTCTAATTTTAAAGTTTTTTTTTATTTATTTTTGTCAAAAATTGTTGTTTTTTTAAATTTTCTATCGCAAAAACATCGGTTTCTTGCCCGTTAAGCGGCGTACTCACCAAGCGCGCATCGTGTAACCGAACGTTTGCAAACGTTCGCGATCACGTACTCACCAAACGCGCATGGTATTTGCAAGCATTTGCAAACGTTTGAAATTATTCCCGAAAGTTTGCGATAAATATTTTCAATGTATTTATGGCTTGCAGATGGGTTCCAAATGTTTGCGAACATTCGTGGCTAGTGTCCACACCAAATGCGCACCGTGCAACCACACGTTTGCAAACATTTTTGAAGGTTCCGATGTAGATGGGAATCTCACAAATGCACAAAGTGCGCAAAAGTAATAAAGCAATAAACATAAAATTTTATGATAGTTCCAACAAAGGAACCGAGGCAGATGTGCAGAAAAATGTTTGTTAAAGCACGTAGTTGTGTTTAAGGGACCAGCAACGGTCAATTTAAATTAATTCTAAATAATTTTTTTCAACGAAAACAAAATATTTATAAACAAAAAAAAATTATAGGTACACCACAAAATCCAAAGGAAACCGAATATAAGCGCTGAGGATAGTCCGACTGAAAACAATTTCATTTGCATTAACATTTCCGAAAAATAAAGTATCATGCGCCTCATAACTACAAATTCATAATTATAAAATGTTCAAATAAACACATTGTCTGTCTGTGTCTTAATTTTTGATATGTTTTCCACTTGAGGAAAACATTTGAATGATAAATCTATTTATTATCTATTCGTGTGGTGGTTCAAAATCGTGAAAAACAGATGATTATTAAAAATATACCTCTCGATAATGACAATGACAAGGAAGAAGTGTCCTATGCAATTGAATAAAAAATGTTTCAGTCTGTTTCTGTAATTTCGTCTCATTTATGTCTAATTTTTTTACACTATGTTAATTCATTATGACTTGGATATGACTTACAAAAAAGTAATAAAGACAATCCAATGTAGAATTTATTGCTTTTGACAATTTCGAGTGCGACCACTTGAATCGTAAAGTACTTTTCTGGCTATTGTTACCTACTAGTAGGTAGAATTTTCGGTCTCTCTCTCTCTCTCTCTCTCTCTCTCTCTGACAATTCTATAAGAAATTAATTAATTTAAAATATTAATAATATATGATATAATATTTAAAATAAATCTTCATCAGTTGAGAGTATGTCGCTATCATCATTATTATTAACAACTTTGACACTGTTTTGCAATAATGGTTATGAAGAATTAATGGACTAGAAGAATCAATGTAGCCTTTAAATTTCGACACGGGATAATATCTTACTTTATATTTGGTAGCAAAATATACCTATTAATGAAAAACAATAGTAACAATTTAATCCACCATTTAAACTTACAAATAGAAATGTTTTCTTTGTTTTTAAATTATTTATTTCTAAAAATTATAAAGCAAAATATCAGGACACATAATTGAATAAAAAGTGTTTGAGCTTGTTTCTATAATTTCGTCTCATTTTTCTCTAATTATTCATCTTTGAAAAATCTACCTGTTTCATTATAATCTACACCAGAAGTTGCATTTGTCGATTCTATTTGAAATTTATGACCTGTAGGTACCGCATGTATGCGGTTCTTTTATTTTCTATCAGCTGCTAGTACCTGAAGATTCATTGTGTAGACACCTAGTTTTATGACTTTTTTATAAAATATCGTCACACTGATTTCAGTGTAAACATACTTTTTATTATTTCCAGATTAAACTGTAAAGTAATATAGAATCGGCACCTTTCAATCTTGATTACCAAAAGAATGCAATTGTCCAAAGTAACGAAAATTTTTTAGTTGGAAATTCCTAAATTCCTTGAATGTCATTACCATACGAAGATCTTAATAGCATAAGCAAAAGCGGTCTGTTAATTAACTCTTCCTTAATCAATTTTTCTAATGGTTTGACTTCGATAAATATATATGAAAGACATATTCCTACTACTGATGTGTCTGATCATTGAAAAATTAGATTCGCAAATATAGGTACGGATACGGATTATTTGTCTTCAGATCCGCGGATACGGATACGGATATGGAACTAGCAGTTTATTCGATAATTCGGCTAAGATTATAAAATATGCAGCACAAACACTGACTTTACTCAGCGACGGAGCCATTGTAAATAAACGAATTTCTACAAAAACTATTGTCTGTGGTAGAGATCGATATGGTGGCGACATCTTATTTTCCAAATTTGAGTCGTTCAGAATGTTCGCGAATGCATTTTTGGTGTGGACACCGCGTACTCACTGCATTTGCAAACGTTTGCAATGTTCGCAAACACTGTTTGCGAATGCGCACTTGGTGAGTACGCGGCTTAACGAGTTGTCCTTTCAAGAATGAGAAAGAGCGACCAGAAATTCATAGAAATACGGTACAACTAGGCACCTGTTTTTGCGCCGTAACGTAGCGACGTCACGGTAGCAGTTCTACTGGTCCACTGCTTCTCTATGTGCGGGGTAGTTCAGACTTATTTGTATAGAGAAACGTTTCACAAGAAAAGATAGAATATACAAGTACAACAGCTTTTGCCGATACGCTCTATACGAGTCAGGAGACTAGAATTTGCCTTGCTCCAACTTGGAGCAGATATCCGCCCTTTAGATATAACACAAACTTATGTTATTTTGTACGAGCTCTATTTACAGCAAAACTATCGAAAATGGGCAACATTGTTCAGAATGAGATATCTAATCAGTATTAATTCTGAATATAAAGTGGCAATAAAGTTTAAAATTGACGCAATAATAGGCAGACGTAACATACATTCTATATTTTCACAGGGTAGATGGCTCACCCTGTATATGGATAAATTATAGTTAATAGAGCAATTTTTTAACCCCTTGGCCTAGACACTATCACACGAGCCATAGTAAACTTGCCTTATGACATGTATATTTAATCCTTGGCTTTTAACTTATAAGCCAAGGGGTTAAATAGATTCCAATATTGTTCAGAAAAGCTAATGAAATGTTTAAAACAAAATTCCTCGAATATTAAAATATTTATTAATAAAATTATTAACCTTCCGGTATTATGGCTTTTTTATCTTTCTTTATCATAACATAAACTTGATAGTTTTATATTTAAAACTTTAATGTTTCATCTTTCATCAATTGGCCGTAATCAAAATAGAATAAGAAATAGAACGTTTAGATAATGAAATTAATTATACACCTAGAAGTTTTAAGAGTATGGCACCTTAAAAATAGTTTTCTAAAAGTATCTTTTCTTTAACGAGGGACTTCTTTCAAAAATATTAACCTATATTTTCACTTCTGTGAATTGGCTTCAAATGAAAAATCCGACCGTGAAATTTTAAGAATATCAGCATTTTTAGAAACACAAGGGCAAAGAGACACAAATTCAAAAGTAAATAGTAAAAAACTCTTGATGGATATTTTTTTCAGGAAGCTGTGGTGGCAAAAATATGATTAAAAAACGAACAAAATAAAGAGATAAATTAATAACTTTGGCAACAGTGCCCACGTGTTTATGTTTTCTGAATATTCTCCAAGTTCCCTCTACAACTGTTAGTACGTAAATAATTGTAATTAATAAAATATTTACCGAAACATCAATTTTTTGAATATTCTCAATAACTGCTTGTTTAGTTTGATCAAACGCTTCTAATAGCTTCTCCATGTTCGTTTCAAAAAATTCAACACATAAACAAAGAAAACTGACAACTGTGACACCTGCAATAACCTACACTTACCGGAGGCACTACCAGAGTGACAAAAAAAATAATAGCTCTGACCTTTTCTTCTGTCTCCTCCTCAGTTCGATCTAATGGCTACTACAGACGCAAGCGTACGACTGTTTATTTGTCCTGGCAACAGTGATCAAAAACCATTGAAAACTAGATGCAGAAAATCGGTAGAGGGGGCAAGAAAAAGTGAAACCGTTCTAGATCAGCAGCTGTTATCGAATTACGTAGGTTGCATAAGTTATATTGAGCGGGAAAATAATTAGATTTGATTATAAGTAACTTATTTATTTATTTTATTGTTGATTCAAAAGAACAATTTTATGAAATTGTTGCCGTAGGCTAGTCCTTTAATTTGTAGATTATACATCCGGTTGACATGATGCAGTCTAATTGATAAATCGGAAGAAATAATACTTTTAATTAAAATAAGATTATGGTTCTCTTTAAATGTCTCAAAATCTAATATATGTATGTGAATCAATATTAAAATTAATGAAAACCATAGATTTCAATACATCAATGTCAAAAACAAAGTTAATGCTTGAGCATACAAAATGCAATGATTAAGTGAAACGCCAGTTTGAATGTGGCGTAATATAATATTCTGTAATTATTTTATAACATGTTTTAACCATATTCTTAGACAGCATTATTTATCATGGTTGCAATGTCAATGTTATTATAACAACTGTTTACAACATTTTATTCAAAAACAATTGCAAGGCCAATAGTATTCGTAAATATACCAAATTTGCTGGTTGAACGTGAATATCAAACGTCAAATGTGCAACTGAACGGTCTAAAAGTACCTATATTTCCACATATACGGCAGATACACGGAGTATAGATATAGGAGTCCGAACGTAATGTTAAAATTATGGCACGAATTTAGGGACAAAACTTTTGCCGGCAGAGCGCGCTACGATCGGCAGAGTACTCGGTATTCTCGTTGAGGACGATATAGTGATCGCCGGGACTTAGTAAATTTCGACTTATAAGCCATATGGTTGGGGTGCACAAAGAAAATTTTCTACCGTAATTTACATGAATAGCAACGGATAATTTACAACTCATACCAGATGCGGACAAAATTTTCTTTGTGCACCTCAACCATAAAGTAATTTGGCTTATAAGTCGAAATTTACTAAGTCCAGGCGACCACTATAACCACCACTATCGCGACCACTATCAGTACGCTACTGTTCTTAGCGCTGCGAGTGACAGAAAAATGTACTATTCTCTGGGTTCATTTTTATGTACATAAATATCGTGAAAAAGCCTATACCGTTCGGACTCCTATATCTATACTCCGTGGGCAGATACTTCGGGATTTTTTTTGACACATTTGACGTTTAAACATTCACCTTCAACCAGCAAATATGGTATAATAGTACAATCGAGTAAACAATTCTAACTGTAGTACGAATAATTACTCTTATATTATTAATAACAGGTAGAATTTCTAAAGTTGTTTTCTTGAATATACTATTGGTCTTGTTGAATAAAATGTTGTAAACAGTTGTAATAATAACGTTGACATTGCAACCATTGTAAACAATTCTAACGTCGGCTTTTTTCCAATGAATAGGTCATTGATCCCAGGGAAGTTCTAATTTTTTTTCAGCAACAAATGAGATATTTTATTAAAAAAAAACATATGAAATTCATTCGCAGTATTCATTGTAGGTAATTGGTTTCCTAATATTGCGTAATTTTTGAGACCTTATATGACATTTTGGCATTTCCAAAATAGCTAGACCGAAAGTCGTATCGGTTAATTGAAGTATAGACACTGTAGTCTAATTTCTTTAGATACTTTTCCAGTTCAATTCATAAACAAACGAGATATTTGAGATAGTAACACTTAGAAAAAACACCCTGTATACGTCAAACTGTTCGGACCCGTATGTTCGCCGAACGGCTCATGCGGAGGAAAGGCTCTAATGTAGTGATTTTCAACTTTTTTTTATTACGGTACACTTTCAATATTTTCAAAATTTGGCGGCACACTAACTATAAAATAAGCTTTAAAATAAATAAAAATAATTTGCACTTCTAAAGTTTGCCGGCACACAACAGTGCCGCGGCACAGTGGTTGAGAATCATTGTTCTGGAGGATACGCGGCTTTTGGTATACTTCTAAAAGAATTACATTAGATTATTTTCTCTTGAACTGTCTATTCGGGCTGCTTTTCTTCTAATTGCATTAAATAAAAAATTATAATCTTAATTAATTAATGAATTAATTTCAATCTAATCTTTTAGAATAAAGAATTATGAGAATCTCCGAATTCAATTGAATATTGTAGGTAGATAGAATATTTTTTCTCATAAAACCGGTCTACGCCAATGGTTTGCCACTAGAGAACGATAAACGTGCGACAACCGTTCTCTGTTCATGACCACTTAGATGCCGTTATGTGAAGCAGCCTTTAGCACCTGGCCAAACAACAAGGATCTTGAGAGGTGGATAATTCAAGTGCACTGTCACTTTTATATGAAAAATTCTAGATCTTACAAACAAATATTTAGACTGAAAAGAGTTTATAAAGTTAGTAATCTTAAATATAGTTATGTAAGTGGGATTGTTTTTGTCTAAACTGCGAAATTAAATTTAATATCAAATAACAAATGAAGTAGGTCTACAAATAATAGCATATAAAGTGCCCTCTGTTGGTGTAAAAGCAACATTTAGAGAAGGTCATTTGTAGGTTAACATATGTCAAGTCTGTCAAATTTGGTCAAATTGTATAATTGTGACAGTAGTGGCGGTATTTGTTGTGTAACGCTCAATCTCTAAAATTTCTTCCATCCATTATTGAAATTTTATTATTAAAAGATACCAAAAAATGTCCGATGAAAAGAAAGATGCCAGTCCAACGCAACATACATATTTAATTCCAAGTCCACTAATAACAAAGCGCACTAGAACTGCTTCAACGTAGGTGTTAATTTTTTTATTACGCACATAAACAAACAAACATTTTTTTTTATTTACGTAATTTTACAGATCCGAACGTATTCTACCAAATCGTTACGGTTATGGTGAAATTAAATTATTTTGTCGTGAGAAAGGCCATGGTTTTATAACACCCGAGGAAGGTGGTGAAGATATATTTGTTCATATATCAGAGTATGATAATTGTTGAAATTCCTAATTGAGTATTATAAAATTTGAAAATTATTATTACAGTATTGAAGATGAATATATTCCGATAGTAGGTGATCGTGTACAATATCAATTGTGTCCAATACCACCGAAATTTGAGAAATCTCAAGCTGTCCATGTCCATATTGTTGCTTTGAAACCGGATGTCCATAAAAAATGGGAATATTGAGTTTTGTTTTTATTATCATCAAATTTCCATTGTATTTTTAAAATTGCATTTATTACTAAGCTTTTTTTCAAGGTTCACGCTATTGTCTTGAAAAATTGTTGGAATTTAATTTTATCATTGGAAAAAGTATTTTCGTTATAGTTTGTCAGTTTAATGATTAGTATTATTGTTATTTGTGAAGTACATTTCTATGTTGTATGTTACATGTAAAGTTTACAAATTAATTGGCAAGATATTTTAACTTTTTTTTAAATATAAACAGTGGATATTTCCCGTATGCTATACAAATTATATACCAGCATATTTCTATTGAACTGCGATAAAAACATGAATTTATAAAAATAGAAATAAACAATTTATCATACAGAATTGTTATTGATTGATAATATTGACTTCCTGGTCTTATTTAAGATTCTATTTTTATCATGCACCATTAAGTATCTAACTATGTGGAAATAATGTTAGATAGCTAAAAATAGATAAGCATTGATTTTCAGGTCTATAAAAATCGACAACTAACCGGGCATACTTTGTAAAAGCAACAGTCAGGTTACAAAGTATTGTAGCATTACTTTCTGCTTTAGTTTCAGTCCATTTCAAAGGAAATACTTATGCTTACAGACCTCTTCTATATTGTCTCTCGTTAAAACATCTCTTTTCTTTCTCAGATCGTCCTTCTCTCCTATCTTCCAGATCGCCTCTCCTCATGTCTTCCAGATTGTCCTATTCTGATCTTCCAGATCGTCATTCTTCTTGTCTTCCAGATTGTCCCTCCTCTTGTCTTCCAGATTGTCCCTCCTCTTGTCTTCCAGATTCTCTCTCTATTGTCTTCTAGACAGTGTTACTCTCTTTTCCAGATCACATCTCTCCTTTCTCTTGTCTTCCAGCTAGTCTAATTCCTTTATCATCCAGATGGTCTCTTTCTTTTATATACCACACCTCTCTCTTCTCTTCCAGATGGCCTTTCTCTCTTGTCTTCAATATCGCTCTTCTCTCTCTTGTTTTTGAGATCACCTCTCTCTCTCTCGACTTTCAGATCGTCTTTTCCCCTTTGTAGTCTTTTAGATCGCCCCTCATCTTGTCTTCCAGATCGTCTCTCCTCTTGTCCCCCAGATCGTTTCTCTTGTCTTCGGATCCTTTTATCTTCCAGATCGTCTCCCTCTCTCTCTCTGCGTCTTGTCTTCTAGATCGTGTCTCTATCTTTTCCAGATCACGTCTCTCCGTTTTTTTTGTCTTCCAGCTAGTCTAACCCCCATATCATCCAGATAGCCTCTTTCTCTCGTATACCAAATCGTCGCTCTCTCTTCTCTTCCAAATCCTCTCTTGTCCTCCACGTGGCTTTTCTCCCTCTCGTCTTCCAGATCGCTTCGCGCGCTCTCTCTCTTCTCTCTCTCTTTCGCCTTCCAGACCGCTTCTCTCTCTCCCCTCTCGTCTTCTAGATCACTTTTCTCTTTCCCTCCTCTCGTCTTCTAGATCGCTTTTCTCTCTCTCTCTCTCGTCTTCCAGATTGCTTTCTCTCTCTCTTACGCCTTCCATATGGCTTTTCTCTTCCTCATCTGCCAGATTGTTTTTCTCTCCCTTGTCTTCCAGATTGGCTTAGTTCACTTATCTTCTAGATCGCTTCTCTCTCTCTTGACTTCCAGATCGCTTCTCTCTCTCTTGTCTTCCAGATCGCTTCTCTCTCTCTTGACTTCCAGATCGCTTCTCTCTCTCTTGACTTCCAGATCGCTTCTCTCTCTCTTGACTTCCAGATCGCTTCTCTCTCTCTTGACTTCCAGATCGCTTCTCTCTCTCTTGACTTCCAGATCGCTTCTCTCTCTCTTGACTTCCAGATCGCTTCTCTCTCTCTTGACTTCCAGATCGCTTCTCTCTCTCTTGACTTCCAGATCGCTTCTCTCTCTCTTGACTTCCAGATCGCTTCTCTCTCTCTTGACTTCCAGATCGCTTCTCTCTCTCTTGACTTCCAGATCGCTTCTCTCTCTCTTGACTTCCAGATCGCTTCTCTCTCTCTTGACTTCCAGATCGCTTCTCTCTCTCTTGACTTCCAGATCGCTTCTCTCTCTCTTGACTTCCAGATCGCTTCTCTCTCTCTTGACTTCCAGATCGCTTCTCTCTCTCTTGACTTCCAGATCGCTTCTCTCTCTCTCTCTCGACTTCCAGATCGCTTCTCTCTCTTGACTTCCAGATAGCCTCTCTGCCTTTGTTGTCTTTTAGATCTTGTCTCTTTTATTCCTGATACCCTCCCCCCTCTCTTGTATTCCATAATCAATTTTGTTTTCTTTCTCGCCTCCAACATTACCAACCAAAAGCTAAATCTTCAAAAAGGCAACGTCACATACAACGTATTATCATAATTGGTTTCAATTTTCAGGGACTGGTTTAGGTCAAAGGGCAACACTTGATTATAAACAATAACAGCTACAATAAACATTACATATTAAAAGTGTTTATTGAATAAAAAATATATAAAAAAAGAAAAATGGACGGATTCATTATACATAAACTTTTAAAATTGTTAAAACCCATATGATATATTAAAAAAAAATTAGGCACTTGATATGTACTAATTTACTAAAATTGTGCATTAGATTATAAGTATTAAAAAAAAAGTGAATTTTCGTATAATCATAATTATGCATAAGACACTTTTTGTTCATAAGCTGTCTGTTCCCAATCTGTAGAATCATCAAAAGCCACATGTCGTGTCTTACATAGACGTGGTCCAAATTTCAATATAACCATAATGACACCAACAATCAGAAATAATGTAAGACAAGCAGTGGCAGGCCAATAAACGTGAAACATATTTCTTGTTAATAATTTAAATATCGCTTTCGCGCTTTTGCAATTCAGAATATTCCAATTTCTCTGGTGTTATCGATTGACGTGGCTGTTCTTCTGGTGTATAAATCACCGTCTGTGGTATATCAATTAATTCTAATTCGGTCAAATCGAGTGGTGGTTGTTGATGGGGTGAAACTGTCCACAAGGAGATAATCCAACGATTACCTACACACAAAATGATTATATATAAGTGGTCTTTCTAAACTTGGTCGGTAGTCGAGGTTTCTCCCATTAACCGTGAAGTAAGAAAAATAAGTCTTAAAAACGTGTACGTCAAACATTAGGGAGGATCCAATTACAAAACAATTAGCTAGAAAGTTTATGTGGTCCTGGGTGCTTTTTATATTTGACCTTATACACGTTCTTGGGACTTATTTTTGTTACTTCATGGCTAATAGATCTCGACTGTTGACCACGTTTAGAGAAGACACCCTATATATATTGATTTTGCTTTTTTTTAGTCAATTTCAATTTATATATACCTGTATGACGATCGTTCCAATATTCGGAATATCTTGAACAACAACCCAGTACAATGTTAAGCAGGAAAATCGAGAGTCCTAATATTGTACAAATGGTAACGGTGATATAAAATGGGGTGAAATCACCGTATTCGGGTTTTTTGAAATAAGGATTATCTTTATAGGCGTCTCTCTCGTCAAATAATACAGACATTTCAGACCATTCGTCGATTATATTTACATAAATTCAACTAGAAATAAAAAGACAATTCAAATAAACCATCAACATGTGGGTGTGGTTCATATAATAAGTAACAATCAATTAATAATTGAATTTAACTATGCTACTAATAAATCCGGGAGAATTTCAAAATTTGAAAATTTATCTACTCACTTTTTGTATTGTTTTTATCAAAATTAAACAAAAAAATGATAAAAGCCACTGATAACCGTTTTCCTTTGAACGAAATGTAAACAATAAATGGCGGCTCTAATGATGTGTGGAATGTTGCTACTCCCATTCAAAGTATATTTGGTTGCCTATATAAAGTAAAAGAAATAAGGCACGTTATGTCAGCGTTTCTCAATCTGTGGGGGTCACAAACAGTAGCGGCTCGTGGCGTCTAATTTTGGGATGTGTTGTGTTGTTCAATGGCGAAAGGTGAAATAAAATACATTATTTTTAGGTAAAATAACATTTTCTTTGATGTTTTCATGTTTATTAAAAGAAGTTTCTCTTTATCGAAGTCATGGAAAATACATTTAACGTTTTCTAAATAGTAGAGCATTTTAGAAATATTTTCTGTAGAGAGTGTTACATTGTTTTGTTACAAAGTCGAATAAATATTTTGCATGAAATGTCACATTTTTAATATATTTTTAAGTGAAAATATTAATATCTAAATAGTATTATATTGTTTTTAAACTGTCCGTATCGCAGACACTCTTAAGTTCTATCTAATTTCTTTCATTTCTATCCAAGACTATGAAGAACCTTCCTTAAAGTCAAGGAAAAGGCAAACTCACGTCAAAGTTTAAGAGTTTCAACTGTAGGGTGCCTCCAAAGGAATGGGACAGGTCAACTACAAACTCCTTTGATAAAATTAACCCAACTTCCCTCTGTCCGAAATCGTTTTTGCTCATAAAAATAATAGGCTTTGTTGAATTCTAAGTTATGTAAATTATAAGGCACATTTTGAGATGGTTTTGATTACCATTCACTGAGTGATAAGTGTAATAAAGTATAATATCTCACGATAAAAGTAGTGATAAATTTTTCGCGTCCAGTCTGAAAGCGTTCGATATTTGTCTCTAAAAAGATACTTTCTCCAAAAATATTTTTTGTATTTTTGTAATTTTTGATAACTTTCCAAGTTTATTACGTAAGAGTAGCATAATAAAACCATGAATTCACGAAACTTCAATGATCTCGAAATTTAGCAATAAAAAAGTTAAATCTGATAATCTGAGGTTTTTTTACAGAAATAATATTCATATAATACTCTTTAACGTCAGGTCATCCCAGAAAAGGATTTACAAGATTTACAAGAGTCAGTAGTTTTTCTTGTTGCAAAAGTTGTGCTGCAGACTCTTCAACTGATAAGCCACCTGATAAGGTCCATGGGGTCGTTACGTCCCGAACGGAAGTTCTTGCCCCTATGGTGTCAACAACCGTATAATATTGGCTACAAGTACGTTGTAATAACTACACACCCAACAAGGAAGGTCAAATTCCCGCCAGCTGGTCTTCAAGTTTTTAAGGTAATTAACACGTGGAAAACTGTTTAGTCGGCTTTAAATGTTTACTGACAAAAAAGAATCAATCTTATCAAAAACCGGAGATCAACATGTCTCAAGTGCAATTTCAGTAGGTTTATACGGATTTCTGTTTTAGGATGTATCAACGCTGTTGGGATTGCTCGCTCTAAATCTGCCTACCAAGCTCCTAAGAATCAAATCTCCTATCTTAATAATTTTGTGTTGCCAAAAATCTACAACAGGGGATAGAAAAACTGATTTTCATAACAATAAGTCTATCAACATATGTAGGCAAAGTCGTACATTGTCAGAATAAAAAGCGAAATTAGAAAAAAAAAACTAAACTACAGGACTGGTTTGGAAATTTTTTCGAGGGCCACTTAACATTTCTTGTGGCCAATGTAGACCTGTGTTCAATTTTGATGTAACTAAAGGAAAATCACGGTAAAACTTTGTTAAGCAGAGTATGAAAATCCTCAATTTGTTTTGGCTTAAGACTAGCACCTCACGCCAGCACGGTTCTGGTCAATAATAGGAGACATTTGAATGTTAAATTACAAAAAGTGCTTAGTTTGTTAAAAAATCACGATTTTGTCATTTTTTCTATAACCCCAAGAGATTTCACACGATTATCTTGCAGTAAAACTGCGCGAATCCCAAAGACAATCGATCAAAGATAATAAGACGTTATTATGTGTTTACCAACTAACAATTTACCATTTTTATGATGCCAAAGAAGAAAAAAAGTATAATAAATCTGATAAATTGACAGTGCTGATCTTGATAAGATCACCCTCGATTTAGATGAACCACTGAAAAATAAACTCTCAGATATATTTCAAAGAGTTTCAAAAGACGTGATATGTTAGTGAAATGTTAAATCTGTAAGGTGGGTCCAAATCAAGGCCATAATTGTAGAATAATAATAATACTAAAATTAATAATGATAATAATAACAACAATAATAACAACAAACACATAGTTTCATAAACATTAAATATACCGGATGTCATCGCAAATGTTTCCTCCTATTTGATATTGACGAAATAGAAATTTCCACATTAGAATATTTTGAAAAAAGAATCTAGGATTGTCTCAGGGTCGTTATCGTTAATCTTCACTTTCCTCTGTGATGCGTGTATGTTAAAAAATGTTCCATTATTACTAATCTTAAGAATCATCCTTGAAGATTTAAGCAATTGCGCTACAACAATTTCTTCTTCGAAATTACAGAGACGTGTGGGAAAAATTATACAATAAATATCACTAAGCACCAATGTCCTTTAGAAACCGACGAAAATTAGTTTAACATTAAAGCGATGATTATAGATCTATTAATAGTCGAAAATTGTACTGAAAAAAATGAAATTGACCTTCTTCTGCATAAAAAATTTCTGCAATACAATAATCGATAGATAATTATTTATTTGCAACCGGATCATCAGCATTTGAATATAGTAGACAGAATCCAGTCAAGGATTAAAATCTTGAAATTTTTCTAATCCTTACAAATGACTGTTGCATTATCATCCAATTCTATGAGTAGTTTTATTGCTTTTTGAATGACGTTTATGATTGATAATTAACAGTCATTATTCGTTTGAAAAGCTATAGTAATTATTTTTTTGTCCATATATTAATCATGTCAATATCAAGTCTATCATTATTTCTTCCACCATAAAAAGAATTAATTAATATGGAAAAAAAGTATTGATGTGATAGTTAAGAGTTTTGACATTCTTACAATTGGATAATTTTTAATTAATATTTTGTGAAATAAAAGATGTTGATATCGATTATTAATTAGTAGTTTTTTTTTTGATTAACTATGAGATCAAATCGTGAATTTAAGAAGATTTTGAAACTAAAATAAATTAATAGTTGTCGTGATATCGGTTAATATGGTGTGTAAGGATTATAAATAATAAAGAAAATAAATAAAATATATAATTCTTTAAATAAAATGAATTAAGTGATTAATAATTTTGGTAATAGAAGTTAATAATAACTGGAATAATTGGTACCAATTAGTGAATAGTTTAGGCTTTCTATAGTTAAATGTGACAATTATTAGCTTAAATCTAATCATGATTGTTAAGCAACAAGATTTTATGAAAGATATGATTTATTGCCTTTCAGACATTGTTTGTAACAAAGCATCATTAGTTTCAGTTCTAGATAGGAATTT
Source organism: Epicauta chinensis (assembly GCA_021725515.1). Lineage (NCBI taxonomy): Eukaryota > Metazoa > Arthropoda > Insecta > Coleoptera > Meloidae > Epicauta > Epicauta chinensis. The sequence goes on from JAEDXX010000028.1 coordinate 982,283, forward strand.
TTGTTCTTTCTTATAAACCGAACTAATTTCAGACATATGTTGTTGAAAATTTATCTCGTTTCCAATTCTCACAGTTTATTTCTTATTGTTTTTCATAAATTTATTTCGATATTTCCACATCTTGGTAATTTTTGCAATGAGTTTTTTTTTCAAATTCCATATGTTCTATTCATAGGTATTTAGTGCAATCTTAACTCGTTTGTGAATATTATGATTTATAAAGAAATATGGAAAAGATCTCTCCCCGTTTGCACATTCATATTAGCTTTAACTGGAACAACAATTCATTCTTTTATTAGCTAGAATCACTAGCTTCCTCTAAGTTTTTATTTCGCGAAAAATCCATTTAAAAGACAGAGTTTTCCACAGTTTTCAATACAGCCGAATATTTTTTCACTTTCAGCAGAGTGGAGTCGAAGTCAGAGTCGGAATTGTGGAGTCGGATTTCAAAAGGTTTTATTTTCAACAAAGTCGTAGTCGAACTCCCACTCCGAGATCAATTTTATTTCTTACTTCATCGATGGATAAAAGTTAAACTTGGTAAAATAGCAAATTACAGATGCCTGAGATAAAATGAAAATGTTGAATATTGTGATAACTCGGAAGATTCGCCTCCAATGATTTAGTTTTCGACATTTATTTGGATAAATTAGGACGTTCGAAATCAGAATGGAATCGTTTAACAACTCTAAATACTGATCCGGTAGTTATGATAAAAAGAAAGTTTGAAGAAAGACTTCTGTTTGGACTATGTGAAAAGTATGACTGCTTATCGAAGTTTAATGTGAAAGAGGTCGAGGTGAAACGATTACTTTCATACAGATTTGAAACATGAATAAAACAGATTTGAGGGAATCTATGAAAAAAGTTCTGTTTCAAGTCATACTAGAGTCATTCGGGGTAAAAAGACGCAGTGGGTAAAAGTTCGCAGTACCGAATTCTCTGCGGGGGGTTAGTAGTGGGTTGACAGCAGCGAGCGCCCATCGTGTGGGATGAAATACAAGAAAAAAATCCAAACACGGGTTAAATTTTGATTTTATGCACATCAAGGAAAAGTTTAAGGCGCTCTTATTTTTGTTGTTAACGAGGAAAGTTCATTTTATTGATTGAATATGGGTTTTAAACAATGGATACTGTATCAACATTATAACTTAATACTATTGATATCTGAACCAGTGAATACAGTTTTGATTATCAACCAAACTTGGTAAAAGAACGGGAGTAATAGTACGCAAGCGTACTTTTACTCACATCTGCGTACTTTTACCCCAGAAGATGAGAAATATGTATGTATTTCGATTATGATCCCTTTCTGAATAAAGCTTGATTAAAGGTAATACTTATCCTAGGCGTGTATTATTTGTTCGTTATTCTCTTACTTTTCCAAATGCGAACTTTTACCCTACATGCGAACTTTTACCCCCATATTGAGGTAAAAGTGCGCACTCTGACTATATAATTCTTTTACTTAATAATTCAGAAACCGTTATAATTATCTTCATTAAGTCTTAGTGTCTCAAGAGAGTTAAGAGCCTATTTAAAGTGCTACATACAACGCATAAAATGTAATCTAATGTCATAGCAATTTCTGTTTTATAAATCAAAGAAAGTAAAAGCGCGTCTTTTTACCCCGAATGAGTCTATCTTATTATGTAGAATAAAATACAACATTTTTGAATTTTGTTACTGTTCAAATTAGGGAAGTTTTTATTCTAATACTATATAAATTTCCATTTGAAAGTCACTCTTGTCATATTATATACTGATTTAAACACTGCTTTTTGGACTATCAATGCCTTTATTTTTGATTCTGTATTTGATAACGGACGGTGATACTCGACGTCCGAGATGGCATTGATTGTCCAAAAAACAGTGATTAAATCAAGCAATAATGTCTAAAAACTTTAAACAAATTATACGTACTCCTAACATAAAAAAGTAATAGTTAAAGTATATCTAATTCAACCGGACTCGGAGTCGGAGTTGGAGCGACTATTTTGTTACCGATAACAGCCCTGCTTAACAGACAGACAGAGGTTTAGTTAACAGTATTCATAAGCAACTGCAATTTTCTTCAATCTTTTGATCTAAGACATAGAAGAATTACAATCTATAGTATGAAAAATTTCCAAAACTTTTACTTTTCAATTTACTTGAATACCTGTAGTTCTAAGTCAGGCATAAAATATTGGTTTCCACTATTTAATTATCCTCAATTTATGATCATTATCGAATGTAATAAATCAATAGGTATGCAATGAAATATGAACTAATCCTAAATTATCTTATAGCAGCAGAATAAGAAAAACTGTTGCAGCACGATTTGGATAGCCAGGACCGGCGTCTCACACAAAAGCAGCTATGAAAGGGGATATCAAACTGAATTTAAAAAGATGGCTTTCGACTCTTTTTGGTGTGCACACTCGTTAGATGAAAAACAGAAGAATTCTTCCGTGTCTAGGTTAAGATATCAATCTTCATTGAAGACATTATATAACAGTTTCAGCTTTAAACGTTTACCTCAAATTTAGATTCCAAAAAAATCAAATTTTGGGGAGGACGTTAGAGCATGATTTTGAAGGCAGATTACAGTTTTCTCGTGTCTTACAGTCCTCATTTCATAAAAGAAACATACCACATTCGCTATCCTTCATAAAATGGACTTTAGTTAATTTGCAAAGAGTTGAATTTGCTTTACAATTCAAGATACACATATAAACATACCCATTTTCTATATAATTATTATTTGTAACAGTTACAAGATACAAGAGGAGAATGAAAGCAGCATAAAGGAGTTGCAGTTAATTCTTCAACTGAAGAAAATTCTTGTAGAGCAACTCAGGACCACTGATGTAAATTTTAAAATCAGTAGAGATGTTTCGCATATCTAAACCCTTCGCTGGACAAAATTTATAGTGTAATATTAAAAAAGGTAGTGTGCATACTGGATCTGTTATAGTATAAAGACCAAATTTGTTTTGGTTGTCATAAGAGAGTCATAGTTACGAACGCCAGATGGGGGCTTGAGGAGCGCTTAGCTCCCAGAAACTTACCCTGCAGAAGACGGAAGCGATTTCAGAAACCTTACCCACTAGTTCACACAACAAATCGGGGAGTTTATCCCTTATGATACCATTTCTGGCTACACTCCGCTAGAATCGTCGCTCTTTTGAGTACCTCTACCATCGATTCTGTCTGTGCCCGCGCTTCTTTTCCTAGAGAACATAGAATGGAAGTCGCTAAGCACAGTTTTCCAGGTAATCGGCGATGGTAACTGATAGGCTCCCTCTACTGAGGTGTCACTATTGGCCAGGTTACCCTAGACCCTAGAATGGTTACAGATCAAGGGTCTTTCGAGTACCTGTATCATCTAATGGTAGTGTATTTCGCCAGGCATTACCCAGAGAACCTGGGATAGCATAGGCTCGTACAGTTTTAGGGGTAAACCGCTTTGGTCTATAGTAGACCAAATTTCGTATCGATTTTACGGCCTAATGACGTTTTATAATCTCTTGAATTACTGTAATAGTTTTGACAAATAGTAGAGAATCTTCAAATAGTTCTAAATCACCATAAATCTGGAGTTGGTCGGTAGTCAAAACATCTGGTCAGACCTTCTGTTAGAAAGGAATTTATTAAGGGAAAAAATTTCTATTTTGTGCACAGTAATTTTAGGAATCATGAAGTCAGTAGAGCTAAAATCCGATACAAAATTTGGTCTACTATACTGAAAGTATAGACAATCCACATAAACACAAACAACACTTTCTAATAAAGCTCACATGTCCATAATCTGTCCAATAAATCATCAAACAAAAACTCAGTTTATTATATAAGAAATAAAATTTACACATATATTCCATATAGACTCTGATAATTTCAGAAAACTCATAATTTTTGTGTAATCTTAGCAAAATTACATCGAATATGATTAATTGTAGATTTATTTCATTGTTATAAAGATGACTTAACTGTTACACAAGCAACACCTACGTTATTTGCCGTCTCTAAATATTTGCGTTATGAATTAAATATAGGACGGTCAATGAAGAAAATGAAATGTTGAAATCAGTTCCATTTGATTATATTGTTTTGTGTTTTAATTTATTAATTTGAAGATGGTTTTCGTAACAATAAATCGTACATTTATATAAGATATTATAAGGAATATTAAACAGTAGCTGACCTAATTCAAAGTTCAGATAATTAATGTGAAAAATAATAATTAACAATAATAATTGATAAAATATAAAAGAAATATTCAATGCCATTTTAACAATAATTCTCATCAATGATTATTGTAAAATTTCACAAATTCAATGATAAAATCTAATATTAATTAGCGCCTTATTAAAGTAGCTGCATTTAATTTTCAATCAATTCGTTTATACAATTCGTAATATTTGGTAGTAACAATTGAATTGATTTGCTCATTTACGCAATGTCTATCAGATTTTGATCTTGATCGTCTGTTCTATAAAACAATACTAATTTTCTGTTCAACTAACAACTTTGTTAGTAATTTCCGTTGATTGATCGTTTGCCTTTACTAAGACATGAAAAATATCATGCACAAAAGACGTTCTAGATTTTAATCTGTAAGTATCTTACGAATACCAGCAAACCTATCATTAACTACACGTATATTAGACTCATTCAGTTATAGCCATCACAAGAGATAAACCTTCAATGTGAATTGTTAAAATTTAGAAAGAAATTAAGAAGAAGGCTGAAATTATAGATCAACTGAACTTTAGATTTCAAAGGAACCACCACACGAGCTTATTAAACAACAGAAGCTCTGTGGTCTTACAAGATTGTTTGACATTTTATTACATAGACAAAGCAGTACAATATTTCTTGAGGGAATTCTCTCTATCGTGTGAAATCCGGACGACAAATAAATTAATAGTCAAATCATTCAGAAGATATGGCGCCTGGTTGAATCTTTTATTGAATTATACCTGATGTAATAGAAACTTTCAACGTGTTCAATTGGATCCGGTAAAGCTGTTTCTGGCAATTATTTGGAGAACAGTTGAGCAAATTAGGGAGTATTTTAACTGTTTTTATAATGCTTTAATGCTGTGTTATAAGTTAATAGTTCCAGTCGGACGTTTACTATCACTGTTCATAATCTATACTTATATAAGCCATTTCCTATTCACTGATTCACTGACTCACTCATCACGATGTCTCCGAAACTATCAGGCCGATCGATTTTAAATTTGACACATATATTCCTTTCATTATGTAGACGCTCACTAAAAAAGGATTTGTGAACATTTAACCCTTCGGGGGTTAAATAGGGCATTAAAGTTTTAATATGTTGGAATATAGGCGGTTGTGGAAATACGTTTTGGCAAGCGGGTACCCGTCGGCTGCATCGCTGGCCGCATTTGGAAATAAGTTTTGATATGTATTTAGCAGTTTCATTTTCAAACGTAAGTAACAGAAATTCTAACCTCATTTTCCTCGACGTTTGAAAATTAAACAATAATTTGTTCAAACATTTCAATATTTTGCTAGATTATGATTTAATTAATAGAATTAATATTGTTAATTTTGTGAATATAAACCAACGAACGGGCGGGACGAAGTCTGCCGGGTCCGCTAGTTAAATATATAATGATCTTACAGCTCATTACAGGTGTCCTACCTGAAGTGCAATGAAACGAGATGATTGATTTTTCGATTTAGTGCATTTACAGGTACCTGAGGTTAGAGAGTAGTTCGGACATCCAATGCTTGGTTTGCTGAAAACCCTTTCATTGTACTTAATTATTGCCGGTTCTACAAATTTCAGTCTTTTCCAGTGCTCTTCCCCATGTATAAGACTTGCCAAGGACCATTGGATTCGATTTTGGTTGATTTAAAGGTGTTTCGCTATACCTGATTTTGTCGTTTCGCCTCTCTGGGTGTGGATTTGATGTTCTTTTATACGTTTTTCTAGTGGACGTTTTGTTTCCCGTACATAAACAAGGGACTTGAATTGTAAAGCAGCTCTGAAGTTGTTGTTGTTGATGTTGTTGCTGCTGCTGCGGTCTAATGATGTAATTACTTTCTTTATTGTTTTTTGGCATATATATCTATCCATTTTGTCTTAAATCTGATTTTATTGTATGATTTCTTACTCGAGACTTTTCTTGTCGGTACATAAGACTCGAGCTCGATAGTAGAAACTACCGATTATGCCTAGTTTGGTTCCTCCGGAGTAATGTGATGGCTAAGATACTGCCCAGCGTGTGTAGGTTTTCTGTATAAAGTCATTCGGGGTAAAAAGACGCATTTTTGCTTTCATTGCTTTATAAAACAGAAATTGCTATGACACTAGATTACATTTTATGCGTTATCTGTAACATGTTAAATAGGTTCTTAAGACATTAACAATAAGACTTAATGAAGATAATTTTAACGCTTTCTGGACTATTAAACAGAAGAATTATATGATTCAGAGTGCGCATTCTATTGGGTAAAAGTTCGCATTTGGAAAAGTAAGAGAATAACGAACAAATAATACACGCCTAGGGTACAATAAGTACTACCTTTAATCAAGCTTTATTCAGAAAGAGATCATAATCGAAATACATACATATTTCATATGATGCTTTGGAAATAGCATCGCTGAGATCAACCGTGACATCCAGGAACGGAAGTTGTTTGTTCGTTTGAAGTTCCATAGTAAAATTGATGGTTGATCTGATATTGTCGTCTTCATTCAATAAATTGACCAAAATTAACTTCTGTAGGGTACCCAATTATAGTCAACTATTGCAAGGTTTGCGATTCTGTTTTCAATTTTGGGGATTATACTAACGGGTCTCCAGCTTATGACTTTATAAAAAATGTTTGAAAAGGCAGAACAAAGTTGCTCTACGAAAAAAAATCATACTGCAAGTAGATATTGCGCCTTCCGATAATTACCTAATATTAGAATAATAACAATGGATGATTCCTGACCAGCTGATGAACAACATATTGAAAAAACTGTAAAGGTTTTATAACCCAATAAAGCCGTATTTTTACAAGAATTTTCAATACTCAACACTCTACAGAGGGCCTTCAACTAAAAAGTCGATCCTTGAAGCATTTGGATGTCACTACCTTAAAGGCACAGTCAAATTAGGCATTACAAAAGCACACCACAGTGTCTAAAAGATTAGAAATTCTTGAGACATCATCAGAGTCTAGACTTGAACGGCAACGCATCCATCAATCTTCGAGATGTGTATGAAGAGAATTTAATTAACTAGTCAATTATCTAAGTATTATTATAAATGATTTTACAAACATAATTTCCTCACGATTTAATAAATATTAATTTTTTATGAAGTATTTGATAAACATCTTTAATGAGCTATAATAAGTGATAATATTAAATCAGCTAATATGTTATTGACTTTATTGTTGCAACAGGAATTTTCTTGAAATTAGTAATACAAAAAAAAAGACAATTTAATATTTCTCATAATAGAATGACAATTTCTTTTATTATTTTTCTTAAGATTTAATGTTTTCCAAGCTCCCAATCTCATGAGTTATTAATTAACAATTAAACAACTCTTGCATAATAAGCATTTTTTGCAGGTAAATCAATAATAAATAATTTTTAAAGATATGAAGTCTTGTTCCTATATAATTGTGTTTCAATTAAATTTTAACATAAATTAATTGAAAAAGAAAAAGCAATTTGGTGCCTACGTTTCTTTTATTATGATACGATGAAAATTAAGAAATTATTTGATAGAATTAACATAAATTATAAAATAATTGATAATCATGATGATTCATCATTTTGCAGTTAAAATTTATTCGTTTTATATGGAATTGCTGTTCGATTTGTTTGCTTTTCGTGAAATAATCAAAATTGAGATGTGTATTAAAGGAATATTTTGTCAAGGTTTAAAATTAGCATAATACTAGTTCGCAAACAAAATTACATGACAATAGGATTATCGTGTTTTTTTTTCGCTGCAAGCCTTTTCAATTACGTAAAAAAATAATCAGATTCTCTTCTAGATTAGAAATAAGATTAATGATGGTTTACAACAATGTGAACGAAAAATATTGAAATTTCCGCCCAATTAATCAAAAAACATACATAATTTGTTTGTAATAGGTCAATGTTATTTCAGGCGATAGAAAATCTATTTAATTAATTTGATTTAAGTAATTAGTTTTTAAATTATTTTTTAATAATAAGATTTGATCAATGTGCGGATGTCATCATTTGTAATTGTCGATTTGATTAAATTTAAATTGGCCAAGGTATGCTAGTTTTCGGTTGTTTCCAAAATCATTTTTGGATGATTACAACTTGTTTGAAGAAATGCATCACGTTTTGTTGTTGGAAACGAACGAAATTTCCAAATGACCTTTTCGATTATTTATTGTCTTTAATTACCTGTAATAATGGCAGCTTTCTAATGATGGCAAAAATGGTAATTACAATTAGATCATTATGAGAACGTTTTCGGTTCGTTTTGCATTGAATTATGGATCTTCAAAGATCGGTACTGAATGACTTGATGCTCAACCTTCACTTTTACAAATGAGCTGCCTCAAATAATCAATCGGTATGTACTAGTACACATTATTAGATGAATAGATGATTACACTGATTTATCCTTGGATTTGTATTTGAAAAATTATAGTGTGAAAATCTTTAAATGAGATTCCGCCTTTTCGTGGTGAGATAATCGAAATACCCCGACATCCTCTTTCATTTCTAATGTGGGCGGCGGTGCTGTTTCTATAACAAAAAAAAATTGGGCACAATTAAAACATTCTACCTTAACATTTTCAATAACATTAACCTTTATAACATTTTCCGATTTCAGACAGCCTACAGTAGTTTTTTTGAAGCTTTTAATTAAGTTTTGAATTTTCCATGTTGATTGAATTCTAAATTAAAAAAAAAACCTTATATAAGGTGATCGTTTGACGTATCACGAAAAAATTCAAACCATTACATAACGTTTCTATCAAATTACAGATCATGTTTAACTTTGAAAACGTCTTATTTTAAGTACATGAGTACAGACGAGATGATGGGTGAACGTACTTTCTTGGTCCAAAATCTATAGTTTCTTTACGTCGTTCTTAGCTTTGTTTACATTTCAATTTAAATAAAAATATTCAAGCTAATAATTACTACATTCAGACGATGCACAAGTCAGGTTCTGTAGAATTCTCAACTCTATTGCTTCAACGATTTGTACATTTCAAAAAATAGTTTTCCAAATTATCCTATTAAATAGTAGAATATGTGTAGAATATTCTCCCAAAGCTCTAAGTCAATTAGAATAAAAGTATAGGAGATAGAGTCTTGGGAAGAATTTTTTTGTTCTTCGTGTTATTTCAATTCAAAATTTTAATCGCGTGTTTCTCAAAACTCCATTTTTGAAGTTAACATAATTTTGCACACTTCCTCAAGATACGTTTGGCTAGTGTTTGATCGAAGGATTTGTAGCAAAAATAATTAAAATAATTTATTTTTTTCCTTTGCAGCACGAGCTGTACACTGTGAAAATCGGGTGTGAATTCGGAGTAAATTTTCACTCCCATCACTCGGAGTTCGGAGTGAAAATAAAAAACAACTCTTGCTCGGAGTAAACGCGGATTTTCGGAATAAATCTAGATGGCAGTCAAAGATATTTTTTTTTTAAATATGTTAAAATTAGAGCAAAAAATTTAATATTTTATACACGATTCTTATGAGTATTATAAATAATTTTTAAAAAAATTTTCCGGAGTGAATTTCATAAAGAATTAAAATAAACGCTTTTTCGGAGTGAATTTTACTCCGGACGGGGATAATTTAATTAAAAATCACTCTACTCCGCATTCACTCCGCAATTCACTCCGAAATTCACTCCCGATTTTTACAGTGAATACGTCTACTAACAGAAATAATTTTGTGTTTTAATTTCCGAAGAGTCTACCCTGAGTTAACCCGACAATGCCGAGGAAACTTTACTCTGAGGGCTCACGGCAAATCAGGTCAGGTCAGGCAAAATTTTGAAGTGAAAATTACACAAAATATTTCACTAATGTTAATCTTCGTCGCATTGAAAAGTTTTAATAACATATTTCATTTATTACGCTAAAAAATTTACCCTATCTAATATCTAATATTTTCCTCAGTTATAGTAAATGCTTTTACTAATTTGCTACTAAATACATATAGAGAAACCATCCCGAACAATTGTCCGTCCCGGTGCGTTCATTCTCTCTAAAGCTGTATTTTGTTTCGACTTTGTTTGGCCTTATCAGATCTTTATTTAATTCGAGGAACCCAAAACCATATATGGGGTAAATTACCGAGACACACACGGTACAATTTCTCCCAGTTCGAAAAAGATAAGACTACATGTTTCGTAGTATATTATAGCCTTATTGGTGACTCTTAAAACATCCTACCACTTATCCGACTAACTTGCTTAAGTCTCGTTGATAGAGCTTTAATCCAAATTATGTTACAATAATGATGGTAAAATTTTGTGTCGTATTGGTATTAACAGCTTTTACAAGCGAAAATGAGACTAAACAAAGACCGATTATGTTTTAATAATTGATTTAATTTTCTCTTAATTATTCTAGTTTTGTTATCTGATTTGCTCTCTAGAGTGGTGAAATTGCGCCGTCAATATGAATTTTTATTTCTGTTTTTAACAACTTGTAATGGCCTATGTCTTTATTCTTTAACGATACGAAAGATGTATAAGGGTAAATTTAATATTTTAAAGGCACAGTAGGCAAAAATTCTGAACTTGGCCATAGAAAAAATGTAAACAGGGATATGCCAAAGTCTCAAGTGAAAAGGTTATAAGACATTTCCAAAGTACGTCTTCAACGTAACTTTACGAAATCTGAATTAAGACTTATGTAGTGCAAAATATAGGAAATAGAGAAAAAAAAATGATAGACGTGGCATCTCTCCCACAAGTTGCAGAAGAGACAGGATTTTACACGCGTGTCGTTTTTATGCCTGTTAGTTATATTAAATAAAGGGAACATATGGTTATTTTTTTGGTTTTCCATAATACATGGATGTATAATTGGAGTAAAAAATAAATATTCACATTTTATTCAAAATATTACTTTATATAACTGTTCAAAAAATATGGGTGGAATCTCTCGACAGTTCACCCCTATAATAGTCAAAGGTTAAAGTGATCCTTTAACCGTTACAAGTATGATCTAAAATGACATCTTTAACACAATATCCTTGAATTAAAAATAAAAGGTGTGAAAGTAATAACACTTCTTTAATAAATTGATTTTTTTATATAATTGGGAATTTTTATATTTAAACAACAAATATTGACAGTTCGATAAACACTTGAACAACAATATTCTTGTATTATGACAAATGAGGAAGTTTTTCTGATAAATAAGTAAATGTATGCATGTGTAAATTCAAAAGTTTTTTCATAGGAAAATTTGTAGTTTGTTTGTAGAAAAAAATAGTGTATGATAAATTAAAAGTCAAAAATTAAATAACTAATTCTCGTGTTTCAATTGTACATTAAATTATGAAATATACCTAATTGACAAGCGATAAATCTTACGTAGTTTCCAGTCAACAATGTGTAGTAGAAGATGTTATTTCTTTTAAGATAAAGTTGTCCACAATTAAAAAGTAGAAGCTTTACTCATTGTCAGTCAAAAACCGGATCAAATGCAAAAACATGTTTGAGCTTCTTTGAAATGACTCAAGAGGAAGGAAAGTCAAGGAAATTCAATGAAAAAGAAATAATCTGCCAGCTGTTGTATCTGACTGATGGATAATCGAAATCCGAACCTGAATATATGGTACAAAGAAGACGCATCATCAATATCGAAAGCAAATTTGAATATTCATGGCACCAAGGCTATGGGCTATATTTGGTGAGATCAGATATCTGTAATGCATTATGAGCTATAATTTCAGATTAATAAAATAGGCATTGCAAAGCAACACTAACATTTGATCTAATTGAGAAGCCAGATTGCTCGAAAAGACACGCAAAAATGTTGTTCTTCTATCACACAATTCGACTGAAGATTGTGTGAAGCTAAACAAACTGCAACTGCCTCGTTCTTTCGGCGTATAATGGCCAGAGCCGGCCCGAGCTTTCCTGGCGCTTCAGGCAAGCTTATTTTCGGGACCCCTAATTACTTTCCTCTTTATCAAAATTTTTTTTAAACTAAACTTATGATCGAAAATAGTTTCTTTTGATAACAAGAAAATCCAAAATATAATTCTGTGTTGGTGTCCCATAATTTTCACGTGAAAACAATCCAAAACAATGCGAAAATTCACCTTTTCGCATGAGACACTGCTGAGAACAAAAAAAAAACCTCACCGTTTGAATCGAGTTGATGACTGCTATATAGCAACAAAAATTGAAAGAAAAGTAGTATTAGAAGAAATAACATGATTACTTGAAAGGCACTGGCATTTACACTAACACTACCACTACACACAATTAATTATTTAACAAAAAAAAATCACAATTTCTTGAAACAACTTAACATGTCAAAGACTACAACACAACTGAACAAGAACTAACATATCTAAAAAGGGTGTGAAGTAAGTGTCCTTAGTTCGGTTCTTATCAAGAACGTATATCCGTGATTAATATAATCGTCAAAGTAACAAAAAATGGTAGAAAATATTAAAAATATGCTTTGTTAATGAAAATACGGCTACCCAAATAAAGGGCACAATTGGGGCTAAGGAGACAATTGGAAACTTTAGAAAAACTTCTGGGTAAAAAAACTGAAACCCTTTTACGATCTACCAGGACTGAAAAATAACTTTTTCCAACAGTTCTATGGTAGTACCGCAATCTCATATTGAACAAATTGATCAGAGTTAAGACTGTTCTATTTTTTTTTCAATTATACCTTCTTCATACTCCTCTCAAGAAAATGCTACACGTCCAGTATAGGATCTACTGAAAAGTACCGCCCCTAAAATTACGCCGCTCCAGGCAATTGCCTGTTTTGCTGTGCCCTCAGGTCAGCCCTGATAATGCCATATCACGAGCAATGACCTCGAAATAAATAGACTGCTAACGATAATGTTAAAGTGAAGCCTGGTAGGGAGCTGCAAAATGGAGTATCCGTGATTCGAACGACCTAAACCACTACGACATTAAGTCGAGGTTTGCGCACAAACAAAAGTGCTCGAGTCTTTATGGGATTGTAAGATAAACTGTATGGAAAGAATCAGAAAGAAAACGAGCAGCCAAACTGTCAAATTTTGTCCTATCAAGCTTCACTTCTAAAGCATTGGAAAGATGTGAGTTTGGCAATCTATAAATGTATACATCATTGATCACCAGATAGCTCATAACAGACTCTATTTTAAATGATCAATTTATAATTAATCCTCTAAAAGGAGGTAATTAAAATCAATTCACTCTCTCAATATTTAAACTATTTGAAAAAATTGATGCAGAATTGCATCATTAAGTGAAAATGATCTATCTGAAAGCTAGAACAATCAGATTCTTTAAGGTAAACAAATTTCAAGTGGAAATTTCCGACCTTCTGCACCGAGATAAGCATTATTCGGTTTATTCGCGAGGTGTTTAAAAGGAGAATAATTAATTTCTTTAGTTTAAATGTTTTAAATGCCCTCAAACTCGGTTACCTGTAATATTAATCTAAAAAGGTGTGGTCGAAGAATATGAGAAATAAATCGAACCTAAAATACAATGATAACGAATGATCTCGAGTTGCTGTTGTTGTTGTTACGGAGTAAATCACATGCCTTTGAAATGTTATTACAGTGTAAAAGGTTAAGAATTTGAATCTGTAACTTAGGTCACTATTATCCTTGTTGTGTTTACATTAAAATTCACTAGACTTTCTTATTTGTTTATAGAAAATGTTAAATTGAAAATTAGTGAATTTGTTGAAAATTATACGATTGCAATTCAATAATAATTATAATTATAATTCAAATATATTATTCCGTTAAATTTGGTAACATTATAATTATAGTATAAAAAATAATTATGGGAGAAAGATGTTGCTTATTGTTATATAGCTTACATCATAATAACCATATGTGCGAACCGGCTAAGAGAAAAACGAAACTAGATTAAGAATCTATAGTGATGATGGGATCTCATCGACTAAAATGATCTGTCGCCGTGATGCACGCATAAATCTGAATAATTAATTTATTTGGTGATGTTGTAATGACACTCCTCCAGCCTGATTACGAGCTCCTACAACTCAAACTTTTTGTCGTTATGGAAAGACAACGGAATTATGTTAATTTTATATTTATGGGATCGTTTCCAAGACGAAAACAATCTCATTATAATTTCTCTAAAAAAAATATCTTCATTGCAAAATTCATCCAAGGACCAAGTTGCATTGTACAAAATAAATTAACAATACATTAACAAAATCTAGTTTATTGTATATTTCTCAGTATAATAAATATGTCTCTTTTAATAAACAAGCTATTAAGTTGATTTATTTTACAGTAAATTTCAATTTTTTTTATTGGAGACATTTAAAAAATTCGTACTTATTGGTAAATATGTGAAGAATTGGTAATTGCAGACAAATGTAATCTGTCAACATCCTTGAGCCTATTGTTGTTTCTACAAAAAAAAATTGTAATTGTTTGATATTCTCAAATGTCGGATTCTGTAATATTTGTTACTTAATCTAGTTCAAAACACATTTTTTTCGGGTTATAAGATGTCACGTGAAAGAGCTGTGAAGGTTGCTTTTCATCTTCCCAATCTCTTGCCAGTTTTCCCAAATCTTTTAAGCGTCAATACAGAAACCGGAAAACTGGTGAAAGCTCCTTCAACACGGCACTTATCGTAGAAATAATCAGTTTTCTTTCAGTAACAAATTGGAATTCTGCATTACTTTCAACAACCGTTGCAGTAAATATTATACACAACACCTTCAAGTATTTTATTGACGAAATCAGCGTTTCTTAGAGCTTTCCGAAAATCATCCAGCTACTTAAGTAGCTTAATAATAATCATTAGAAAAGCCTTTATGTGCCTGTTCTTAAAATGAAGAAAGACAATAAGTCTAGTCAGGTAAAATTTTGATATTTTGACTAATTGAGATCTTCCTCGATCATAAATGTTTTGCTGCTTTATGATTGAGCCTTAGGTCAATTAATGAAGCGACTTCTAGTGTATTCTTGCATCATTCTTTTGCCAAGTCATGATTTGGCCCCAGTATAATTTTAAACACTTGATCTCTTATTCACTATTACCAAATAAAGATAAATTGACTAAACAAACTGTGGAGTTTTTATTTTCTGTAGCAATAGTTGTTAAAATAATTTATATAATATTATTAATCTCTACAAAAATCTCAAAGGACAAACTTTGGAATATCTGGAAATAATGAAAGAGCATCTCCTTTTTCTGCTATTTAGTCAACTAATGAAGATAAAATTTGCTTTATCTTCCTACAAAAAGTCTCTAATTAATGTAGACAAGCAATTACTACTTTGAAATACACTATTTATAAGGTCGTTAATTTCCTTTCCCTTCTCAAATTAAACCAACAACCAATTGGATTGTATCTTATATGTGTTTAACAAATGAAGACGAGGACAAAGGATTATTTTTCAAATGCAAAAAATATGTATATAGATGTTACAGTATTACATATAGAAAATGTAGTAAAAGATGAACCCCCTCTATATTAAAGATCTCCCACTTGAAGGTTTAGTATAAAAGAAGAGTTTTAATAGAAATATCCCATCACTTTGGTATACAGTGTCTTCATTTTAAGGGTTTATCAAATACAACAATAATTTTGAGTGTTTTTATTGATGTTTGAACGGCAATAAATTGTGCTCGTGGAACATGATATTATTGCAGGTAAGAATCCAAAAATAACGTAAACAAACAATAACAAACTTTCAAAGCTTTTTTAATTACTTTATAAGAAGTAATTGTTGATTAATAGCTAAAATATACGCTTATTTATTTGTAATTTTCATCATTTAAGACGAGTATTTGGAAGATTACTTGACATTTAATTGTATTAAAGTAATTTGTAATTGACAGTCTTTTGAATGTCAATCAATTCGATACATTTGTGAAACGTGAAATAATTAAATGCCAATTGTTTCCGGCGAAAAATGTAAACACTTTGAATACATTCAATACTTGAAATCACCTGTACAACTATTTTTCTAATCAATTATATAATGTAATGTACTCAAACGATTCTTGTAATAACTGGATGGTTGGTTAAATAGTTATTACATTCTTCAGATTACTAGGATCGTTTTAAGGTTGCGACCATGGACTAAATTGAGAAGACCAAACACTTGGGCTTTTTCTGTAAAGTTAATTCTCTATTATTTTCAAAATTTATGTCCCTATTGTTGTTGTGATAGAAATATTTGCACTAAACCGAGAATAATTATCACTATCAGACTATTTCAAGTAATCAACAAATGGATTTGGAATTAGTTTATTGAATGTGGGTGGATATCTCGATGGTATTCTAGTAGGATTGTTTATAAACTATTTGAATTTATTAAGGAGTGATTACAATATTTACATATTTCATCTTTTAAGGCTTGCACTTTTCTTACGATCTAAAACCGTGTGAAAAATCTCTATTATACCGATTATAATTATGTTATTTCACATAATTCTCATTTACAACCAGGTCATTGGAGTTTCATAAACACAATACATAATCACTTAATTATATTGCTGAAATTTTCAGAAATTTCAACGATCACACAGGACAGTAACAGTATCAATTTTACAGATTTATTTTATCGGTGATGTTATGTAATTGTGTTGTGTAAAATAGTCGATAAATTGTTTCACAGCATCCTTCCGTCCATTATGGACTAGAGCGCACAGTAGCCTTAACCTATGCATATGTAAGACACCCATCACGACCATTCAAACTCGGTATCCGGTTAAAGCATATTCGTTGATTGAACTTTGGATTGAAATTCAACACCATCATTGGGCAACAAATTATCGGTGCTTTTATTAATTAATTATTTAATTGCTGATGATGGTCATGATAAATCATCACCTGCCATTTTGATCTTTATCACAAAACAAATAAACTATTAACAATTATAATGAGATTCCCCAACTGATTTTCCAGGTCTAGTTTTCGTTGTAGATACAACTAATTGTATTTGCATGATTCCATAAATATTTCAAAATAATTGCATGTTAGGTGTTGCTCTTAAAACCGTGCTTGTGAGCTATAAAATTAGAAGAATCTAATACCAGTCATCATTGTTGTGTTGTTTATTTGTAAATATCCTTCGATTGTCTAGAAATATTTCAAATTACACTCGAACTTATCGTGGATAGTTTCAGTTTTTTTTCGTTACATGTCATCATTTCTTACATAAGGAATTCTTAAATTAACCTTAATTACAAAATGAAATTTTTGTATTAAAAAAAAAAACACGTACAAATAAACTGATTTACAACATCAAACATTTAAGTTTTAAACTAATCAATTGTTGACATTTAATATCTTATTAGAAAGACGATTAGATATTTATTTTGAACATTATGGAAACACTACAGTTTATACTGTAATTACAAACAATTTTAATTGAAATAGCTAACAGGATTACACCTTTACTAAACTGGTGAATGGTTTTTCCTGTTCAATCTATTGATTAATTTGTTCGTGTAACATTTAGATGTGACGATTGTGCTTTTGATATTTCCTAACAATCTCACGAGTTTACACAAAGAATTATAAAGATTTAAAGAAAAAAAAATGTAAATATATTAAGTTAAAATATCTATTGAATATAGATTGATAGAGCAATTATTGCAATTGCTTTTATGCAATATCTAATTGCTACTTTATTATAATTGTTGTGATGTAAAGGGATGTGTGCATATTTTACATAAAAACTCACTTTGATATTGATGAATGTTAAGTATTCTTTCAGAGTGGAGGTTGGTTAAATAGCGCCGCGAGTCCTTCAATACTATTATCATGAAATAAAATTGATGAGTATTTAATGATACCCATATATACATTTTCTTGCCAATTTCTTCTACAGCCTATAACAGATTGGGTAATGTTAGTAATGTGGGTATAAAATATAAATGTTTGTAATCATGTAATTTGACACGTTCTCATGTGATATTCTTTGGATGGAGCCTTGATTAATTTCAGAAACAATTAAATTGTAATTAAACATAACCTTCTAAAGCATTATGCAATTGTAGTTGTATGTAGTCAAAATTATCGATCAAAATTAACATTTGTAACTATTATATATTTTTTTTGTATTACAATGTTATTGGGATGGTATAATATAATGTAGCGTATAATTATTGTGAAACAAATAGTTTATGAAAAATATCATAAATCTAGGCATTCCTGTTGACTATCGTTTATTGTACAATTTTTTTATCAATAACCTTTCCTATATAGATGCTCTGTTGATGAGTGCATAGTTGCAAATAGTTATCCTTGAATCGTTGCTGGTGGAACGTACTTTCATTTTAAAGAAGAAAGCCTACAAAAAGACTAATCGCCACACCCTTATAATCATTTTATAAGTAATTTACTATGAAAAAAGTCCATTGACATTGTATGTGATAATGACCTTTAATTGCCTGTAAAATTATGTAATTATCATATTTATATTATTTATTTAAGTTTCAGGTTACCGCAGCATTTTGTTGTTTAATAGCAACAACATTTGCTGCAATCGCTCCAGGAGAGAATGCTTATTTACCACCAAAAAACGGATATCGCTATGATAAACCATCAGTGCCATTTCCGACACCTCAACCACCTCTAAAGCCTCCAATTCAGCCACCATCGCCACCATACCAACCGCCGAGACCAACTTCGCCTCCATACCAGCCACCCAGACCAACTTCACCTCCATATCAGCCACCGAGACCAACTTCTCCTCCATATCAGCCATCAAGACCAACTTCACCTCCATACCAGCCACCAACACCAACTTCTCCACCATATAATCCACCTAGTCCTCCATCTCCTCCCTACAGACCTCCCAGTCCTCCTTCACCACCTTACCGCCCACCTGGTCCTCCTTCACCACCTTATCGCCCGCCCGGTCCTCCTTCACCACCTTACCGCCCGCCCGGTCCTCCATCACCACCTTACCGCCCACCCGGTCCTCCATCACCACCGTATCAACCACCTGGCCCCCCTTCGCCTCCATATCAACCACCCGGCCCTCCATCACCGCCTTATCGACCTCCCGGTCCAACACCTCCACCTTATCGCCCACCATCACCTCCATATCAACCACCTAAACCAACGTCTCCTCCATACCGACCACCAACGCCCACTAGCCCACCTTTTAGACCCAGTTTCCCTCCATATCAACCACCAGCAACTCCAGGCCGGCCTACAGGTCCAGGTTACTTGCCACCTCCTGGTCCACAACCTACACGGCCACCCGCACCAACGAGTCCTCCATTCCGACCACCATCACCACCAGGTCCAAGACCGACGAATCCTCCGTCTAGACCTAGTTTTCCCCCTTATCCACCGCCATCACCACCAAGCAGACCAGGCTATCTACCACCTCCTGGCCCACAACCAACACGGCCACCATCGCCTACTTATCCTCCGTCTCGGCCTACTTTTCCCACGTACCAACCACCATCGCCTCCAAGTAGACCAACAGGGCCAGGATATTTACCGCCAACAGGACCAACACGACCTACAATACCAACGCAGCCACCATTCACACCTGGACCTGGTCCGCAGCCCACACGACCAACATATAGGCCTCCGACTCAACCAACTTTCAGACCCACACCTGGACCTCAACCACCAAGCCCCACATATCAACCAGGAGGAAGTGTAATGACACACTAAATGCCATAATGAATTCAAGTAGACAATATTTAAATTACAGGATGAACATGAGCATCACGACCATCACCACCATGAACCCGGAATGCCTTTTGATTTTACATATGCCGTCAAAGATGATGCTTATGGAAACGATTATTCGCACAATGCTATTAGTGATGGCGATGTAACAAAAGGAGAATACCGGATCCAACTTCCAGACGGTCGTACGCAAGTTGTGAAATATACAGCTGATTGGGCTACCGGTTTCCATGCACAAATAAGCTATCAAGGGGACACTGATTACTCCAAATATCCAAGACCAAACTATAATCCACCAACTCAAACACCAACTGGCCCGTCACGTCCGAGCGGACCATCTGGTCCCGGTGGTTCAAGACCATCTTATCCAAGTGGTCCGTCATATCCGAGCGGACCGTCTGGCCCCGGTGGTTCAAGACCATCTTATCCAAGTGGTCCGTCATATCCGAGTGGACCATCCGGTCCCAGTGGTTCAAGACCATCTTATCCAAGTGGTCCATCATATCCGAGTGGACCATCCGGTCCCAGTGGTTCAAGACCATCTTATCCAAGTGGTCCATCATATCCGAGTGGACCATCCGGTCCCAGTGGTTCAAGACCATCTTACCCAAGTGGTCCATCATATCCGAGTGGACCATCCGGTCCCAGTGGTTCAAGACCCAGTGCGCCGTCATATCCCAGCGGACCTACTCGTCCAGGTGGACCTGGTGGACCGTCCTATCCAAGCGGGCCATCTGGACCAAGTGGACCTAGTCGTCCAAGTTCACCGTCATACCCAAGTGGGCCAAGTAAACCATCATATCCCAGTTCTAATCAAAATACACAACAATACTCACCTGATGGTGGCTATAAATATTGAAAAAAAAAGATGTAATAAATATGTATATCAATTTTATAGAGGTTTTGTAAAATAATTGCCAGTATTTATTTCTTTGGAAAACAGAGAGACTTCATATGCTCAAAAAAAAGGAATAAATCTTAAATTTGATTTTATTATAATTAATCTAATTTTCAGCGTTTCTTTTTTAAATTCTGTATATTTATTCTTCGATATTGTATTGTATTGTAATATAATATTGATAGATTTGTAAAGCGAACATTTTTATATCATACGTAATGTAATTAATATAGGAATTTTTAATTGCAGTAATTTTAATTCAATAAAAACAATTTGCCTTTGACAGTATTTCTACCAATATAATGATTAATTAGTAGAATTTTCTATTTGTTGAATCTTCAGCACCAAATAAACCTCTGTTAGCGGCACACTTTTAGAAACGACTGTGCTGCATGAGTCTCTCTTGGCTTTTTCAAGCAATTAGGAAACTAATTGGGGGTAAAAAAGGTCAAATTGGAGCACCGTAAAAGTTTGAGCCTGCCCTGTTGATTATAACACAACTGTATGTTCAATATTGTGTTATTTATTCCTCATTAGAGATTAATTACAATAACAGAATATTATCATACGGCCTTCAAAATTATCCGACCAGTAATAATTTTACATCATCTGCAGTATATGATTAGCTTCAATATGTCGGTGTAATTTCGTAATGCTTCAATGCCAAATGTTTGTATGCTGTAGTTAATGCGTTTATCCTGAAGAGCGTAACTTTCAAATGAATTTCAATATTTTTCAGAACACTGAAACATTATTTATTCCAGATTATCTAGTAGTAGTACCAGCATTATTCTAATATTCTCTGAGAACAGCTGTTTTTCATTGAACTCCAAAATTATATTGTCCTCGCGCCGAGGCGAGAGTTGACGTGGATGGGTGCGTATTAGTAAGAGGGTAGGTGGAGATTCCTTTTCTTATATTTATTAGAAAAGAAGCGTTGTATGACCTGGAATGCATAGACGTCCGTAAAGGATATTAGCTAACAATACGGACCCTACATAAAAGGCACCGTTGCATCTTTTGACTGACAATGAGGAACAAGAAATCTGACAAATATTTGTTTTTACTGTGTTGATCGGGAGATTTCTGTCTGTGTTGGTTTTATAAAATCCTATTTACATGAAATTATCTGTACGCCCCTGGACCAAGGGTAGTTCTTTAACAGTAATAATTCTATTGCGCATCCGTCTATTTCGCCTTAATCTGGCGCGGGAACTGTATAAGATTTTCGGCTTTAAAGACTTGAAACTTTTATATCTAAATTCACCTATTAGGTACTGAAACAAGTTTGCTCTTTGGGGGAAAAAAATTGTTTGAAAAAACTGAAACTGATTTGTAAAGCTACAAATTGAATTCACAACACATTCAATACTCGATGTTTAATATCAAAGGGGTTGTTCAAGTGTTATTTGAGCACGCTTGGGAGATGGAGCGTTCAATTCTTTCTCACATTTGCTGATACGAGGATGAGAGGTAGATAAAAATCTTACATTATGTAACAACTCTAAAATCCGTATTTTCTAAAATATTTATTTCTAACAATTAAAATACTTTGTATAAATTTGTTATAAGAAAAAGACACATTCCGGAAAACAATGTCTAATAGCGTTTACTACACAACAATGATTCGAGAAACGCTATATGCGTTGACTTATATTTTCTCATTTTTCCTTACAAAGGGATGGTGGAGGCCCCAAATTCACGAAATTATGCTTACTTGAACGGCCCTAAGGACCGGCAACTGATAACCGCTGGTGTAGTTCCGCCTTCATTATTCGTTATACAACTGCACCGTACTTAATGCAGACAATTCCGAGAAGTTTTCTATATTGAAAGAGACAAAAAATGTTTCAAAGTGTTATACCTACTATGTAACATAACTGTTTTTTCAATACTTGCTGTTAAGGTCCTACTTTGTCGATTAAAAACTCGATGGTAAAGTAGCACTTTACCCATCTCAACGGTAAAGTGTTTACTTTACCGTTGAGGTGGGTAGCACTAGACACAACTAATTATTAGCTAACAAAAAAGAAACACAATTTTTCGAAGCAACTTAACACTTCAAAGACCAGAACACAATTGAGCAAGAACGAACAAATCTAGAAAGAGTGTGAAGGAAGTGTCCTTTGTTCGGTTCTTATCAAGACCGTATATTCGCAATTAATCACAGTAACAAGAAAAGATGGAACAATATTAAATGAAAATACGACTACCCAAATAAAGAATACAGTACAGGCTAAGGCACTGGGGCTAAGGCAGCAGTTAGAAACAACAGAAAAACCTCCAAGAGTGGATTTGAAAATTCCAGGTCTTAGCTAGAATTCAGTTGCAACGCTGCTACTTTTTGTATTTTCAAAATAAAGGCAATCGTCTTTATCCTAAAATTTTGACTGAGAAAATTTTCCAAAAACTGAATCCCTTTTACGATCTACCTGGACTGAAGACCTAACATAGAATTTGTCGCCTCTAAAAATAACTTTTTTCTAAGCTGAATCATATTTTCTGTATTTAGCAGCAGTTCCGAAGAGTTCTAAGGTAGTAGTACCCCAATCTCATATTGAACAAATTCATCAGAGTTAAGACTGTTTTATCTTTTTCTTCCAATTATACTTTCATACTCCTCTTAAGAAAATACTGCACGTTCAGTATAGCGTCCACTAAATAGTGCGGCCCCTAAAATTATCCAGGCAACTGCCTGTTGGGCTGAGGTCTGGGGCCGGCCCTGGTTATACCGTTGTTTTGGCCGGTTTCAGCAAAAACTCGCAATATATTAGTATCATATACAGAGTGTCCCAGCTAAATGTTCCACCTCAAATATCTCTTTTGTTTCTGAATTGAAATGGAAAAGTATCTAAAGAAATTACGAGGTCTGGCTATTTAATAACGAGACTGCGATCTCAGAAAGCGTCCTAGAGGGGGAGGGAGGGAAACGAATGCAGCGTTGGATAGCTGGAAGTGTCTTCTATTGCAGTGCGAAAACACATTTTAGTTGCAGTAGTAGCATTTTTTCTACAGAGGTTAGAAACGAGCGTGCTTTTTTCTTGTGCCGATTACTATGTGTGACGAAAAACAAGAGCAACGTATCAATGTGAGATTTCTCGTTAAATTAAAAAAAACTCCAACTGTGTGCTATAAATTACTGAAAGAGGCCTATGATGAGAATTCTCTATCTGGCATAAAAGGTTTTCTGAAGGCCGAGAGAGAACTGAGGACGTCCAGGTCGACCTGTGTCAGTTTGAACACCGCAAACAGTGAACAAAATCAATGAAATTGTGCGCGGATATCGCCGAATAAGCATTCGGATAATTGCTGAGACTGTAAACACCGATAAAGACACGGTCAGAAAAATTTTACATGACCAATAGAAGATGAACAAAGTCTGTGCTAAGTTGGTCCCAAAAAATTTGAAGAAGCGGCCGGAGTTGTGGAAAAACAAGTCGTGGATCTTGCACCAGGACAATGCATCTGTCCATAATGATTTAGCATCCTGTGACTTTTTCTAGTTTCCGAAGATCAAGTCTGCCTTAAAAGGAGTCGATGGAAGAGGTGAAGCGAAAATCGGCGAACCTCCTAAATGTTCTTACAAAGGAGGACTTCCAGTATTGTTTTGACCAGTGGAAAAAACGAATGGAACGGTGTGTGGCGAGGGGAGGGGAGTACATTGAAGGGGAGCATTAGATCGTAGAATAATTTTTAAAATAAGACTCTTTTTCATAAGCAGTCTCGTTATTTAATAATCAGACCTCGTAGAGTACAATGTCTATACTTCAATTGACCGATACAATTTTCGTTCTAGCTATTTTGCAAATGCCAAAACATCATATAAGGCCCCGAAAATGACTCAATATGCGGAAAACAATCACCTGCAATCAATATTGCAAATGAATTTGATATTATATTTTGCGATTCGCCCGGCGCCTCCACCATTCTGCACGATGAATTGTTACGTCTTTGGTCTGAAATACAATCTTTAACTCGAAATTTTATTCATTCACGATATTCATTGCAGGTGATTGGTTTCCTAATATTTAATTTTGACGTAGGCTTTTTTCATCAATGAATAGGTTATTGATCTCAGAGAAGCTCTAATTTATTTTTGAGCAGCAAATGAGAAGTCTTTTAAAAACAAAAATTATTTTCATATCAAATTCAGTCGCAGTATTCATGGTAGGTAATTAGTTTCCTAACACTGAGTAATTTTCGAGACCTTACAGGACGTTTTGGCGTTTCCAAAATAGCTATAAAGAAAATCGTTTCGGTCAATTGAAGTATAGATATTGTAGTCTATTATCTTTAGAAACTTTTCCATTTCAATTCACAAAAAAACGAGATATTTGAGGTGGAACACTTAGCTGAGACATTCTGTATATGATCTAAAATTACCCAAATAAATGCAATTTATTTGCACAAAAATCGTTTTTTATCGTTTTGTGGAGACAAAGTCATACAAAAGTCAACAGTTTTACTTTAGATGCAGATTGTAGGAGAGACCGGCGCCATTCCGACACCTTTTTGTTCAAACCTCCATAGCTTAAACAAAATGACGTATTTTCAAGCATAATTCGAGACGGAATTCAGGTACATTTTCCATGCAAATAATTTAAAGCATTACAAAATGATTCTGTCCCTTTGAGAATACAAAAAATGACCAAGTAAAAAAATAGAGATTTTTAAAACAAACAGACCGGGTACATCCGACACTTACAATTAGTGGAGAAATATAAGAAACCGCAAATTGAATAAAACATTACAATTACGTGCGATGAAAATTTAAAATGTTGCGTTTCTTTTTTAACTTTTTGACCAAATCAGTAGAAACTAAGAGTACTTTTTGTAGATGAATACAGTCTTCTAAACGTATACTGCTGACATTTATTTTGGACCCCTTTATTGTAAATTTTAAAAAAATAATGTCAGTTTTCCTAATTTACAGAGTGACGTACAAATTCTTTTTTTTCTCAAACTACTTTTTAGGTGATCTAGTTTACATTCTTGAATGTTACATTCGAATATTTTAATAATTTGATAAAGGAGTTACGAGAGATAGTTTTATGGCTTGAAACAGTCTGTATATTTTCAGTGTTTGATATGATTTGTTTCTGATAATTACTACAAGGGAGGTGTGTTCGGGTGTCAGTTGTAAAGTGTAATACTATAATGTAAAACGATAAGACTATGTAATAATCACGTTCTAACGAATCAAAACATATAAACAATTAATATAATATAATTTCAATTAGCCTGCCGTAGTGTTTAGCTGGGCGCCAATGATTCTCCCACTCTTCGGCCACACCTCACTGCACATTATTGGTGAATCACTTCAATCTCATTGTCAGTTTAATCCCCCGTCCCCCAGTTTAGGTAACCCCCCCGGAAACAAGCCATACCATTTATGATATGAAAAAAATTAAGAATTTGAAAATGAAGCGGTCAAATCACCATCTCGTTCACAAGTGTTAATGGAAATTAATGATATTTAGTATACTAAAGATTTATTTATAACTGTATTCTTCTCTATTGCTTCATAAAACAAATTGTAGTTCATGGAGTCTTGATTTACACGAACCTGCTTAATTGCCAAATTGTTGCATTTAAGAGGGCCTCGCATAAATGAGAAACTCTGATAAAGGCATTTTAGCGCATTGTACTGTGCCCCAATTGAATATTGAACAAGCATATTTGCAAGAGCTTCATTTTCGCGATTCCGTAGCAATTAAAAGAAATTAGAGTGCCTAAAAAACTTGTTTCTTGAAAAATTAAATAACCCTTGAACAATTGGGCTTTACAATTTTACATCTTTTAAGTTGATTGATTATCGGCAATTATTTAAGATTTGGCAAATTACGGTCACAAGGTTTCCATTATTATAAAGCTAGAAACTAGAAAACAAAGATGCTTTCTTTAAGCGGAAAGTAACGTTGTTTACATAACAATTATACTTAATTAATATGCATATGTTAGATTAACTGATTAGAAGCAGTCTTGTCAGTCGACAAATTCGAAAGTGAAATTGCAAATATTGAGCATTTTGCAAATGTCACTATTTTAACAACATAATGATATTATTGTTTCGTGATTTTATTAAAGAGACCTGGGAAAATTTAGTGAATTACGTAAATTATTCAAAAAGTATTTCGTCAGAGTTATTTACATATGAACAATAAATGAATTTGTGCTTTCGCAAAGAGACGGAAGTTTGTCTGGATTCTTATAATTAGTACTAATTATAAAAGTAGTTTATTTCAAATTTTTATTAAAAAAAAATGTATGTATAAAAATATAATACTGGCGTTATTTTGAGATTATATACAAAAAGCTTTGTATAATACAGGCAAATTCGCAGAAATTTTTTTAATTAATAAAATTTATGGAGCACCATATTCGTAACTAGGTCTTGCCTTATTCGCCAAATTCCCAGAATATGAATCAAAATTATTACCATTTCTGTTACTATTGTAATTATAGCCCGTATTATACGGAGTACTGCTACTGGAATAATCCTTGATATGAACAGAACTAGTCGCTGGTGCACTATTATATCCATTGTTATTATAATTATTATTGTAAGCACTTTGCGGTGATCCGTATTGTTGAGACGGTGCATTATTATAGCCGCCATTATTATAATTGTTATTGTTGTATTGTTCCGGATAATAAGGGGTGCCTTCGTACCGAACATCAGCATGAAATCCCGATTGCCAATCAGCATAATATGTAACAATCTGTGTACGACCGTCCGGCAATAGGACACGATATTCACCCTTTACTTGATTACCATCACTAGCTTCTTGACGATTATAATTATTACCACTGTAATCATCTTTAACTTGATAGCCAAATTCATATGCTTTTGCCTGGAGAAACAAACTTATATAATATTCATTCGTTCAGTTGATTTATTCAAATATTTAAACGTGACTTGTCTACGAAAATTGACTATAGTCACGTTTTTTGAATGATTGTAGTGTTTAAAGAGACATAGTACTCGATATTCTGTTAGAGAGAAATTCTTGCAAATTATCACTCACCTCGCCATGATCGTAATGGCCGTGATCATCATTGGCGTGATAATTCGGTGTACCGTAACTACTAATCGGCGGCGATATTGGTGTTCCATAACTAGTACTTGGTGGTTCACTTTTAACGATACCACAAATTATGGTAATCAAAAGTGCGATCCTCTTCAAAAGAAAATTATTATTAATTCAATGCAATCCTAGTATTTTTTTAGTGTTATAATACCTTTACCATTTTTTTTCTTTGATATAAAGATCAATAACTAAGAGTCACAAATTTTTGCAAAAACGACAACTACTTTCGGACGGTTCAAGTAGTTCTACTGTAATTTGAACGAAAATAATTTGGTTTATATACAATTCTCTACAATGTAGTAATCTATTGTATTTATCTATATGGAGTAAGACTTTTACTCCAGTTACTCCCACGTCAAAACGTATTTTTTCTATCCCCGCTTAACTTAATAAATTCATCATTCTGTTGGATTTATTCAAAAACACATGAACGTTTTTTTGTTTTATTTTTTTTTGTATACTCCCGATTCGACTTTATTGTGTAAGACACGGATGGTTGGGCAAAAAAATCGTGCAGACTTGCAGTAATATTCCCTTAAATTAATCATTTCGGTCGGTAGAAGAGAAGTTTTGCAATTGTTTCAATACGATTGTAAGAACGATAAATTTCTTCTTTCGATCATAGCAACCTTGAAATAATTACTCTGCTTATAAATTATAAATTTTTTAAATCGTTTATTATTGAAAAATGTATTACAAAATACTGCCCTGAACAATATTCTACTAGAACGTGAAGTTTTTAAAGATCTAACTTTTCGTGATTATAATGAAAAATGAATGATCTGAGGCGATAGTCAATAGCAGTCTGAACGTTTTAGAAATTTACAGTAATTACAAGCAAGTTGATATAATGTTCACATTTTAAAATACTATAATTGTTGTTTGCATGTTTTGCTTCCAGGCAACTTGCCAAAGAGGAGCTTCCTAGTGATCTCTGCGGAAGCTAAAATTCTTATCTTTAAAGTAGGTTAGTATTTTAGATAGACGAGTTACATCTTGAAAAAATTATAGGAGAAAGAACCAAGAACGCTACTGAAAAGGAGTTGAAATAAGCAACAAAATCACACGGTGATTTTTGACCATTGATCAATATTATTTTTTTCCACGAAGTGCTTGTCACAGCCTGTTCCACTATATTCAATATTTTTGCTATTAGCTTTTTCCATGCAGTAGGAATGGATTTTGATAGTTCTTGCCGATATTCCACCCTATTCATTTATCAAGAAGTTCAAAATTAAAAATACTTTATACCTTGCTATAAAGTAAACTGTTTTTCTTCCATTTACCTCTTTTCAGTGATCAAAAATCGTATCAAATAGAAGATTGGAAATAAAAGAGAACGAGCGTCAAAAAAGCCCCGAAACTTTTGACCGAGGCTCTTCAATTTTATTACACGCCCTAGAGTATCTAGCTGAGAGACATATTTTAGTCGGTAATCGAACTAGCAATTTGGGTTTTGCAGAATTTCGAGCTTTTAGTTTCACTGTTTCTCTTAATGCAAGTTCCAAACAAGATGATAAGGGATTCTTCGCCTCGGAATTATTGCATTTTCTCACTTCAAATAGTGTCGTAGTTAAGATCGTGACGAATGCAAAAAGAATCTTTTAAGCGTTGTCGTAATGAAGTGCAAGTTGTGTCTTAATTTTGGGTAAGTTTTTAATATGCCCGTTCCTCAGCGACTCGTAGGCTAAGGATCTGCAAGTGTGCCCTATTGAGGTTGGCACCCCTGTGGCCAGTCTCAAGCTACGACGCTGCCTCCAGATCTTACATAAGATTATAACAATAATCTATTTTAGCAAAATATTCTCTAATATTTCCTTTTCTACTTCTGCTAAACGTTTTACCAACTGTAGAATGTTTGTTTCTCAATATAATATAATTTTTTTAGTAATTATATTGTTTGATTCAATTTTATCGTGCTTGTTAATTTGGGAAACGCACATCAAAAGGCGTATTTGAGAGAATTCTAATGTAATCCGATAAGTTATCTATTGACTTCATCATTTGGTTCCAATTCAATTTGAGCGCATGAAAACATGGTTTGATTCGAAATTTTGAATAAATTCTCCATTGTTGTTGCCAATTAAGATGGAATCATATTATGTAATAATAACATCAACAACTTTGTTAGACTTTTGATTATCTTACAGAGCAATTCGTTGTTATTCCATTTAGCAACTATTGCAAAATTGAAGAATAGAATTCGAAGAAAAAAATAGAAATGATGTGAGAATTTGAAATTGTTCTTCTCATGTAAAACATGTTTACAATTTAGCTATGAATTATTTTAATATTATAATAATTACCTAATCAGAAGTATAAATCATATGTAGTAAAATTAGTTTTATTTGTAATTCATTAAATTTATTCAATTTATCAAGAAAATCAACAAAAATGTTTTCAATTTATTAATTATTATTATCATTAATTTTCTTTGACAAAGAGAAGGTGAGATTTAATAATTGTATTCAATGATTAACTGAGAATTCCCTTGATAGTTTTATTCAATTATTATTTGAATTACAAACTAAAAAATAAGTGCGTCGCTTATCTTTTTGATCATCAACAATCACTACACTAGTTTTTGAAATATTCTCAAACGTATAACATCCATGTTGTAATCATATTGCAAATTATATATACAGCTGAGAATCTCAAACTATTTCCAAATACTGTGTACGTAATTAATGGTTAATTGTTGTTCATTTCATGAAATACATTGCACATTTTTAATCTTTAAATTATAATTAAGATGTTTCCATGTAACTGAATAGAAAAGATCGAATAAAATAAAATTAGATTATTACAAACAGGAAATGTTTTTTCTACGTGCTTTTAACTTTGTATAATTATTTTTTTACTAATTGTTATAAGTTTCGGTTAAACATAGGAATCTATTCGAATTTTACTATAATTATTTTAATGAGGTTTTTTGATTTCTCTACATTATCCTTCGAATAATGACCAAGATTTAATTATTCCATTAACTAAAGAATTTGAAGAATTTTTGTTTCAGATAGTGGAAATTCAGGTTCAAATAAGGATATCTTCAGAGATCTGGAGGACGAAGTCGACCAATATCGTAGTTAAGGTCAAGAGCGCCCAGGGCAAGATTTGAATATTTCGCTTCCCAAAATTTATTGAGTAGGAAGAGAAACTTTAAAATGCAATTTAAATTAAACACTTGTCTGCAAGTACACCCCTTTAAGATTTGCACCCTTGCTAACCGCCCCTGCGGCCAGCCCCGAGCTATTACTCTAAAGTCGAATATTTAATATAAAATTAAAATTAGAAGAAAATCAATCCTTATAATATCTTTAATTAAATTCTGAAAATTTCGATTCAATATGACTCGCATTTTAAGAAACTATAAAAACGAACAATTACAAACTCCAATAAGAAAGATATCTTTTGTGTTTTCGATAATCAATTCAAGTAGCATTGGGAGAGGACAAGATGAGTTAATTAGAAATAAATCGAAAATAGAGTTTAAAAAAACGTAAAATTTGTCTTTCTGACTCTCAATAAAGATTAGCGAATCAAAGAACAATCAGCCATGGGCCCTATTCCAACTGCCACGTTTTTAAAATAAAAATAATATACTTCCTTCACCAAATTTTGACCGAGCTTCTATATAAAATTACATCCCCTATTTAAGCACCTGCAAAGATGAGTTTCCAAGAGTTATTTATTAGTGTTCATCTACGTTATGTAAGGGACTTTTGTGCAAAATTCTAATATTCTAATAAGAAAGTCATCGATCGAGCAAAGCATTTTAACTTTACCCTCCAAAGTCAATTTTTCAAACTACTTCCAAACGAATTAATATTTCATAATGAAAAATTTGATAAGAACTAAGGGAATATCAGACAACTGATTTTGCATTATTTTATGATCATATTTTTTAAACAGTCTGTATAAAAGTGATCCTGGACCATGTACGAAAACTAATAGATAGATTCTTTATAAAATTATTAAGTGCTCCTAATTTTAAATTTGGAAATCATTTAGATTGGGAAAGTCATGATTTGTCGATCACGATTAAAAGAACTACCAAACTGTATTGAGAATATAATTATAATAATATTTTTAAACACAAATATAAATCTACAATTTCACAATGAACTTGCTCAATAATGGGGATTCTTTTAAAGTTTTTTTTTGTTTAATTTAATTTAGACAATGTTTATCTGTCTGCTTTCTGGTGCCTTGTAAACCCATAGACATTAAAGTAAAAATGACCGAAAACTACAGTTGATGGTCATATCAAATTTGTTAGAAATTTCCAACGTATAGCCAATCCAGTGGCGTAACGAACATAATTGGTGAGACTTTGTTAGCGCCCGCTTGGGCTCTAAAAAATTATGTTGCAATGATTACTAATTTTAAATACATTTGCCATTAATCCATCAAAATAACAATTGAAAATTTCAGGAAGATCTTGTTTGGTTTGGAGAGTATATTTGGCGCTCCCCTTGCTACGCCACTGAACGGAACAATTTATTTAAAAATCCCTAATGAGGAGATATTTTGGTTGAGCAGTTTTAGGATTTAACAAATATCTACAAATAAAAATAGAAAAGGGCACTTTGGTTTTGATCAAATTAGCTCCAAAGATGGAAAAACATTAGCAATTTTATGCACGTTGAATTTCAGCTTTCAAAAATTAATGGCCGCAGTTTCAAATTTTTCAAAAATCGGGCAAAAGACAATTTCTTCTGTTTTATAAGAAAACTAAATATTTTTCTAAACTATTATCAAATAGGTAGGAAATAGAAAAACGGTTTTATAGTAGCATCACACGTAATGTTTTCTATAATTCATAAAAATTTTATTTAATTCTATTGATTGGCAAAGATAAAATCGAAAACCAGATTTAAATTGTATACTAGGCATAGGCAGTCGGGAGAAAAGCTGCTTTCAGGGGATAGCAGATAAAACTTTTAAAAATCGATGTTGTTTTCGGAATGTACGTACAGGCTGTCCCAGCTAAGTCTTTCACCTCAAGTATCTCGTTTGTTTGTGAATTGAAAAGGAAAAGTATCTAAAGAAATTAGAGTACAATGTCTATACTTCAATTGACCGATACGATTTTCTTTCTAGCTATTTTGGAAATGCCAAAACGTCCTGTGAATCATTTTGATATGAAAATGTTTTCCTTTTAAAAACTTCTCATTTGCTGCTCAACAATAAATTAGAGCTTCTCTGGGATCAGTAACCTATTCATTGATGAAAACACCCTACGTCAAAATTAAATATTACGAAACCAATCACCTGCAATAAATATCGTGAATGAACAAAATTTCGAGTTAAAGACTGTATTTCAGATCAAAGACGTAACAATTCATCGTGCAGAATGGTGGAGGCGCCGGGAGAATCGCACTTTCCCATATCTTTTTTTGAGTAGTAAATGAGGAGAAAAAAGGATTTAGTATCAAATTTATCTGAAATATTGATTGCAGGTGATTGCTTTCCTCATATTGAGTCGTTTTCAAGATCTTAGATGGTGTTTTGGCATTTCCAAAACAGCTATAAAGAAAATCGTATCGGTCAATTGAAGTATAGACATTGTAGTCTAATTTCGTTAGATACTTTTCCATTACAATTCACAAACAAACGAGATATTTGAGGTGAAACACTTAGCTGGGAGCCGGAATATTTTAGTGCATTCTCTAAAAAAGTCGGTGAACATGATTTCGCCAAAACGGCTCAACCAATTTGTCTGAAATTTTAACAGATATATTGCTCAGGGATTGCTCGAATAAATCAAATTTCCGATTATTATTTCAATTTTTTTAAACTACTTTGGTTGAAATACCGAACTTTTTCTTCACGAAGCCCTAATTCTATCAAAAATCTAAATTTCGATTATTCGTTCGTTCAGTGCCTAGATTCATCGATTCACTAACAGAATCTTCTTTATTTTTGAATTTCAGATGAACCAGACCGTAGATATCATGCTCAACGCAGGTTATCTTTTTTTCAAAAACTTTCAGGAGATCGTCTGCAACAGCAATACTGATCGGTTACTTTCAAAAATTATAAGTGCCATTGAAAAACAAAAAGTTGTCGCTATCTGGATAGTTACTTTTTGTATTCCTTGAATAAAATCCCTTTCCACAAAAAGTTAGTAAAGAAACTTTTTCTTTTAGCCTTATAACTGCGTAGAACTCCTTCAGGGCTTCGTGATCATCTTACTTTTTCTCTCTTTCTCTCCCACGATTTCATCGGTGTTTCCACTGCTAATTTTTCACGTTGAAGAACAGTAGAATCATCAACAATACGACTGTGCGTGAAAGATAGCATACCCCGTTCTTAGCACACTGATCTAGAAAGTATTTATGTATTTCCGTACAACTGTTTTTTATTGTACAACTTATGCAATAGTCTTTGCTTATAAGCTATTTACTTTGCATAAGCGGTTAAAGCTGTAAATTTATCAATAAAAGAGTATTATCTGTTTTTAAACTACAATAGTGAATATCCCAAATTCGAGTGTCCTTAAACATACATTTATTTTGGTCCAATTGTGAAAACACTAGTTTGTGTTTTAGATTTACCTCAACTAGTTTTTCATAAGAATTACAAACTATTTGCTATTCTGCATACCTATAAGCAGGGACGAATGATGATCGGGAAATCGTCTGATGAGCCGCCATTCGTTTGGCAAAAATTGTATTTCTTCGAGTTTTTTTTATACACAAACTGTTTCAGCTCGAAAGCGCGCCTCCATAACTTCGTCAATTAATAAATTATTCGAATGCAACCCTCAAGAACTCAAACTAGGTCACCTAAGAAGTAGACCTAAGTAAGGTAGGTAACCTAATTTGAGTTTTTAAAGGTTGCATTTGAGCGTGCTTGGAATTAAATAATCTGTAAATATCCTTTGTTGCCTAGAGTCCGGCCACTCTGTAATTGCCAGTTCGCCATTGCCTGTAAACAGGGGCTCGATAGAAAATTTTAGGAAGTTACTATATTGTACTTAAACCATTTCCAAACGCAGCAATAGATTTTTAAAATAGTACAAGGCCTGATTCATTTTTAGACATTGAAGGTGCCGATATAGGGATTTCGATCTATTTCTTTAGTTTCTTTTCTGTTTTTCACATTACAAAGTTGAGATGGTGAAATGGTGAACTTTACCAGTTGCCACATCCTTTGCAAAATAGCTCATGCTAGAGATCCCAAACACTTTCACAAATTTTCAAAAGTTGTACAGATCTTTTTATGGACATGCAAGGGAGTAATGGAGCCTAAATAGTCTAAGGAATATTAATTTTCAAATAACCATTGAAGCACAGGCATGCTTTAACTCTGTGGAAGTTATTGATAAAATGACTGATATTGTAGGTGCCTTTTATTGCAACGTTATAAACATCATCCCATAATGTGCTTACCTGCTTAACCTTTCAGGGACGATCTATGTCTTGGAAATGAATGTTCACCTTTATATTTTGAAATGTATCTAAAATGCGAGATTTCTGCCGAGTTTCAAGCAGGTAGTTAAGAAATTAGTGCAATCACTGATTTGCTTTATTTAAAAGCATCCCAGTTACTATCCAGAGATTTGGAATTTTTCCCTCACTTTAACTATAAGACTCTAATAGATATGAAAGGAAATATAACACAGAAACGTGTATTTAGAATCAATTTTAAGAGGGAGTGCTTACGTCTCTCTTGCACTTACAACTTTATAACATTTAAAAAAAATACTACTGCAGCCGGGTGCTGAGTTGAAGTTTGTACTTTCCGTCATCATTTTTTCAGCACCAAAATCTAATTGGAATCGTTCTACCAATCAAATAAAAAAGACAGTAACTCTCATAGCTATAGTGAATGTACTTTTACAAGTTACAATTTAAAAACGTTTCGATTAACACCATTTCTGCAATTTGAGCTTAAATTTTTATTTTTATTAATAGAAACATCTATCAAACAGACGAGATTTCTGTATTACTTTTCATACAATAAATAAACGCTGACAGATCATTAATTAGGTCCACAGAATTAAACTTAAGACCATGAATAGATGTTAATAAATAATTACATAGGTACATCTCCTAGCCGGATGGTAATAATGATAATCATCGGATCACTTCCTTTTACTTCTTACATCCTTTTTTCTCATTTCTACGTTTTACTTTTTCTCAACCATTTCGAGCCTAAAGCGATTCAGATCTATTTCATGTTGTTTTAGTTTGTTACTGTTGTTTCATTATTCCATCGAGCTTCCGGCAAAAAAGAAAACACCTACTTCGCGAAAGCTACATTTATATTTAAACATAAAATCCAGTACACACTAACACGTTCAATATTATATTGTTAATGTTTTCAATAAATTTTCATTAAATTTATAAATGAAAGTCGTTTTTCCTGGCTATTCCATATCTGCAGTAATTCCAATAAATTAATGATTTTTTGTTGAAATTCCTGTTTAATAAGAAGCCTAAAAGCATCAGATCTATGTGGCACACTTAAACTACAATCACTCGATTCAATTCAAATCAATAGTAAACAAAGTTTTTTAGAAGTAACTCTATTTTTTACTGATATTTTCACTTTTAAATCTTCAGGCATATTTCATATTAACTTTCGTTAATGTATAGGCGAAACAACAACAAAAAAATAAAAGCTACACCCAACTCATCAAATTTTACTCGCTACTAATGCTTGTAACGATATTTTCGATTATTACTACTGTAATTTTCGAATCTTAAACACTTTCTTTTGGCCGATGATAAATCTATTAATTCGTTTCGAGACCTGAATATGTCATCTGTAATGTACGTGACGTTAGAAGTTTTTACACAATTTCGATGTTATTCCAAATAATGACGAATCCTTTCACTGATTGAAATGAAATATAAACAAACAATTTTTAGGATAACCGGTGCATTCCACTAGAAGAAACACAATCTACAATTGAATTTGTCGAGGAACAATAAGGAAAATCTCATTGGATAGCAGTTAACAAGCTTCAAATAGAATGGAACTGCTATTGTGTTTTTGTTTCTTTTTTTTTACAAAAGAATTGTATCAAAATCAAGACAATACGCATAGAAAATTTGAATTATTCTATTAATTAATTTATTCACGATGTGATAGATTAAATATTTTAGTTTTTAGCAGATGTCATTATTAGATATTTCTACTTTCACTGTTTAATAATTCGATATTAAAATAGATCAGCTTTTTTTTGTTAAATACTAGACGTTTAAGGAAAGTCTATTATTTATTTATAAAACTGGTTAAGATAACATTATATTTAAATGTTAAAAAGCATAAATTAAGAGTATTATACAACACTAATTAATGGTGGAACATTTCTAGATGTAGACAAGATTATAATTTATAGACTTGGAAAAAAACCGACAAATTTTCCAATGCAGGTCAATTTATTTTATTTTGCAAAGTTGACGTAGATAACCGATTTAGTTGTTTATTTAAAAAAAAAGATGCATTTCCTCTATTATAATTATTGATTTTCAACATTGATTGATTGATTTTCATTTTGACTACAAATTCGCTTTCAGTGTTGTCTATTTCTAGGTTTCTCTAGATTGTAATCGTTTTTTTTTCTTTTCCTTTGAAGAAATGATTGATAACTTGATTGAGAAACTGTAACAAAAAATTGTTTTGCTATTTTTTGTAAGTGAATTATATCCTCAAGCTTTCATCATTTTTTGTTCAGCAATTAACATGATAAAAGTAAAATTAAATTCTCAAGACGTGAAAATGAATATCATAGAAATCAAAGGTCTGGGGAGTCAAGGGACTCAATCGGCAATGCCTTTGATTTTTCGAGAGTGACATTATTGGGTTTGGCAATATTACCTAAGCAGTTTTCTAAATAACGGATTTTTCAATACGCCGACGACATGTATATCAAATTTGTGAGAAATTTTCATCCTACAACCAAAGCAGTGGCGTAGCGAACAAAACTGGCGGCCGAGGTGCGAGACTTTATTGGCGCCTTCTTGCCCTCTACAAAACTATGTTGCATGATGCAAGTAAAATTACATTCTCGAGCCGTCAAAATGAATATCATATCCGAAGAGCTAAGGCACTAGGTCAACAGTGTCTTTCATTTTTTAAGAGCGACATTACTGGGTCTGACAATATTCCATATTCACAATATTCCATTTCTTCAAGAAGAGAGCTGAAAAGATTTTGTCGATGTATGCTTCTGTGAACATGTTTTTGATTTGGAACAACTAATTTTGGTTTTTGTATTTCTGAATAAAGGCAGATATGTAAAAATGAAAGCTACTGTTTCTGCATTTTTCTATACCCTCAGAAATAACATGCTAAAATTTTAAGAGCGGATCTTAAATAATTTTTGAGTTACACCCATCCGAAAGCAACGCCGCATCGCTTTGGAAGTACGTTAGCTAACGGGAGCTAGTGCGCTGTCTTGCACATTATCTCGTTTTGCCCGACCTTCCCCTACTGACAGTGTCATGTTTCGGGAAATGGTTGACCTTAGCATCCTGAAACGACTTACTTATGAGCCTGAAATAGCAGATTAGCTCTAGGTATGATATTTATCGATTTATAAGAATAAAATCATTACTTATTTTCTATCATTTAACGCAGTTTTCTCAAAACTACGTTTTTCAAATTTACTGCAGTTGTAATTCGATCCGATCAATTGTATTCTCTTTTAAGATATTTTATATTTGTTTCACCATTCCTAATAGATAAAAATTGTAATTTTGGCATGACAAAAGCCATCAGATTTTTGAGCGAAATTTTAAGTTTTTTTTTAAGCTCCGTCGTTTTGTTAATTTTCATTTTTTCCCACAATCATGGGTTATTATTTAGACAATATCTTCTAGTTTAACGTGCTTTATCAGGCACTGCAGAGATTACAATTGCTACAGCAGTTGCAGAACTTTTTCTTGCAACTTGGAAGATGGCAAAAAACTTGCTGAAAATATATTTTTTTCTATTTATTACTTTTTTTTGTATACCCAAAAATGTCAAAATTTTAAAATATTGAAAGTAATACTTATTTATGCGGTCACACTAGTGGTTCCACTTAAGGATTGCTAAATCAACGGAAAAGACAGTAGCTCAATTTTATTGTCCTGAAAGGTGAATGTAGCTGTCTCAAGATTCTGACTAATTGGAAAAATATTGTTCGGCTTGCAAATAAACAAGGTGGAAACTCTCAATTTTTCTTTTGGTATAGCTAGACGAGATTATTGAGTTTCAATAATTTGAAAACTGAAGGATAAATAAAGGGTTATCAAAAGGTAAAAAAAATATAATGTAATCTTTTTTCAGTTTTACAAATATGATATTTCGCATTTAAAAGT
Source organism: Epicauta chinensis (assembly GCA_021725515.1). Classification (NCBI taxonomy): domain Eukaryota; kingdom Metazoa; phylum Arthropoda; class Insecta; order Coleoptera; family Meloidae; genus Epicauta; species Epicauta chinensis. The sequence goes on from JAEDXX010000028.1 coordinate 1,021,471, forward strand.
CTCCAAATCCATTATAATCATGGTCGAAATCTAGATAATCTATCCAACAACATACTAACTAAATCATTTTCATTTATAGAAACGTGGTAATTATTTTGTCCGCTTTTAACAAATCAGTCGGACAAGACTCGTTTGATCTCACTTTTCAACTACAATCTTTTTTTTGCAATTGTGATATTTTTTCTTGATAACAATTTAATACATTAGGACAAGTGAATAGAGAAAGTAGAAATTTGATTGTCTATAGGATTTCATATGAAACAGCAGGGCAAAAAAATGAGTGGAAAAATAGAGCAATCAGGAACTACTACTGACAGAGTTTTTATTATGATTATTTTTTTGTTTCATTATATAATATGTAATACACGGTGGATTAATCATATTGAAATATTGACCATAAAAATTCAATAATTTTAAATTAATTGTCCTACAGGTATGGGTTTTTCATTAAAAATTGAAATCACCAGTTGTACTTAATGAGACCACATCGTTATATTCATTAAATGCGAATCGAACTGGAAAACATATTTTATCAATCAATAGAAGAAATTTCTTAGCAAATTAATCGGTTTAATGAAAGATCAATTAAATTAAAAATCTACCATCTTTGTCGCTGTAATTGTTGTTAGATAAGGGAAAGAATTGCATTGCACTTTCTCTACTGATGGATATTGTGGAAAATCTCCAAATAATATAAGAAAATTGAGAGAACGTCTAGAAACTGGATTGAGACTAATTGTTATTATTGGAGAAAGTCATCAAATTTTCAAGGAAAATCAATGGAATTTCTATCATCCTTTTCGATATATTGTTTGATTTATAATCTGAAGAATTTCGATCGGCGCCTAAAGCCATTCGATAGCTTCATGAACTTTTCCTGTTCATCATCCGAAACACGTGTGCATTTCCAGGTCATTTCACTTTTGAAGGACGTTCATCAAAATTAAAGTTGAAGGTCTAAGAAAACGAAAACTACACTCTTCATTGTTTATTCTCTAAGAACAATCTACATGTAAATTGATAAAGAAGAGAGCGTATATTTGGGAGAACGGTTTTACATAAATATCAGAAAACAAGTTCATGTTTTCTGTTATCAAATTGATATATGAGTTAAATTATGGCTGGTCGTACGCTGTTGCGTGCAATTACTCGTTTAGAATATGGGCAGGGCAGGTGAAAGGACTTGTGTAAGGAATCAGATGAAATACTGATACATTTCTAAAAGAGATCAGTCTCTGTAGAGAGTACATGTAGTTAGATCGTTGTAGTAGTCAGCTGCTGTAACATATCTCTCCCATCGATATTAATGAAAGATTCTTGGGCAACGCTTTAAATTGTTGTCATATCCGAACACCTTAAGAGCAACACGTTCAAATCACAGTTGTTCAGTTAGTGATAGTTTTCTGTTGTGTCAAGTGCATTTAGGAGAAATGCTGCTGTTGTATAGGCAGGTGAGCGAGTTCTAAACAACCTTCACCTTGTCCTTAACTTTGTGTATTATTGTGTGTGAACTGTGTTTTAATTGTTGATGTTCTAATTGCTTTCTCCCTTCCGTATTGAAAATATCGCATGAATTTCACTCGAAAATATCAACTTGTCAAAAGGTGTAATTTTACTGATTAAAGAAAACAGTTACCCAACCAAACAAAAAAAAACGACACTGTACAAGTTTTATCTGAAATTTCATGTAATTTTACGACAATTATATAAGATGCATTTACATTTAAAATGGATAAGAGCTTCACCATATTTTACCGAAACTAAAAAAAAACGATGTAATAAAATTGTTTTTGTAAATTAATCAACCGGTGCAAGATTACAACCTTATTGGAATTCCTTCAAAACTACACTCCTCAAAAATTTAATTAACAATTATTGCATTTATGTCTTGTTTATGGTTTTGAGATTTCCAAAAAATTGTGAAAATTTTCAGGTCAAGCGAAAGTTTGTTTTGTAGTTGTTATGATTTCCAAAATTTTTCAAAATCTTTTATTCACCAGTGCAACAACAAATAAACAACGGTGAGATAGTAACAGTTTCTTTGGTTTTCACTATAAAAAAGGGAGATCATTTCACATCTTAATTAATTCACAACTAATTCCCACTTGCTTTTATTTGTCTCTCACCTACTTATACGTTTAGTAGCTTCGGATTTCATTTCAATATCAATCAAGTCTACAACAGTTAATTGCGAAAAAACAAACTTTCTTTAATGGACGAAAATTAATCATGTTTCTTCCAAAATTATATATATTATCGTTTTAATCTTCCTCGTCATCAGTACTCTAGACTTGTCATAAATTGGCATAATCTAACAATAATGTGAAAGTTTTTTGACAAAAAAAAATTGACTTAATAACAGTAAATTACCATGGGAAAAAACTACCGAAAAATCAATTAAACCGAATCTGCTACAGTGCATCCAAATTCAACAAAATCTAGGCCTTTATAGTAGACCAAATTTCGTATCGATTTTATGGGCTGGTGACTTTATGATTTCTTGAATTACTGCAATAATTTAACAAAGGATCTTGAACTAATAGAAAATATATCACTAATAGTAAATCATCGTAGACGCAGATATCGTCGATGGACAAAACATCTGTTCAAATTTTTGTTAGAAAGGAATTTATTAGAGGTAAACGATAAAGTTTGAAAAAAAATTCTATAAGATAAATTAATATCACATTTTTAATTCATATTGTTTCAAAAATATTCCCAATATTGATTGTGAAATAAAAAATTAATTAAATGCTCTGTAAGAAGAGAAATATTTTTTAATGTAAAAAAAATAATGTAATAATTATTTTCAATCTTTCCGTGTAATAGACACTCTTTAAGTTTTATCTAATTTCTTAAATTGAATCCAAGACTCTCAAAGACCTTCTTTTATGTCTCTTCTGTCAAGAAAAACGCAAATGCAAGTCAAGTTTGAGATTATCAATTGTAAGAACCTCATTTTGTTGGTATTTTCAATGATAATTTGTGGAATTTCCTTTTTTCCGACAAATGCAACTCTCTCTTCTTCTGATTCAGATTTCAATCTTTTTTTTTATTCCTCAAACTATATTGTTGCAATATTCGAAATATTCAAATAATTTTCTTTGACTAATCTACTATTTTTGCCAACCCTATATGCATCTACATTTACGACTACATCTTCAGTGCCTTCATTCATCTCAACTTCAACAATGTCTTCTTCAACTTCATCTATAATGAAGATGTTTTATCTTCATCAAGATTATAATACGTGCCTGTGATATAGACTGATTCAAAACAATGCAATACTATTATAGTAATTAATGCATCAAGGGCGTTATGAGGCAAATAACGCCCGTGGTGCATTCATGAGTTTATGCCATAACTTATGGCTCATAAGTAAAAAAAGCAATTTAACTTTATTTTTGTTTTTTTTTCTTTGACACCTGAAAATTTGAGGTTGTGATCACATTTTTAATGACAGCAAAAAAATTGTTTATCATAGCAACGCGCCTTAACAGCGGGCTATTATTTTTCATAACGCCATCGCAACGCCATAACTGCCCGTTGTCAAGTAAACAATTATTATTTGCTAATTAATGCGATCGCTTTGATATCTACTAATAAATTCCTTTCCAACAAAAATTTAATTTAATTTAAGATGTTTTGTCCATCGACCATCTCTAGATCTATAGTGATTTACAGCTAGTTGTATATTTTCTACTAGTTCAAGATCCTTTGTTAAATTATTGTAGTAATTCTAGAAATCATAAAGTCACCAGCCCATAAAATCGATACGAAATTTGGTCTACTATACTGTTTTCTTTTTGTTGTTTTGTATCTTCTATTTCTTGTACTTGTTTTGCTTTGTGTAATTTTATCTAAATACATCCGGAGAGACCTAATCTTAATATGCAAATCATTAATTAATAGAAATCCAATTGTCGATCTATCTAGGTTGCCTTTCAATGGAAATATTTGTCAACATCGTTTTGAAATCAGTTTACTCCTATTTGATGGGGAATCTCTTATTTGTAGAATCAGGTGTTAATATTTCAATAATAACATCGTAATTAATTGAGAAGTATATCATTGTCATTTTTAATTAATCTAATTAATGGTATTTTTAAATATGTTCCACTACAATTTAACCCACATTTCGTTGAAGATTTTAGTTTATTTCTATCGGTTTATAATAAGAATTGTTCTGGTAGCAATACAGTATTTTTTTCCTTTGATAATTGTAGGTCACCAGTAACTTCAATTATTTTATTTCTTTAAAGAAAACAAAAAAAAAGTACTCAACGTCAACCACTGTAATATTGGCTGATTGGGATTTGTTCAGCTCCGAATATCACCTCGACATCAATTAAACATTGTAATTAGAACCGTAAAAATTTTGTTCTAATCAGATTATCAGAAAAAATTACAGATTTTTTTGAGAAATTGAAGGTCAAAATCGATGCTTAACTTATGCCAAGTTCGTTCCAGTGGAGAGTTGTGAATAGAGAATTAAACACAATTGTCTCTGTAGCAAAAATCGGGACGTAATCTAAATTATTAGTAAAACTGTGATTCATCGGCTAAATTGGCACATAATATTCGATGGTTACAGGAAAATAGAGCACAATAGGTTTAGACCAGCCATGTCAAACATACGGTCCGAATCAATTTTGAAAACAACCAGAGAAATATATTTGTCCTATAATAGTACTTTGTTTAATTAAGATTTTCAAAAGTTTGTCTTCTTTAATATTAGATTTTGCGGCCCACATAGTCTACGGTTCTCATGCTTTTGGCCCAAGAGTGACTTTGAGTTTGACATGGCTGGTTTAGACGTTCTCCAACGATGCTGATGGAAGGAGAGATTATTGTGAGCCACCGAAAGATAGATTCTTTAAAGACGCCTAACTATTATGCTTAAGAGGGCTTCACGACCGGCAACTATTCACTGTTGTTGAGTTGTTGAGCATTGACTTTGAATTTTTTTTACAAATCAGTATTCAATGAAATTTATATCAGTTATAATCGTTAATGTGTTTGATGTCCGGATGGATTTGCTTTTCCAAAATTCGCACTTATTTAACAAAAAAACCTGATAAAGAAAAATTCCTTGAAAGTCATTGTTTTTCTAGAAAATAGATGTGAATCTGGAAAAAATAAATTCATACAGACATCAAACACATTTACAGCAATAACTGACAAAAATTTCATTGAATTTTGTTAGTAAACAAAAAAAACGTCATCAAATTCGATTCAAATTACGGGAAAACTAAATAAAATTTGTAGCAAATTTTCATTGAAGGTTATAGCTCGTTATCATTGAAAACAAATCTAACAAAAAAATTTTCTTAAAATATTCAATCTTCTGCAAAAAAAATTCAAAGTCAGTGCTGCACAACTCAACCACACTAAATAGTCAAACATCGTGACATCCCCTTAATGACTCGTTGTCTAAATTTATTAATTACCTTTCGCTATTAGTAACATAATTAATAGAAATAATTTGATAAATCATCTTAGAAAACTCAAATGAAACCTTCATTTTCGAACACCTCCCTAATAGGGACATCTCCTCTGCGGACACTTTTACCACCGTCCTGGCATTCTTCCATATGTTTACATTGATTTGAACCCTCCGTAGTGCGGACACTCTCCATAACGGACAAGGAAAGTGAATTTTGTTACTGAGGACAATTTAAACCTCTATATTACGGACACTTATCGTTGCATGTATTTTTTATAAGACATAATTCTTTCCACAGCTCAGTTATTTACAATTATCGTACGGATATTTCAGATGTGGCTAATTCCGATGCGCCCTTAAAAACAATCATATTGTCTTTAGATATTTGTATCTGCGTCATCTCTTTTATGAATAGGTATTGTCCTCGCGTCAGGCCGAGGCGAGAATTGACGCAGATACAATAAGAAGCGTTATGACTGAACTGTAATGCATAGGTGTCCGTAAAGGATATTAGTTAACAATCCGGACCATACAAAAAAGGTGCCGTTGCATCTTTTGACTGACAATGAGGCAAAATTATAACAAGTCTAACAATAATTTATTTTTACTGTGTTCATCGGGAGATTTCGGTCTTTGTTGGTTTTATAAAATGCCATTGATATGACACAATCTGTAGATGTACATGTGGACGTTTGAGTAAACAAAATTAAAAAAAAAACTTCTTCAGTCGCATCCAACAAAAGGTTAAACAGTTTTACCTTAGGTATTGAATTGTTTAAAATGACGAATGAGGCAAAATCTGTTGGTTGACAAATAATGGCTTACTGTATAAATAGAAGAGATCATTTTTGAAAAGTCAATTACTGGATTCACTATATTCTAGTTAATATGGCTCTACATAGTAATAATTTAACACTGTAGCAGAAAGTTGTTTAACTTTAATAATTTAATAAAAAAGTTTTGTAAATGGAATTTTCAACTTCTAGAACCTCCCTAATAGGAACACCTCCTATTCCGGAGATTTTTTCAAGTCCCGTGGGTGTCCATACTATAGAGGTTTTACTGTATAATGTAGAGCATAGTTATTAATCGGTATTTAATGTTCAACCCAAATTGTCAACAGTTGTTAAATCCTGCATCTTTGACTTTTTTCTTACAAAGAATTGAATACTTTCAGAAAAAAAAGTTTTTGCATTAATTTCTAATGGTAAATGAAACGTTTTTGGAAAACTTGATAAACAAAAATCGTTCGACTGAAATTATAGTTTTTCCTGAAAACTGCATATGTCGGCGGCGTACTCTCAAATCAGTCATTTAGAAAAATCCCTAGTCATTATCTAATCGACTTGGCAGACTGTAAAACGATGAACATTTTGAAATGTTTTACTATTCGCCTGATATTTTCAGGCATTTACTTAAATGCTTAATTTTCGTCAGGCGTCCTATAAAATGACAACTTATGTTATAACCTTATATTTTTCGACGTATTTTTTATATAAACATTGCGTGAATAAGTTACAATCGGAAGACAAATATCATATTCATTAATGATAACGTCTTCTATGAAGAATTGCAAATGTATGATTCAGGTAAGACTGATTTGAGGTTATGTAGCGATTATTTGTTTATACGTTCTTACCTGAATAATACGTTTGTAATTCCTCATAGAAGACGTTTTCATTGATTAATATGATATTTGTCTTCCGATTGTAACATATTCACGCAATATTTATATAAAACATACGTCGAAAAATATAAGGTTATAACATAGGTTGTCACTTTATAGAACGCCTGACAAAATCAGATATTGAAATCAGTCATTTTATAAAAAGATTTTATGGTCTAAAGCATTTAAGTAAATGCCTGAAAATGTCAGGCGAATAGTAAAACATTTCAAAATGTTCATCGTTTTACAGTCTGCCAAGTCGATTAGATAATGACTAGGGATTTTTCTAAATGACTGATTTGAGAGTACGCCGCCGACACATACACTATCGAGGATAACTGAGATAATTCTCAGTGAATTCTGTTGATGAACAAAGGAGAAAGACGATTTAAATTGTGTGAGATCATCGAAATCCACCAATGAGGCATGAATCTCTGAAGATGATCAAGAAAAACTGTAAATATCGAAGAAATACCACCGAAATGGGGATTTTCATTTCTTTTTGGCAAACCTAAATAATTTCCAATGAATTTTCATTTATGGATATAACTCATTACTTTTGGCAACGAATGTAAAAGAATCTTTTTCTTAAAATATTCAATTCTTTGTAATAAGAAAATAAAAAGTCAACTATGCAGAACTCAACAATAGATCGTCGACAACTTGGATTGAACCTTAATTGTGCTACTTCGCCTGCTACCCCATTATGTCCCAGTTTTCTCCGTAGTTTTTCTATTAGTGATGAGCAAAATTGGACTTGGTCTTGTAGTCTTGCAAAAATACAAGACCAAGACCAAGGCCAACACTGTCTTTATACAACAAGACCAAGACCAAGACCGAGCACACATAAAGACCAAGACCAAATACGCAAGACTAAAGGAAAATTATTTGTCGAAACACTTTTAATATAGTCTTTTCTTGGCATTAAAAATTTTTTGTACTTGAAATTTTTAGTTTGCTTTTCTATATTTTTACACTAAATATAAAAATAACAATATTTTTAACACTGTTTGAAAAAAGGCATCTACAATAATCGCCTCGGAGTAAGTGTTCTTTGTTCCTACGTCTATATGAGCCGCTCGTTTGTAAATTCTCTTGAAACCGCCCCCTATCAAACAATTTACAATAATAACAAAAAACTGAAGTTTTTGATGCCGAGTATAATAAATATTTTCTTCGAACTGTTTCTCCATTTGGGAGCTGCCGGATGTAATAAGTGAAGACCAATTTTGTACCAAGGAATCTCGGATTTTTATAGATAAATGTTTTGGCCATGTACTTATTATATGTAAGTGGCCAAATAGTTAAGACCAAGATTGAATACGCAAGACCAAGACCAAGACCAAGACTAGAAATATTTGTGCAAGACCAAGACCAAGACTGACTGGGCAAGACTATTGTAGTCTTGGTCTTGGTTTTGCTCATTTCTATAATTTCTATAACTTCCGATACAAACATAAATAGTGCAGACCATTCTATTTTGGTACTCGTGACCATTTTTAAAATTGCAGGAGAAAATAGGGTTCAAGCTCATCTGCAAAATATGCTTTTCAAAATATCTCAACATTATACAATAATCAAAAAATTGAATCATAGAGGCATTTAAGGGCTTTTATTGGAAAAGATCGACTTTCTGAGGAACATGATTAGGACCAGAGTTGCAATCCTTTGAATGTCTTTTTTACCTTTTAAAATAATAAAATTAACAAACTGTTTCTATCTTTAACTTTGAAAGAACAAAAATCAAGTAATTGATGGCGCCATTTCATTGGCGCCACATAAAAATTTCGATCCGATTTCTCTGTTCATCTCATCAACTATTCCAATTTAAGTTGAAATTAGTCTAAATCTCTAGGAGGCATCTAAAGACACATTTTAAGAGTGAATATTTTCAAAATCTCCATTCACTTTCCTACTACATATTTAATTTATTACTTTATAATAAATTGGAAGGTTTCAAGACATCTTCAATATGTTTCTAGGTAATCCTTTTAGTTTTATTGACATCAATTTATATACAAGCGGAAGCCCCGCCTGGTTATGTAAAAACCTCTGATGTCTCAGAAAAGGTACAGTATTCTATCCGATTAATGCAATTATGATCAAGTAATTGATAACTTATAGAACCCTAAATACGAGTATGGTTATAATATTGAAGATACAAAAGGCGAAGGACAAGGTAAACTAGAAACAAGAGAAGGAATCTACGCTCTTGGCAGGTAATAAAACATTTTCATTCTACTACAGCAGAAAGGAACCAACACAACAAATTGGTTTTACTTATTTATAATTCAAAAATAATAATTTATGTGTCATACAATTAATTACCCATCAAATCAAACGGTAAACCTTAATTTCTGAAACATTAATTTATTGCTCAATTTTTGTAGTCTTTATTCTCTTTCTTTTATTGTAAAATACGAATTTATTGCCCGTACTTTCATAAAGCCTCCAGAGAAGTTTCGATGATTATCGTAAATATATTGAAGTGAGAAAATTGAATTTAAGATTGTTCCGGCTACCTTTATCATTTGACACAGTTTTTAATAAACTTCCTCGTCTTATAAATATCCAATTATTGTGTAAGAAATGAGATTCTAATAAAAATGCTTAATTAATTTGCAATCTTTAAAAGGCAAAGGCGTTTGATAAAAGTCATGTATAATACTTTCGTATTATATAATCTGAACAAATTGGATTATTAGATTGTATTTTTTATTATTTTTCAGATATTACGTGCAAGGATCTGATGCGAAACAAAGCGTTCAGTATTATGCAGATGATTGGGGATATCATCCTTTAGTTGAATATAGCAATGTTGGGCCTCATAGTAAATCAAGAACTCATCTTTTGCTAGGTGTTGAAGCTGTAAAAGCTCTCGCTACGAATAAAGTATAAAACTGAAGAAATTCTCTGTTTCTCTAGCCTTTAACGAATTTCTCCAGTTTGTTGCAGGTTCTGTTGCGCCCAGTCAACATGTAACTGATTCAATCAAGAAAATAAATGACGGTCGTTCCGGAAAACAAACACTTAATTTAGCCCAATCGCAGCCACAATCCGTGTTGATACAACAAGAACAACTACAATCGGTTTTGTTGCAACAACACCAACCACAATCAGTCTTTATACAACAAGAACAACCACAGTCAAGTTTGTTGAAGCAAGAACAGTTATTACAACAAGAACCTCTTCAACAACAAATTGTACTTCAACAGAATCAGCCGCAAGTTGCATATTTGCAACAACAACCTCAACATCAGCAGAATTCTGAAGCTCCTCAACTACGAACGCAAGTTTCTACAGCAATTCAAGACAAACACCGTACTAGAGTTAGTAGTGATGTTATAAGTTACCAAAACATTGTTCAGCATTCTAGAAATCATGAAGAATACGATGAATTAACTGAGCAAAACTCAGGTGGCTACGGTGCTAGAATTAATATAAAAAATCCTACGAAATTAATAGAAACAACGAAAGATTTAGTGTCAGGACAAGATGTATTGAACATTAACGAAGCAATTGATACGAATATCGAGACTACAACACTAGAAACTAGCACGGTAAAATCAATTAATGAATACACTTCAGAAAATTTAGTTAATAACGTCGAAATTAACAATAAAGGCTCGGTTGGAATTACCAGCACAACTGTTGCGCCAACAACAGAAGCCAGTCTTAATAGAGAACCAATTATTGTAGCTGAATTACAGGAAAATACCGTTGAATCAACTGAAAAGTCAGCTACTGCTGCATTCAATACAATTTCCATTTCAACTGAACCTAGTACAGTTTTCGTAACACCGCGACCGGTTAGTACCAAATTCTTAGCACCAATTACGGCAGGAATTCAATTGCAAAATATTGAAAGTCAAGAAGAGATCGTCAATAATGCCGAAAAACAGAATTATGTAATAGAAATTCAAAAAAGCCTACCACTTTATTTAGGCAAATTGGAATATCTTCAAAATTCGAATATTGATTTAACTGAAACGGTTTTAAAAGAGGTTCAAAGTAAAGAAAATGTTCAAGAGAAAGCTGTCCAAAATCTGGAATTAGGTAAAACGTTATTATTGTTACCGGAACCGTTGCCTTTAATTCAAGAAAATAAACTGTTTATTCAACAATTACCGGAAACTAATATTCGTGAGAATTTCTTTGATATTGATCAACAACATGCTCAAGAAGTGCAACATCAAGTGGCCATCCAGAGTCCTGATGTTGATGAGAAAGTCGTTGAGAAGAAAGTTCCTGTTGAAGTGCCAGTTACTGATGAAAAACAAATACCGGTTCCTGTGAATGTTGAAAAAATCGTCGAAAAACCTGTGCCAATAACGCAAATTATTGAAAAACCAGTTCATATACCGCAACCGTATCCTGTTGAGAGGATTGTTGAGAAACCCGTACATGTTCCAGTGGAAGTTACACGATATATTGATCGTCCTTATCCTGTAGAAGTGCCAGTTGCTCATCCTGTTCCTTACCCTGTAGATAGAGTTGTAGAGAAAATTGTTAAGCAACCGTATCCGGTTGAAGTTAGAATTCCTGTTGAAGTGCCTGTACCAGTAGAGAAAATTGTAGAGAAACAAGTACCAGTGCCTCATTATATTGAAAAACCGGTACCGTACGAGAAAATTGTTGAGAAGCCTGTTCCGCATTACATTGATCGTCCTTATCCTGTAGAAGTTAAAGTACCAGTCCCTCAACCTTATATTCTGAACTACGGCGTCCCTATAAAAATCCCGATTCTCCAACAACAATATAGTGCCGGGGTACTTAAACAAAGCCACCACTATCAACAAGAACAACAACAACAGCAGCAGCAGCAGCAGCAACAACAACAACAACAACAACAGAAACAGAAACAACAACAACAAGAACAACAAAATATATATACTTATATAGCTCCTTATATTCCCACTCATTCGAAAGATTATTTACCACCGAAAAATACACAAGTTTATAATGGATATTTACCACCCACTACAAATTGTGATCATCAACATGGTCAAAGTGGTAAAAATGTGTATTATCCAACTAAAACCGACGATTATATCGGACTGTTACCACCGAAAATTGAGCCACATAGAAATTATCCAACAAAATATAGGAATGCTCGGTCAAATTTCAATACAAATCTACGATTAGAATATGGATTTATGCCACCGTTGATACCATCATTGGAAATTGATGAAAATGGCCAACCAATTGAGAGGAAAGAGAATTAAGTGATATTTTTTAAATTGCCATGTGGATTTTTGTAGAGACAGGCTTTTATGCGTATTTATAAGGGGCGGTTACCGTTTTAGGATGATCCTCAGGAAATCTACACGGTTTTCCCATTACTATTTGATTTTTCCACTAAAGTGTCATTTTCTTTTTTTTAGTAGTATTTATTTTAATAGCGTGTAACTTTTTTAATAGTTTGTTAATCGTAAGGATTGTTAGGACCAATTGTTTTATCTAAATAGCAATAATTAGTGAATAAATATTAAAAACTTGAATATGCAACTTTTAGAAAAGAAGTACAATATTACTAGAGTTCAATTATAGTGCCTTTTCAGACACTTCGCTTGACATCTTTCTTGTATTTCATTACGATTTGTTTAATTTATATTAATACGTAACATTTAGGTTTCATGGAATTTTTTTTTAAATACTTTTTATTGTGTGATTGTTTATGTAGTAATAAATTTCTTAGAAATAAATTTGTTGGATGGTACGGTTTTATTAGTGAATCTTTGGCTCAGTGATCAATCCACACAAGTCAACAAAAATCCTGCAAAACATCTCTAAAATGTTGCCGTCTCCCACAACATTCATTTTTAATCATAAAACTGTTGATATTGGTTCACTTTCTCGATGTTTTCGAGGCCCTTTGACATTTTCTGTCAGCTGGACCAATAAGAGATTCATCTTGATCTCTGATGCAGACTGTGGTATTCAAGAGAGATCGATTAAAGGACCAAAAAAAAAATCATTGAAAATCAATTGAAAATCCCGATATTTTTTATTCATGAATACAAATTTTTACACCTGTTGGGCCACAGATTTGGAACATCAAAAAGTTTAAGGGGGTAGGAAGTGATTTGGTATACTAATCTGTTTCAAGCGTGAAACACAACTTAAAAAAAAGGGTCACAAGATCAACTGAGGCCCAGAACTGAATACGATAAACTCCAATTAGAGATCTAATTAACTCCACATAAACAAAACTGAAGATTATTGGACAAATATATCGAAAACATTATGAAACAGAGAATACAAAACGAAAGATCCGAGCCCCTAATCTCTCAAGGGAGGATGAGGGATGATCAACACCTAAGTATGTGATAAACAGTTCGGGTGTTGATGGTTTCCGAGGTGACCACTTGTTGAGTCATCCACACAAAGGAGCTCACTACGTCTCCTCAAAGAAAAAGGTCATATAAATCTACCAGTTGTCAGTTTCTGGAGTTCCTAGCCTCTCAATGCTATCAATGCTGCCTATCCTCAACTTCACGTGGTGGTCCCTGTAAACCTAGATCTTAGTTTAGGTCGGGTAACCAACCCCGGTCGAAGACTTGCACAAGGAACAGTCAAGGAGGGTAGAACATGGATTTTCTTTTGGTATATTTCGCATAAATTGCTAAACGATGATGACGACATGGCATGGAGATGGATAAATTAAAACCCAACCTTAATGATGGCGGATTTAGAAATAAAAATACCCCAGGGAGGTACGACGTTACGTCCATAATCCACCCTTGACTCTACATCGAGCTGCCCCACTGATCTTGGGGTGGGCAAAAAACACCATTTGATCCTTTCCCTTTAGGGGGCGCTCTTACTCGGTTCCTAACATGTTCACAGGATGAGCACAGGCCTGTTGGACTTTGTGGCCGTCGTATAATTTCTCGTTTTCTAAGTTAGAATAATTTCCAATGCTGTCTTTAAAACATTTAAAAGCACTCAATTTAATTGTTGTTTAGGAATATCGTAGCAGTTCTGAGGGCTCATGTTAATATTAACTATTGAAGTCGATTTGATATATGTAAAGCCCACATTATGACTATGAAAGAACTACTTCCTTTTAAAATGGTATTACATAACTCCATAATGTACGAAAATATGAATGAAAGGTTTACTTTAAGATTGTAGCTATTGTTATAAATGCTATTATTGTAATAATCATGGCAATTAGAAAATAAAATACTTTCGCAAATAATTTGCAAACAAAACAACTGCAATTACAAAATCTATGTTTTGCTTCAATAGAAAATGGCTTTTTGTATCAATCAACAGTTACTTTCGTTCGCTTCTTTGCTAATGAGTCTTCATTATGTAGTAAAAAAGTGACAGGATGGTTGAAGAAAGTTAGTCAAACAAATCTTAATTAATTGCGGGAAAAATACAATTTCTGTTTGACAGGTTTAATTTGTTGTTTATATCTTAAATACTATGAAAAATTAAATTTCATTTTCACAGATGGATATTAATAATAAAACGATTTCTTTTTGGATGAGAGTAATAATGCTAAAACAGTTTTTTGTTCCAGTAAAAAGTTTATTTAACTTATATAAACAATATAAACAATAATAATGCGATTCTCGACGAAACGAACAAATTCAATAACTGTGTAAATTGTGCCCTAGCAAGTAGGGATTTTTATTAAAATTTGTGAGTAATCTAGAGCCGTTCACAAAGTTTGAGACAAAATCTATGCTAGAGAACACTCTAGAAAATATCCTGATGTGTACCTAAAGATTTCAGTGCAATTATTTTGACTTCTTCGGCTTCAGTGATGTTTGTTTTTCTATTTCGTACTTCTGCGCCTTTATCATGTATTCATAAAAGTTTGCTGTTGAGTAATATGGTGAATTTATACCGTCATTGATTAATTGGTCTTCACAGAAACAAATAAAGACGGTTTCAAGAGAAATCTGAAAATTTTACAATTTTTAATCGTTACGAATCAAATTACTCGGTGTATCAGCTGAAAATTCGCATTCTTTTTTAAATGGCAAGTTGCAAGCAAGTTGACTGAATTCCTTATATCGGACCTGTGTTTTAATCATGTTCTTGAGATCTTCAGAATATTCGAGCAACATAATTCTTAAAGAAAAGTAATAAGAGATTGTTAGGTAGGTTGTGAAATATTTTGCTTTATATATATTTTTTTGTTCTATTTATAATTGGAATAGTTTTATCTTTGTATTCTTAATTAATAATTTTCTATAAAGATAATATTATTATATAGATAACAATTTTAAAATACCTTATTGTTTTGTTTGCGTATTTTCCCGATAATAGCAAGGTAAAGTTATCAATTTGCTACTGTTATCCGATTTATATAGATTGCTCTAGGAAGCTCAAAAACAGTATCTTTTTTTTTATAAAAAGGAAAAACTGAGAAAGGTTCAAGTTTGGAAGAAATTTTTTGAAGAATCCATTCCGATCCGAAAGATTTAGAAAGTTAGTTTTCCAAAATTCGTCAATTGATCAAGTGTTGATATTCCTTATTAGAAAAAAATCTAATTTTGACCATCATTTATAAAGAAGTATCAATGTAATTATCAGATAATCATTATCTGATGATGTGTAGATGCTTATTCACCTCTTAAAAAACAAATAAAGTAGACAAAGTAGATAATGACTTAACAAAATAGATAATGACAAAGCACATACATAATATATTAATCTATCTGATAAGAATAAAAACCAGCATTCCTTTAAAAAAGATAAGCACAACGAAGGGATTTTTGAAAATTTGTCTCAAGGGAACTTAATAAATGAGAGTTTCTCATTTTAAGTCAAAAAGATGGGATCCCATACTTTTAACATTAAATTAATTAAATATTTTAACAAAACAATTTTTTTTCCCATTCGTTTATAATTTTAATGAACCCCATATTTGATTTTTTTAGAAAACAGTTTTCACGTAAGACCTGAAAATTCAATGACAACCACCCCCCACTCCCTAATTTAAATCGGTTTTTTCGTCCTTCCTCTTTGATTATTAACAGAGTCAAATGAAATTTACAGGTGCTTGATAGATTTGTTTTTCCAAGACTCTCATCCATTTTCCAGAAAAAGCGATGACTTCGTTCAAACAATTCTTATTTATCAGGCGTTTTTTTTGGAAAATAGATAGGAATCGATTCAAATTGGTTAAAACAATGAATTTTCTCGTCTTTCGGAAAAACTGAATAATTTTTCGAATAAATTTCCATTTGGGGTTGTTTTTCAGTATCATTGAAAACTAAAACAATGAAAAAATTTTTTAAGGAGCAATCACGATGTTCGACGATACAGTGTTGTTGATTTGTGCAGCGTAGACTTTGAATTTTTTTTTACAAGGAATTGAACATCTTAAGAAAAAAATCCTTTTAGTTTCGTTTCCAATAGTAATGAGATATAACCTCGAATGAGAATTTATTGTAAAACTTATTTAGCTTTCCCGTAAGACGTTAAGATTCAATGACAATGCCAATTTGAATCGATTTTGAAGTAATATTTTTTGTTTATTAACAGAATTGAATGAAATTTATGTCAGTTACAGTCGTTAATGTGTATCCCGATTAGAAATTTAGTTAGGCTTGCTGAAAAATCAATTCGGACCGAATTAGGCTTTCCGAAGTTAGGCAAGCCTAATTCGAACCTTATTAGAGCCACATGTGGTAAAACGAAAATTGGCATGCCGAAAAATTTCCAAATTCGGTTATAATGACGAAAGTCGTTGGCATAGCCTAAGTTTGGCATCCTATTGGACTTTCTAATTAGTACCTAGTCACAGTAACCAAAATGTTAACGAAGTTGGGAATGCTATAGTCGAATGTAATTAGGAAAGCCTGTGGCATGGCCTAACTCTGGCATACTATTGGCATTCCAAACAGGTGCTGAAGACACAGCTTATGTCAACATGAACGTATAGCGCTACCCGGTATCACTTGACATGCATGTTCTTTGAATATTTCAATTCGTGTTTTTCATTTTTATCCATTTAAGAATGGATAAAGTGAATATCTCAAAAATAAATAAAACAAATTATCGAAAACGTGAACTGGTTCGTTGAAGAAGTGAAAAATTTCGAAACTATTACTTTTAGAAAAAAGCAAAAATGAGCAAAATGTGAATCCTGTTTCATCTAACGTTAGATTATCCTTTAAGAATTCGGTAACGGCAAATAATATTAATTAATAGGCTTCCAAACTTACACATAATTAATAAGCCTAATTAGGTACGAACTCGCAACTGCGTTACGTTTGTGACTCGGGCCTTATGTGGCTGCCTAACTTGGCCCACATTTGGAATGAGACCAAATCAAAACCTAACTAAAATTTCTATTCGAGATGATGTCTGTATGCATTCTCTTTTATGAAAATTCGCATAATTTTCCAAAAAACCTGATAAATCAAAATCCATACAGACATCAAACACATTAACAACTATCACTGACATAAATTTTATTCAGTTCTATTAATAAACAAAAAAAGGACGTAAAAATCGATTCAAATTGGTATTGTTATTGAATTTTAAGGTCTTACGGGAACTCTAAATAAATTTTCAAACAAATTCATTCGAGGTTATAGCTCAGTACCATTGGAAACGTATCTAAAAAGATTTTGTTCTTAAAATATTCAATCCTCTGTAAAGAAAATTCGAAGTCAACGCTGCATAACTCAACAACACGGGATCTTCGAACATAGTGATTCCCTCTTAAAATGTTCAACCTTTTGTGAGAAAAAAATGAAATTCAACCCTAAGATGTGTGGAAGAGAAATAGTAGACTCTTGAAACTAATGGCTTGCGAATTTTCAATTGACACTCTCTTATCAATAAAATAATCATACCTTAAAAGCCGTGAAAAAAGAATGAGCAAAGATAAACGTGTTAACTCCACTTACAACAATCAAAATCCAGTAATACTTAGAATCGTCCTGATATTGAAAACAAAAGAAAAACATCTGTAATAGAAACTAGGAAAAAAACTAAAAACAATAACTTACATGCATAAGAAATCCTGCTCCAACTGTAGCCGCAATTATTAACATTTCGGCCATAACTATCACATAACCACCGATAGAATTCACAACAACTGCACTTAAAAAATTCGTCACAATCAATGTTAAACCTCTTACACTTGATCTAAATAAACATTGGCCGTGAAGTGCTATCAATTGACAGATAAAATAATTACATGTGTTAAGTAATTAATTGTTTTTTTCTTACCAACTACAGTATAGCCCAAAGTTGTTAGATGTTTAAAAATACTTTCAAGACTATCAACACACCAACAGCAACATCGTTTACCTCTTGTTAGAGTACGAATTATCCATTCGAACATTTCTATAAATGTTATTGTCATTGAACCTAGTACAACAGTGCCTAAATGAAACCTTACTAAATTATAGAAACTGTTCAAAACTGGTGATTTTAACATCAATCGATCTCTATAATCAAAAAATACCCTTTAATAGAACACGTCCGTAGGCTTGCAATAATTTATCACCTTGTAAAATAAGCGGCAGATATGGCTCCTGATATGATTAAATGCTGACATGCATAGACAAATTGTAGTAACCACAAAAATTTTAGTACACTAAAAATGAAGGTCAGTGACATCGCTGTATCTGGAATATAGTCGAATCGGGGGCTGAATTTGCTGTTAATTTTTTCCAAATTGCCCGATGAGGAACATATTACGAATGTCCAGAAAAATAAGCTTATGATCGTTGAATTTATAATGAAAGTCTAAAATAATAAAGATAAGCTTAGCAATCTACAAACAATCTTTTGGAAAGCAAATTTATAGTTTTAAGGTAGAGACAGTGGCGGTGCTACAGGATAGCTAGGGCTAGAAATTTATTTTGCCTTTATTTTGGTTATACTTGGAAAATGTCTAATTCCAAAAGATACATTGAATTAATTAATGAAAAATTCTTTGTTCTGATCAGAATGATTATATTTGCTGCGAGAAACGGTATTGATCTATAGTATAGTTGTTGAACTACCTACATGTTTTTGGTTAGTATTAGAAATGTCAACCCCTTTATTCGAGATATGTATTCATATGTCCGGGAATCATTTTTCGTCAATTTATAAAAGCATCAACCGTGGAGAATTTGTTTTCAGAACAAAGAGAATAGTTTAAAATATTTTTCCCGTCAAACAACACTTATAAATTTTCAACTTTAGCCGAATTTTTAATTAAGAAATTGAATTTAATTTTTATTTCAAATGAACAACAGCTTGGAAAAATGTCAACAGGTCCACCCCTTTTGGGTCAAGTCAAATATTCATTTGAATTATATTGCCTCCGTTGAAAATCTACTGCCCCACCCTTACCCTTATGTAATACTTTTTTTCGCGCCGCCACTGTTTACGCCAGGAGTTCTCAACATTCGGACCAGCACTGCAAATTGATTTTTTTGAATACTAGACGTTGAACCTATAAAGATTCCTTTAAGGTGTCTGATCATTTACAGAGTCAACAAGAAAAAAGTTTGTCGACTTTTGATTTAAGCATTCCAAAACGAAACTATCAAAAGGACGCTTATTCTATTTTGCAATGCCTTAAATCAATTTGCCTTGCTAATTAAGTCTTTTGAAACATATGTAACATCATCTCTAATACGATAAATTTGATTTGCAAAAATTATGAAACGTTCAGTACAAAGAAAACTAACTTACAAATAGAGGCACCAAAAAGATCGATGATACGGTAGACATGAGACTGATTGTTTCTTCAAAAAATAATATGATCAAATTTATTCTTGGTAATAATACCAAAAGTAGAAGACTCGACATAATTGTCAATATTGTAAATATTATACCAAGTATTAAATAGATGTGGTGTTTTTCTTCAAAGAACGGATCCGCATAGAAATACCAAAATAGAATGGACAGTGATAGAAAGAATAAAACGGCCGTTATCGTTATTGCATGAATTACATACTTTGTAAAATAACGAAATAGTAAAATTTGTAACAGAGCACACCCTGCAAATCAAAATTGTTAATAACATTTACAATAGCAAATTATTTTATTTTTTGATTACCGAATCCTATCGAGTGTAGCGAAACTAAATGCCAATAGTGCGTGTGGAGGATTTTTATAAAATGCTAAAAATTTTAATTTAATCTACTGGAAACAATTAATTGTGAGTTGTTTGAAAATTACCACAGCTGGATCGAAATGGTGATGTGGATGATCCTTCGGCATACAACGTTTATACTGCTCCACACTGCAAATTTCAACAAAGAACATTACGATTTTTGGGTAAACTGACGGCCAGCAGCTAGTAGTTTCCGATTTTATTAATACGTAGTTATAAACCCCCAAGATTGGTGTTTGGTTTAAAGAGTCACAAATTTTTAAATGGACCATTGATGGAGCAAAGAAAAGCGCGTGGTCAATCTGTAATTTTCCATACCATAAGCCGATTCAACGACCGGAAAATGGTGATTCCCAAAATTTTGTTGACACGAAAGAATTACAACAATTTTTATTAACAAAACAGTTAGTAAGAAAATATCTCAGCATCCCGAAGCTTCACATATTCGTGCTGACGGGCCTTGTGTGGCACATCAAATACTTTGAAAGAACTTCGTAAAAGTTAAACCGAAAGATAAGAGTTTTTCTGTCTAATTTTGTGTAGAAAGCATTAAAGAAACGCTTTTGACAATCTGTATTGCAGCGGTATCAAGTCAGTTATTTACAGATAATACTTACTATCCTTTACTGCACCGTTTTACACATGTCGGCAACAATTCTGAATCCGTACTATTCTTATAAATCGTAAATTGTAAATAGCTGCAGTTAAAATGTAAATTATTGTTTATGTTTTATTCGGAAAACTAAAACTTACGGTTTATCGGTCAAATCAAGTCCAGAACATGGAATTCCGTGAACATGTCGATTTCTTTTACCACACACATTACCACAACTATCATATCCATTAATGATTCTTGAAACATCAGAAAAGTATGATGTGTAAATTAGTAAGGACAACTGAAATTTATAGAACTTATGTTTTTGTAATAGTTAAACTTATGAAACCTTACAATAACAATAATGCAAATGAAGAAAAATACAAGAAATGGTACATCTGTTGATTTACGATTTTCACTTGTTTCTGGAATAGCACAGGAGGTACATGGATATTTATAGCGTCGAAATGATGAAATCTACAAAATAATCGCATTAAGGATAGAATTCCAGAACCTTCTCTATCACCTTACGTTTTCAATGAAATTATCACGCCTGTTGATAAACATTGCCGTCAACACTGTAAAAAAAAAACAAATGTTTTCCCCCTTCAAAACGCACAAGGTGAATGAGAGATATTTTTGTGTACTTACACGAGTTTTAGTTACCGCAATTGTTCACCGCTATTGTTCGAATCAAATAAATCATCTCAATGGATTTTCGATACTTAAAAAATTTTATCTGATCAAAATCTAATCAAGACAATTGCGAAAATTCAATTATTGTGTTGATTACCAATGGACTACGTCAATCGTCTTGTTAATAAATTGTGATAAAAATCCGGTGTTTATTTTGAGATTTTGATGAGTTGCGATTATTTATGAATTAAATTAATGTGTATTATTGTGATATATTTACATTAATATTAGATTGTAATTTGATGATTGTTTGTTTTGTAGCTTGTATGCTTGATTAAAAACAGGAATAAGTAACGTATGAGAAGTTTATTAAAAACAATTGCCTTGAAGAGGAAAATAGAGTATTTCAGAATAAGGCTAAGCACATAGTGGCGCGGAGAGTAGAGAAGCCCGAGTCGAAATTTAAAGGCCACATTGATTCCTCTACTCCGAACTAGAACCCATTTAGAGCCCAGTAGCCTGACTAGCTCCTACATTGAATCCTGAGATCCTACCATTCGTTGAGAGGAACTAATTTGAACCTCTAAGTCCGACAATATTAAAAATCCGGGACTCAAATCACCTATACATGAAGCACACCTGTTCTCGCTTTTCTCCACTCCTACAAACATCCGCTAGATAGCAAACCGGCTATAGTTCGCAGACACCTGACTAAGAGAAAGGGTATATAGGCCCGACCTGTCAGAATATCATCATCATAGGTAAATCATCATCTTTCGACATTGGATCAGAAAGCCTGACAGCCAAGTGGCCAAGTACTGCCAGCACCAAAGCCTGATAGATGTGTTCAGATGTGTTCTGCCAATATCAAAGACTGAAGTGAACCTTCAGCACTTCTTCGTCGACTCAAGACGAGCCATCTAAACTAAAATTATACCTAGTTGTGATATCGTTTATATTCTTATAAATAAATGGTCGTCTTCTGGAAACCAAAACCACACGTTATTATTTATAATAATGCGAGTAATAATAATGATTTGAATTGTTAATATTATCGTTATTAATTTTATTATTACAGCCCAAAATAGGCCCTAATTTTTATTTTCTTCAGATCCGACTTTAGACCTCAAAGAGGCAAAAACGGAAATTTATATCGTTTCGGGGTCCAAAGTCGGACTAAATTTAACATGGCAATAGGTCTTACTTTGAGCTCTCAAATCAGACATAGACACTACTAAAGGAGGGTCAATGTCGGATTTAAATTTCGACTCGGCAGCGAGAACCGCGGAGCGCAAAGCAACGAAAACAAACACTTGAATTGTTTGGCACATAATGACAAGCAGTGCAGAGATTTAGCAGCGTTACTAATATCGAGCGAAGCTACACGTTCAAGCAAATTTGATTTCTTCACTTTTGCTCCTTGTTATAGAGATATTTTTTTTTCAATTGAAAAAAACCAGATCCAGATATTATGTTGTTTTGCATGGTTGTGATACATACATATTATATACACAATCATGTTAAATGACTTTAAAGGTCTATGGTGTCTCTAAAATTATCGCAAATGGGCTAGTATAAAAAATGTTGCTATTGATCTTCTACGTCGTTCATATACATCTTGTGGAAGTTTTCTTTTCAGTCGTTTGTGGATATCTTGCTGTCCCAAGTCGAAATAGATGTACACACATTGTATTGGGCTAGTAAGACAACAAGATTAGGTATGTGTTGTTTAATGCAATTGGCAATGAAAAATGTTTTGATTTTAGAAATAAGGGGAGCGATTATCCGCTTTAGATAGGATATAAGCATTGCATTAAAGAGTGAAGTATTCTCAAGTTCTGTTGTTGTATTTGGAGGATTTGTAACATTTCTTTTAGTTATATTAGCGCATATATTGTTATTTTCTGTCCTATATGTTTTGGTGCGTGTTATTTATGGTTGTTGCTAGTATTCCCTGTGTGGCTTGCAGTCTCAGTAATTTGCAGGATGCTGCTCTCCACAATTCGCACAAGTGGGTGGTTTTTTGGATTTTTTATCTTAACTTTGTTGAATGTTCTTCATTACATTTTCGCAACGTGGTTAGTTTAGTGCACAGTAGTTTTTAGTGTGTCCATAATGTTGACAGACATAACATTGGTTCTACAGTGACTATTTATTGCTTTACATATCTGAATTATTTTATAAATTTCTGTTGCCTTTTCATGAGGTGTTAATTCTACATTGAGAAACAAATATTGTAGATACTATCATCATAGAATTGTCACAAAAGAATTTTTCTAAATAAAACTAAAAGTAATTTGCGGATACTTTATTAATGTTTAAATCTCCACATACTCATTTTTGGGACGTTCGACGGCCCCTTGGCCCTAAGCCAATATTGGCCTTAAGCCAATTTAGTACACGTGTAATGATTTTCCTCGTGCTGTGGTAACCCACACAAGAGGATTTATGGGAATCGTATCATCAAACAGGAAAACCATCACACCGCTGTTTTCCCGGAGATACTAGGTGATGACTATATTTGGAGAGGACAATGTTCAAGTCGACGCCCAAATGACGTCTCTTTTATCAGGTATAAAAGAGTGTTTCCTGAACATCACAGGACACTTAGTGACAGTCAGTCAACCTGTGCGCTACCTCTGAATAACTAGTCAGTTCTATGTGGTGAATAAACTCTCGGCTGGTCTGTAAGTATAAATGGTCTTTAATAATAAATGCTTTAAATAGAGTGGACGTTTTATTCGGCACGACCCTCATGTCACATCCACCGCGATTATATTATACATTTTGGACAATTACCAATTCGCTCTACCACCCTTAAAAAGCGGGTGTAGCAATATGGTGGAGGCGCCGGGCATGGGAGAAGGCGTGGTAATCGTCTCTCTTCTGCTCTGTGGTCTTCTAACAATTGACAAAGTGTTACTAATGTTTCAATGATTGTAGTTCGGGCTCGGATTTGTTGCATGATCGGTTTGGGTGTTCGTAATGGGACTGGGACCCATCGATTGGGGTTGAATGTCGGTTCATTCAGGAGTTGTACCCCATTGTGGACAATTGTCCGCACCGTCTCGCCTGGTAAGGCTTCTAGCCGTTGTAACACGCGTGCCTCCCACGCCGCGTGTTTATAAAGCATTTGTTTTTGTTCGTCAGAACTGAAAAAAGGGAAGATTAGTCATCGTCCACGGAGGGTTCATGCGATCGATGATTGTGAGTTAGTGTGGACGGTACCTATGGCAGTAATCGCCTCTTGTTCAACCTCCCAAGGCGCGTGGTAGGGAAGGATACGACTGACGTGGACAGTATCTATAATGGGTTTCCTTTTTGTGCCCACTCTGATGACATAATCAACGGGTCCACGTTTTGCTACTATTTCGTATGGCCCGTGCGATCGAAGAATCAATTTGTCGCTTAACCCAACCACACGTTTTGAGGTATATACTTTTACTTTGTCCCCTACGCTATATTCCGTATTACGATGTTTATTATCGTAACGTTTTTTGTCTCGTTTTCGTTTGGTGGATATATTTTCTATTGCCTCTTTACGGACATTCGTTGTATTCTCTAGGTACTTTTGAACGTCAAACCCTGTTTTCTCAAGTAGATTAGCCTCTGTCGGTAATACTGGTTCTCTGCCAATTTAAAAGGACTGTATTTTGTAGTGTCTTGTCGACAACAATTGTATGCGAATGTAAGGTGTTGAATGAACAGACACCAATCAGTTTGGCGGCTGTTGGTATATAGGCTAAGCATGTCAGCCAAAGTCTTGTTGAAGCGTTTAGTTAATCCATTACATTGAGGATGATAGCTTGTTGCAACAAGTTTTGAATTAATTCTGAGCGAAATGTTTGTCCACGAGCACTTAAAATATACCGTGGTGCTCCATGTTTTGTAATAATAAAGTCAACAAGAAATTGAGCGACATGGATGGCTTTACCATCGCGGATAGCTGCGGCAGTTGCCCATCGTGTGGCATAATCTGTGGCAACTACTATGAAAGTTCGACCGCGTATAGATTTTCGAAATGGTCCTAATAAATCAATACCGATTTTTTCAAATGGATAGTCTACCTGTATTGGTTGTAGTAACCCTTGAGGTTTCAAATTAGTTTGGCCTTTTCTAGCTTGACAATCTGGACATCCCTTTACGTATTTTTCTATGTCTGTTTGCATGTTATGCCAATAGTAGCGCTGTTTAATTTTGTTATAGGTTTTCGCGAAACCTAGATGTCCTGCTAGGGGTTCATTATGATGCGCGTACAGGATTTCGCCTTTTAGTGGTTGAGGGATCATAAGGAGATCCTCTAATCCATCTTTGTATGGATTAATACGAAAAAGGATGTCATTTTTTAGTAGAAATAGTTTGGTTTTTCGACGTTCGGCAGCGGTCAATGATTCTGAGTCTTTCTTAAGGATTTCGCGACTTTCACGGAGTTCTGGATACTGATCTAGTAAATCCCCGATTTCTTCGTTATTTAAGAGATAGGTGGGGACCTCCTCTGCTTGGATTTCCTCTTCAGGGGTAGCTATCCAGACCGGATTTCGTGATAGACAATCAGCATCGCCATGTTTCCGTCCTGCTTTGTGAGCTATTTCGTATTCAAATTCAGATAGTTTAATTGCCCATCTCGCGAGTCTACCTGTCGGACTTTTAAGAGTCTTTAGACTGCAGAGAGCATGATGGTCCGTTACTATTCTTACTTTCTTTCCATAGACCAATGGTCGTAAATAGTTCAAGCTCCAGATTACCGTTTCGTTCTGCTTTTGTTAAAGTGCGCGAAATGTAGGCAACTGGATGCCATTTGTCATCAGTGCCTAATTGTAATAATATTGCACCAATTCCGTCAATGCAAGCGTCTACACGCAATTCCGTGTCTTTTTGTGGGTCGTAATGTGCAAGCACTGGAGCTTCTGCTAGTTTCTGTTTAAGTATTTCAAATGCTTGCTGTTGATCATTGGTCCATGTAAATTCTCCATCTTTCTTTAGTAGACTATATAAGGGTCTACCCAATTGTGAAAAGTTATTGATGAATTTACGATAATAGTTACAAAGACCGAGAAATGATTGAAGTTGTTTAATCGTTTTGGGGATCGGAAACTTGGAGATGGCTGATATTTTATCCTCATCTGGTGAAATTCCGTCACCGTTAACTTTGTGTCCTAAAAGTTTTATTTCAAATTGTCCGAACGAACATTTGCTGGGTTGAATAGTTAATTTCGCGTCCCTTAATCGTTCAAAAGTATGTCTTAACCTTATGAGATGTTCGTCGAAGGTTTTAGAAAATACCACGATGTCGTCTAAATAAATTAAGACCTCTTTCCATTTGAGGTCTGCAAAGACTATGTCAGCAAGATTTTGGAAAGTTGCTGGTGCATTGCATAACCCAAATGGTAATACTTCAAATTCGTATAGTCCATCTGGACAAATAAACGCGGTTTTTTCTTTACTGTTTTCTTCGACTTGAACCTGCCAATATCCACTAAACAAATCGAGAGTAGTGAAATAGCGAGCACCCCCCATGTATGTTAGTATATCGTCTATTACGGGTAAAGGGTATACGTTTTTCTTGGTTACTGCGTTTAACTTCCGGTAGTCAACACAGAACCGATAAGTTTTGTCTTTTTTCTTTACTAATACAACGGGCGAGGACCAACTAGACGTTGATGGTCTGATCACACCGTTGTTTAACATCTCCTTTATTTGGTCCTGCATGATTTCGCGTTCCTTTTGGGACACCCTATAGGGTCGACTTTTAACCGGTGGGGAATCTCCGGTTTCTATCGTATGATGTACGATATCGGTATGTCCCATTTCAACTATATTAAAAGCAAAGACATAGCGAAATTCCCGTAATAGATTCTGTAATTTTTCTTTGTCATCTGTTCCCAGAGTATTATTAATTTGAATTTGTTCTAATTCGTCCTTCGTCATGTCAATTGTTAGGCATGGTAGCGATTGATTTGAGTCCGGTACCATTGTATTGTTCCTAATACAGTACCTTGAAATATTTTAATTTCACTTATTCCCCTTATTTCTGCATTCACTAGCCCGTTTTCAATGTGCGAATGAATTATTAACTCTTTAATTTTATTCACAGGCGTAAGCCTATACTTATTTTGTACTTCATGCTCTTTATTCTCTTGTTTAAGTTTACTTACAGGGATAGAAACTATTTTACCGTGCTTTATGCGTATATTTTTCTGACAGATAACTTTGATTTCTTCGTCATCAGTTAAAATACATAGTGGTTCAATGTTATCTGTCCAACGGAAAGATATTTCCGTATCGTTTATTAATAAGCATTTATCGCGGAAATTAATATCGACAATATGATTCATTAAGAATTTTATTCCTAGTATTAGCGGATGTGGTAGTTCTTTAACTACTAATACTGACGTTTCAAGAGACAACGTCCCTATCTCGATATTAAGTACTGTATGCCCTAATACCGCGATTTTATGCTTAGTTGCCGATATTAAATTCTTAATTCCTAATTGTAATTGAGTATATTCTTCTATATATTTTTCACAGATAATATTTTCTAAACTGCCTGTATCTATTAATGTGTCTAAATACTTATCTCCTAATTTAATTTTTACTATCGGTAATTGTATGTTCTCATTGCCCCTATAGCTGATCTGTAGCACCTCTAGTGCGGGGTCATCACTTGGTGCCCCCATTAGTTTTTTCGTACCGGCGTTAACGAGCGCGGTGTACCTGTCCTTGAATGTTCACGGCTACTACTACGGTCCCTAGTATTGGAATCTTTTCTAAAGATAACTCTTTTATCGTGTGGCGCTTGGTTATTTTTATTCGAATAGTGCGGCCCGCCATTATATTTCTGTTGACTGTTATATTTTGGTTGATTATTATATTTTTGTTGGTTGTTGTATTTTTGTTGATTTGCTCTGCACGAGCGTGCCAAATGTCCGATCTTGTTACAATTGTAACAACGTGGCTTTGTGTTTTGCGTTCGCGTGTTGAAAATTCGACGTTGCGGAAATCGGTTTTCCTTCCTTGTGGCTTCTTCACGCGCGAATGCCATCAACGGGGTTTCCTGGGGAATTGGTTTTGTTTGTCCCAGCGTTACTATTTTATCGCATTTTTTAAAAATCTTTTTTATGTCGGATATGTCTTCGTCACCCTGAACAATGGTTTCGAAGAGTTTTTGACTCTCCCGATTTAATCCGCGACGAATTACCCTTTTTATTTCCGTTAATTGCATGTTTCTATCTATTAAATTGCATAAATTGATTATATCATTAAAATAATCAATTGGGCTCTCCTTCGGAAGTTGTTTCCGATTTTCTAGCTTATCCCTTAGTTCCTCACGCGCCTCGTCCTCATTGAATTCGTTTAAAAAATCTTTTTTCACCTGTGTCCAGTTTTTAGTTAAATTAGCCAGATTTGTTTTATAATCATCGTACCACTCCGCGGCTGAATCTTTCAAATAGAGACCGAATAATTTTAATTTGTGTCCGTTTGACCATCGATTATAATCGGCAGTTTTTTCAAAATCGCGTAGAAATAAAATTATATTTGAAAACGAGAGATCGAAACACGGCGGTTGTTTGAATTTTGGAAGTAACGCGTCTTGGTCGTTACTTGTCACTGCGGCCTGTAGTGTAATATTCTGGGAACTAGTCTCAGTCATGATAATGTCTTTAGGCGTGTCCGTTTGAAAAATTACTGTACGGTCCAGGCTATATTCTTCTGGATCGGACAAATACTCTCCGCCCTGATCAAGAGGGATGGTACTAAGAGTTTCGTCGAATGATAAAGCGCGTGGTTTTTTATCTGAATTAATGCTACTATGCCTTTTTGGCGTGAATGAAGATGATGTTTCTACCCCTTTGTGTAGTTTAGCATAATTAGGCTTCGGTCTATCCCTTAGATTATACTTATTGTTACTCATGGATCTTTAATTCGGCGCCTCCACCATATTGTCACACCCGCTTTTTAAGGGTGGTAGAGCGAATTGGTAGTTGCCCAAAATGTTTAATATAATCGCGGTGGATGTGACATGAGGGTCGTGCCGTCCACTCTATTTAAAGCATTTATTATTAAAGACAATTTATATTCACAGACCAGCCGGGAGTTTATTCACCACATAGGCCATTTTCACGGAGTACTTGTTTGTAATGAGAACTGACTAGATATTCAGAGGTAGCGCAAAATTTTTGATAGTAGTGAATACTATATTCACTACCTGTATGATAATATTTACCATCTGTCTGGTTACTATTATTATTATTATTGTTTTTACTATCCTTGTATAGTAAAAACTACTATACAAGGATCGTTGCTGCTACCATAAAATTTTCTCAGTGTACTAATTAATTATAAGGGAGTCGTGTTACTTTTCTAATAGGAAGTTGTTCATGCACTTCTTCAGTTGTTAAAGATACGTTTGTTTTTGGGATCTTGAAAGTGTGAAATGCAAACAAGTATCATAATATGATACTATTATCTCGTCATAATGTGCATGGAATTCCTTAAGCTACTTCTCCGCATACTTGACGCTCTGCTCTCCTCGCTGCGATAGTCGTTAATGTGATTACGTTTTAACTCCGAAAGGAAACAAACCGAACATATCCGGTAGTCAAATTTTAAAGTAGTTTCATGAAGAATTTTCAACAATAGATGGATTTTTTTTAATTCTCAAGAGATAAAAGAATGAAGGTCTGGCACTTAGCATAAATATATGTGTACTACCGACAGCTTCTTATTTATGAATTCTAACGGTATGAAAATAACGATTATGGATCAGAGAAGTTTGTCTTGTGCATGGAAATACTTTGATGTCAATAACTTCTTACGGGGCACACACTTTTAAGTAGTGCCCCAAAACCCAAAACATTTTTTTTAAATCTTAAAATATAAAAAAATTCTTTCTTGTAATAATAATTCAACAAATATTAACATAATTAGGATTAGTTTATTAGTAAATATGTATAATAATTAGTGTTTAGATACAACCACGTGGTTAGATCAAGTAGTATAGTAATTGTGTGTATAAATAATTTTAACAATTAACTTACCAGGTGTATGCATAAGTTTTTTTCCGATTTCATTAAGAGATGGCACCAGCGAAATGTACGCAGCGTATTAATTTGTCACATACGCCATTTTGTTCGGCTGTCTTTAAGCTACATACGCATACAGTTTGAATCCGCCAAACATTAGCGTCTTTGTTTTATCGTTTAGTGATTATGTCGAGTTTTGTGCCTGATAAAGAACATTTGCGGCACGCATTGCTTTTCTTATTTAATCAGAAGAAAAAAGCTGTTGAAAGTCATCGTTTGCTGGTAGAAACGTATGGTGAACACGCTCCATCAATTAGAACATGTGAGACATGGTTCCGACAGTTCAAAAATGGTCACTTCAACGTGAAAGACAGTGAGCGCTCTGGTAGACCACAAAAATGCAAAGACGAGGAATTGCAGGAGTTATTGGATGATGACCCAACACAAACTCAACAGCAAATAGCAGATGCATTACATGTGTCTCAGGAAACCATCAGCAGACGTTTACGAGCAATGGGTAAGATCCATAAACTCGGTAAATGGGACCCACACGATTTGAATGAACGTCAAATCGAAAATCGAAAAGTCAGTTGTGAAATGCTGCTTCAACGTCACGAACGAAAATCATTTTTGCACCGAATTGTGACGGGTGACGAAAAATGGATTTATTTTGAAAACCCGAAGCGGAAAAAATCGTGGCTTTCACCTGGCGAAGCTGCTCCTTCAACACCAAAGCCAAATCGCTTTGGCAAGAAGACCATGCTCTGTGTTTGGTGGGACCAGAGCGGTATTTTGTATTATGAACTTTTGAAGCCCGGCGAAACCGTTAATACACAACGCTATTGCCAACAAATAATTAAATTAAATAATGCATTAATCGAAAAACGACCGGAATGGGCCAGAAGACATGGCAAAGTGATTTTGCTACACGACAATGCGCCGTCCCACACAGCAAAACCAGTAAAAGATCACTTGAAATCGCTTCGATGGGATATCCTTCCGCACCCGCCGTGCTCCCCAGACTTGGCGCCATCAGACTATCACCTGTTTGCATCCATGGGGCACGCGCTCGCGGAGCAGCGCTTCAACAATTTCGAGGAAGTGGGAAAATGGCTCGATGAATGGTTTGCCGCAAAGGATCAGCAATTTTTCTGGCATGGCATCCATAAATTACCGGAAAGATGGGAGAAATGTGTAGAAGCCGATGGCCAATACTTTGAATGAAAAATAAATTGCTTTCGCTTGAAAATTACGCGTCTTTTCTTACCAAAAAACCGGAAAAAACTTATGCATACACCTGGTAAGTAAGTTTAATAATACAACAAATGACGAGGGAACCATGTAACTTTGGTGTAAACATTGACCATAGGGCCTGATGATGACGAGAGTCGAAACCGGTTGCCCGAAAATATAATAAAATTTTCCTTGGACAGAACATAACTACATTAGTTTGATTTCTATATTTGAAGAAACTATTGCGGACGAAAATGCACACTCAATAAAATCGTTCACGAACTTTATAGAATATTTACAACAGAAGCAGAAGCTTATAACTTCATAAATTTATAAATTCATTAAAAAATAAGTCGAATTTCTACACATTAAGATTGGGAAGTTTTGAGTCAATTGTGTTAGAATTTAAATGCTGAATAGTAAATAATCTTGAGAAATAAAAGAATAGACTTCCTTTTCTAATATTGACCTAACGTCAATTATGAACATTTTAAAGTGAGAAACTAGATTTTCACAAAATAATGCCCTTTTTGTCAAAAATAATCTAAATATTTTTTTTGTATACTTCTAAGGGCCGAAATGTACAATCGTTTTATGCCGCCTGACGTTTTGACGAAATTAAGCCTGCTCTACACATGCAAGAAAAACTTAGGAAGTTGTGTGGGAAGACTTTCTTTCTATTTTGATTACACATGCAAGTTTCGATAACCTTTTTCGTATTGTTTCTGAGGTTAAGTTTACAATTATCAGGGAGCAGCATTGAATTTTCATTCGTTTTATTGTACTTAAGTATTACATAATCTTATTACGCAGTAAATATTTATCAATGGTAAATATTTCACTATTATCTTAAAGCTGCAGTACCCTTATCAAGCTAGTACGCAAGCGTAACTTGCAAATCAAATGGGAAGTTGACAGAAAAATAAAACATGTGCTACTTTTTCTTCACAAGTCTTGAC
The DNA here is from genome assembly GCA_021725515.1 of Epicauta chinensis. Classification (NCBI taxonomy): domain Eukaryota; kingdom Metazoa; phylum Arthropoda; class Insecta; order Coleoptera; family Meloidae; genus Epicauta; species Epicauta chinensis. The sequence continues at coordinate 1,054,122 of JAEDXX010000028.1, forward strand.
TTTGGAAGTTTGCCTTGCGAGTGGCAGCTGTCTCTTTTTGTTACGTACGTTTGTACGAAAGAAAAACAACTTTCAAAGTTTTTCTTGCATGTGTAGAACAACCTTAACTCAATGCTTTCGGCACGACGAAAGAGAATTTCAGGTGGAATATCGGACGGAATAAAACTGATTGTAGAATCTGCCCTAAATTAGTTAATAGCTAAGAGAAATAGACATTATACGTAAAATTCGTTTTTTTTAATCTGTCGAATTAGGAATAACTACAAACGCCGTTTTACTGTAAAAGAATGCTTTCTCAGTTCTTGAAATATGCGTAGAAAAACTATTTCTTACCGTTAACGGTGGTTTGCTTTGCTATCCGCGCCACTTATGTGTTTAGCATTAGTTTCCAATTTACGTTGTAAAAAAGCGTTACATGAGTATTTTCAAACGATGTTAAAAAGCAAAAAAAAAACGCTTCCAATCTACCAAGTTATAAAACCAGAACTTGAAAATTTTGCTCGTATTTTTCGTATTGGTAATAGGTGATGGTTCCTTCAATCTTATGATTTTTCTTTTAATTGATTGATAACTTTCAAATCAGCTGCAAAACAGTGCTTTTTCTAATTATTCCGAGAACAAGAATCGGCCAAGTGTTGGACTAATTGACATCAACAGGCTGGATCAAGCAATTTTTAATCGTACAGGTAACATTCTTTTTGTTAACCTTCTTTACGCTATTCTGAAAAAATAAAGCTTCAAGCCCGGATAAATCAAAATCAATCGCCTAAAAAAATATTATTGCCTGCGTAATAAAATCCTTCGTTTTTTGGGATTTGTACACACAAACTCGATACGTGATTTCTTACGATTATATTGTAACATTCATAATATAAGTGTTTCAAAAATAGTTTTGTGAATTTATATGTTTAATTAACATTAAACACCAAATATAGACTTATATAAAATTTCAGTTATTTTTCAATAATTATAGTTTGGAACATTCAACATTTATGCGTATTTGTCTGAACTTAACCTGATATAATTCGATTACAAATAAATTGGCATGATGAATTAATAACAAAACTCCGTTGTTAATAGCGTAAATCAGGCGCTATGAAAAAGAACATCGTTTTCTTACAAATAATAAGGAGTATAAAACAAAATGAAAGTCAAAAATATTAATACAAAAAACATAATATAAAAATTCTAATTCTTAGAATTATTTCTTTTTGAAAGCAACTTTAGCATCTTCAATGTACTGCATTAAATCAGTTGACATATAATAAGGCTGTGTAACACCGTCATTCATTGACATATCTTCACAGAAACACAGGAACAACGTATCGATCGCAGTCTAAAACAAATACAATTATGATTTATAATTAATTAGCAAATTATCCAATAACGTGTCATTGTAAATTACCTCAAATACTGAAAAGAAACAATCTGCCAAAATTGCAGTGACAATAAATGCAATGACAATAATAACATAGTAATGTTTAATTTCTGAATTGATCAACATAGCAAAACCGACGAATACAGTAAATAAAGAAATCAATAATTTCGCCATTCCCAAAACAAAATCACCAATCGAATTAATAGCGATAGCACTTAAGGCATTTGCAAATAATAAACGTGCCGCACGTTTGCCTGATTTGAAGAAACTTTGACCATGCATTGCTGGAAATTTTACTTTTTTAGTTTAACAACAAAATGATTGAACATATTTACCTGTTTGTATGTACGCATTCTTTGATAAATATCTAAGAAAATCTTCAACCGGACGTAAACAACATTCAATGAGTAATTGTGTATGTCGATTACTAGCCAGACTACGTATCAAAGCTTTTACTATTGAAATAAGTGTTATAATTAATGAACCAATGGCAACAGTTCCTAAATGGTATCTGATCAAGTTGTAAAAACTGTTGTAAATCGGTGACACTACAGAAGTCTTGTCCCTACATCACAAATGCAAAACATTATTAATCTCTTGTAATTATGATTACAATCAACGCCGGATTTTTGGTAAAATAGTTAATTAAACGTAGTGGAGTCTTCTAATAGAAATAAATTGAAAATTCAGCACAAGTATTCAACGCGACACTCGCATCGAGGTGTTAGAACTTTTTTTCACTGGGTAACTTGAAGTTATGAGCTCTAGAGAGAATTAACTCTCGCTCTTCAAAATCGTTATCTCGCCTCAAACTTTTCTTGAGGCAGATCTAGAGGGATAAGCACTTTAGTCTGTAAAAGTTGTAAAGTAACTATCACATAATTATAACATAATATGTTATTTGTGGATAAATCTGGAAAGAAACTTCAAGAGTTGCTGGTTTGTCGACGAGAAAAATGTCTCAAATGCAAAGAGTTAATATCCAGAATGACCAAAAATTTGGCCATCCATTTTACACATTTTTACCAATAATCCGGTCTCTATATATAAAAAACACAACCTGGCAAAATAGTAGGAGGCTACACTCCCAGATACGACCATATGCTGACAACCGACAATAAACTGTGCCATCCATATGAACATAATGACCGAAAACCACCTAGTAAAAACAGCAAAATTTGACGGGACATAGTCATAACCATTAAGCTTGATTTCTTGTAAGTCACCAGATAATCCAATCATGAACATGAAGAATAAGAAGCAACACACCATTACAACATTCACAGCAAATGTCTACAAATACAATAATTGACAGTCTTTAATATAAATTTGCAAAAAAGAAATATTTACCAATAGAGGTTCAAATAGTATCAGAGGCACACCAAAAACAGCTCGCATAGCCTCTTTAAATAACCGTATAATTATCTGAATTCTTTTATACAAACATACAAGAATTGCTATTAAGACTAATGTCACAATTGTAAAGAAAATCGCGACGAATCTCACTTGTGGTACTACTTCTGCGGGGACCTGACCAGTCAAGTGCCTACAAAACAATACATAATTCTACAACTACAGACAAATCGATTGTTTTTACCATAAATAACAAGTTAGGGCAGCGAATCCTAGAAGTGACCCAATCAAAATTATCCAAACGATAAGTGCTGGACAATATCTGAAAAGTGCCAACATTCCAAAACAAGCACCCAAACCAATTAGGATTAGCGCAATTAGGTAACCAACTCCACTTTGAAGATCGTCGGCAATTTCCGAGAGTATTTTCTGGAAATCGGTGGATTTCACAGGAAAACAACGATTGAAAATTGTAAAACTATAATTGGTTATTTCGTTAATTAATAAATTAATTGTGTTTGATGAACATACTAATCTAAACCGCATTGTTCAACGCAATGGTCAACTACTAAACGATCATGTTCTCCATCTTGTACTGGTTCCGCAACGTATCTCAAATAACTAAAAATTATTATTTTTATTATTTTAATACATTTTTTCTGAATTAACTTACGATCTGTTGGTTTCATCTCGTCCAGAACACGGGATACCGGGCACGACGGGATTTTTCTCACCGCAAACATTACCACAAGTATCGTAACCGTGTGTGAGACGTGTTAGGTCGCTTTGAGTACTACAAACAATCAAGAAAATTGCCTAAAAATTTTTATTAATTAAATTTATAAATATTATGAAATAATTATTATTGTGATAAAATACGTACAAGGAAACCAAGACATACTGATAAGATTATTGTGTATTTTAAATCAGTAACTTTACGTTTTTGTGGTACTTCCGGTATAACATAATCCGAATCAAGACCTTCTGGTAATTTTCGAAATTCAGCCACCTGAAAATTTAATAATTAAGGAAAAATTTTATTCAACAAAAACTGTCTGATTAATTAAGAGATAAATCCAAGGTTTTATGATTATGATAATAATAAAACCGGAAAAGTACAACTTTGATAAAATGTTCTTTAATGGCGTTTTTTTATAAACAGTAATTCAAAGGAAACGATTGACTTTAATGTGATTAGGTTTTAATAACAAAGGAGGCAAACCGAACATATCCGGTAGTCGAATTTTAAAGTAGTTTCATGAAGCTGGAAAAACATTTTTTTAATTGTCAAGGGCTGACACTTAGCATAAACATATCCATACAACAGACAACTTCTTAATTATGAATTGTAACGTATTTAAAGATCGATTGTCAGTCAGAGAAATTTGTGCTGAGCATGGAAATATTTTGAGGAAAATATTGCTGACACTCAATATTCCTAATACATAGTTCGACAATTTTATAATGATGCCCTGGCTTAAAAAGAAGGGATCTCTTGAGAGGGTGCAATGCACCCGGACGCGGAACAAAGAGGGCGACAAATTTTCAATTTAATTTGAGAAGAAATAGCTATTTACTGTACAAGATGGTAAAGTCATACTTTATCCAAGAGAGGAAGTTAGTCTCACGTGGCCGAAGGCCGAGTGAGACAAATTCGCGAGTGGATAAAGAGACTTTACCACCGTGTGCAGTACAAGATTTTGTTTAATAGGTTCTTGCCCTTCAAACTCTTTTTTATTTAATTTAACTATTCATACAGTTGTCAATCGTTGTTGGTTGCTATTGTATTTCTTTAAACAACAACCAATTGTTTTTGTTCGTTTGCTGTTGGTTGCTATGGACAGCTACTTTACCATCGAGTTTTTAGTCGATAAAGTAGGACTTTAACAGCAAGTATTGAACAAAACTCATTTGTCTATAAGTAAGACAGTAGAATAGTAGATAATACACAATATTAATCAAACATGTGAATCATATGTTCTTAAGGCCCGATACATCTTAAAAGCTGCTTAAGGTCTCAATTGTCTAAATCTACTGTTGTTGAGTTGTGCAATTTTGACTTTTTATTTTTTATTCCTTTTTTTTTAGAAAAGATAGATTTTAGGTTACAAATTCTATTGCATTCATTTCTAATAGTAATGAGCTATAACCTCAAATGAAGATTTATTGGAAAAACTTAGTTTTCCCCGAAATACGAGAAAATTCAATGCCTGTCTGTATCTAATTCGTTTTTTTCGTCTTTTTCCTTTGTTTATTAACAGAATTGAATGAAATTTAGGTCAATTAGAGTGAATAGTGAGCTTGAAGTCTGCATGGATTTCTTTTTCCGTAAAACGTGAAAATTAACTGTTTGACGCAATTTAAATCGATGCTGTTGTCTTTCTCTTTTGTTTGTTGACAGAATCGAGTGAAACTTATGTCACTTATAGACGATAGTGTGCTTAATGTCCTTATAGGTTTCTTTTTCAAGTTTTCCCAGAAAGCCTGATAAACAAAAATTGTTCAAAAAAAAGTCGTTGCATTTTCTGTGCATTGAATGTAAATTTCGGAAAAGCGAATCCACACAGACTTCAAGCTTCCTGTCCAATATAATTGACACAAATTTCATTCAATTCTGTTAGGAAACAAAAGAAAAATACAAAAAGAGCGATTTATATAGAGCCAAACGTCTTTCGGGGAAAACTAAATAAGTTTTCCAATAAATTTCATTTGAGGTTATAAATGTTTACTATTAGAAACGAATGTAGAAGAATTTTTGTCTTAAAATATTTAATCGTTTACAAAAAAGCGCACAGCTCAACTACAGTACACTGTAGACAACTATGTTTAGGGCTTAATGACAACCTACCCAAAAGGGCAGCAATGAAAAGTTTGCACCAGGACACGCCTCCGGATCTTATCAATATGATGAATAAAAATAGGTTCGAATTTTGTGCTGTAGTACTGTATTCGAATCCTAAAAGCAATCGAATAACTAGTACTACGTTGTTACATTTTTTTTAAATTTTGGTGTATCATGTTGCGGAATTTTTAAATATGTACAATAAGGTACACACACAACAAACGCTGACGCCGACTGTTACAAGTAAGATAACATTTCAAGATAGGTCGGCTTAAGTCGAGCAGGCGCAGGTCAGGTTAGGGCGCACACAACAAAAGCTGGCAGAAGCTAATTCATACGTGTTTCAACATATGAAATGCTGATGCATCTTTTCTTGGACAATAAGCGCGGATAATCATTGTAAGTTTCTTGCCGGTCACGTTTCTTAAAAGTGACCGGTAGTTCATAGTAGCTGATAGCGTCATACATAATTCCACTATTGCTCTGCTGTTTATCATTTAAAGAATGTTGTTGTCGTCACATGGTTTTTTCTCATAAAGTTTCTGCCTACCCCACCACGTAACAGATTGTTTTTGTCAATCAATAGTAATATTTTCACTTCAAGTTCAATAAATCGATCGATTCCTTTATTTTTTGACCAAAATTGGGCGCCACTGAATACATGCGATCATTCAATATGGGAGTTAAAGGGCCTAAAAATACGCTTTGTCTAAAATTTCTGATTTTTTTCCGTCCGACCCAGTATACAAGCTTTTGAAAACGCCGATAGATGAAGTCGCCGACGTAGGCTTTTGTTGTGTTCGCACTATGTTATAGTCCATTTGAATACATGTAATCATTCCTGGTACCTACCGGCGCTTCCAGTAATAGGCGTTTGTTGTGTGTGTACCCATTCTCTGGATTACCTTGGACGTTTCAATATTTTTAAATCAATACATTTCTTTGTATTAAAAAGGAAAAAGTATACAATTTGATCAAAAATGACTCACTGATTAAATTAGCTGATTGTGAGTCTCGGAAAAAAACACACAAATCCAACTTATCTTAAAGAAGGTCAACCGCACAAACAGGAAATATTTTAAAGATTCTCAAAATTATTTTTCTATAACTGCACATACATATACAGAGGATAACCCACTTAATGTGTACAAATTTGGATATGTGATAACTCGCGTATTTCGGAACAGGTACCAAAAATAATTCAAAAATTTGGTTAGTAAAAGTGCTCCTGTATCGAATTAATTTCGAAATAGGACAATATTGGGATAAATTTTGAAATCCATATATGTATTAGTCAAAAGAAAATTAGTTTATCTTCAAACGTCACAAAAGTGACAGTTTTTGTGCCTCAAATGACAAGGTAAAAATACCATTTTGTGTACCTAGGCGCTTTTTTCTTTTTTTATAAGCTTAGGCAGACAAAATGAACAACAATAATTTTCAACAATGTACACATAATTTATTACAAACTAATATTACAAATTATTACTTGTTAACGTTAATGTGAAACACACAGTTAGTAATACTAGCATTTTGGAGCAATCCCCTAGCGCCAACAATATCTATCGTACAAAAACCTGTCAAATTCTTCTTTTGATATGATTTTGGCTTTTTTTGGCTTGTAATTTTTTTTTTGTTTTTTCAAAAACAAGCGCAGCTTGCAGTATTTTGAGATATCGACGTTTTTCTTTAAATTTGAATATTGCGACCAGAGAGAAGAACTTTTCAAGGTTCGAGATAATTCCAAAAAGTAAGCTAATAAGACGTTTTCCGAATACACTTCCACATTTTTCGCGGAACACCACTTTAAGAATTTTTCGTAGGCTGCTTCATAGACACTTGCCGATTTAGTCGGTAGTAATTTTTTGATAGACTCTCTCGCAGCTTCAACGACTTCAGAAGGAGTAGAAGGTCGGTCGGAACTCGACATCGTACAGTTTTATTTATTTTTTTTCGTTGATTGAACTTTGTTTTTTGCATCGCCATGGAAGCAGTACATGGCAGTACTGCCAAGGTATTATGATCAGTTAAAATTTTAATTTTTAAAAACTTTTCAAGATAAAAAATGTTAAATTAAGACGTTTGAAGATAAACTAGTATATGTCATTCGGCGCAAAAGTGTCTTTGTGTGCTTCAGCTGACATGTCTGCCTCACTAACGTTCGGCAGACAACAGTCAGCTTCAGCACACAAAGTTCCACTTTTGCGCCTAATAACATAATCTACTATTATTGGATATGGGAATAGAAATAATATATAGTATATTTTTTTCGACGTTCTCATAGTTAGAATTGGTCACACACATGTGTGCCGATACTTGATATTTTTAATCCCTCGAATTTACAATTTTACGATACCTCTAAACTTTTAAATTTGTTCAAAAACTTAAATGTTGAGTGATTTATTTTTGTTTTAATTATAGGTAAACCAAAATAGTTGAAATTGAATATTTGAACTACTGTTTTAGGTTTTATGGCTTTAAAATCTGATATTTTAGCCCCAAAAATATTCACAACAGAAACAATTCATTGAATTTCAAGAGTTTCTAGCATTTTTTTGAACTTCTATTCAATTCGTTTCATGGTAGTAGGTAAATAATACGGGAGAACAGGATCAATTGTTAGAATTGAGATTGTAATAAACAATTTAATAAGTAATTTACGTACTGAAGTCTTAAATCAGTTAAGGGCCACAGCCTGTAATTGAATGTGCTATTTTCGCGTGTATATGTCTGCTATATTTAATTGTTGTTATCACCAGGTCAGTAAAAAAATTGTTATTGTTTGTCTCCTTATAACACCCAATCTGCAAATTTGCAGAAAATTTGATTGACCCCTCTACAAACAGCATCAAATTGTGTATTATTTCCAGTCATTCTGTCCTGAATTAAAACAACAGGTACAGTAAAAAAAAATGCGCGCGAGTGCATGCTGGGTCAAATGTAACAGTTTTACATAGAATCATTCCTTCACAAATGCACGTCTATTGTCTAAAGCCAAATTCTATTAACCAAAATGGAAAGTCAGAGCTATGTTGAAAAGTACTATTTGAACCAATTCACAGGAGAAAAAGAATTAGAAGTGAGACAAGAGAGGAAAATGATCCGGAAGGTGCCTAAACAAAATTTTTTGAAAAACAAAATAAATGTTAAGAAACAAAAAATTACTCGCACATTCAATAATAACACAGACGACGAGGAATATTTTTGCCTCGTTTCTAAGGAAGCATGGTCTAACAGTGCAGGTGGAGAAAAGTGGGTTCGATATTTAATTTGCAATCTATGGTCCCAGGAAAAGTGCACCAAAGGTAATGACTTGTACGATTATCATAATTGCAAATCCAAATGATATAAATAAATATTGTTTTTGATGATATCGTTTCTTTTTTTACCCTTTGTTATAATTGACCCCAAGAGGTGTTACAATTGGCCCGTATTTGGAACAATTATAACATCTTACAGGCATGACTTATTAATTTTTTTCTCGTTTTTGAACTACACTTTTAGTAAAATTTAGAAAATAAAATTGAAGATAAAACGATAAAGTTTAATACTTAAAAATTTGAAGCTAAAATTCTAAAACGTTTTTGAGTTACATGTTGAATTGTGAGAAATGTTACAATTGACCATGTTCTCCCCTACTACCGACAAAACTAATCTGGGTGGTATTTGGAAATTTAGCAGACACCATATAAAAATAAAATATGAATAAATATAACTAAATATGCCTAAGAAAATACACAATACAATGTTTAAGAGTATGCATACGTTGCCATCACCGCCTTAATTAATGTAGGGGCGTATTTAGTTATATCTAGTCTGCAAACGCTGTTTTATTGTAAAATAACACTACTTCTCAGTTCTTGAGATATACGTAAAAAAACTGATTCTTACCGTTAACGGTTCTTTGCCGCTGCTTTGGCCCATTTTTGATACCAACCAACGTTTCCTATATTTAAATAAACAGATAATTAAAAGTGTGAACTAACATTAAATAAATTAAAATTATTTTAATCAAAAGTTTGTTTATGCCTATGTGCAATGACTCAATTTTTTGTTTACTGATTTTTCAATGAGATTGAGTCTTATCGAAATATTCCAAGAAATTATGGAATATTTAGTTTACAAGACTAAAACTTGAACAAATAAATAAATCAACCCCAAAATAGTGTATTATTTTTAATTTTCAAGTGTTTGTAAATAGAGAATAAAAAGGAAAAACGCAAATATCTACAATCAATATGAACAAAACCTACAAAAACAAGCCTATCTTAATCGATATTTTCTTTTTTGCGTTGGTCAAGGTTATCGAAATGGACGGCAGTGTACAATATAGGTGCGTCGCGACGCCTTCAAAACCTAAATTGAACAGAAACCTGCTAATTTGTGATTTAAAAGAACGTTAGAAATATTAAATTTGCTATAAGAAAACGACAATTGAATATCGTGATTTGAGAAATAAGTACCTTGGACAGTGAAATAGATTGGAAGGTCAGAGAAAATCTTCTGATCTATTGGGAGACACACATCTGCAAAATTTTCTTAAGCAAGAAACCGGGCCATTGAAGTTATATTTACATGAAATATATATTTTATCTCTTCGCAGTTCTCTTTAAATAAACATACAAATTATTGTTGGTTTATTTTAAAAACTTGATATATTTTTTGTATCAACATTGAAAATGTTATTTATTTAAAAAAAAAGACGATAAGCATCCATGTGCATCACGATTATATTAAAACGTGTTTAATTGCAAAATTACATATAATTCATGGCCTTTGGGAATCACAATTTTTATAGAAAAAAAGAGGATGATAAAAAACAGTATTTGTACTGATAAACAAATAAAACGCACACAATTATCGTAATAGAACTCCTGAAGTATCTACTAGCCGGGAACAAGATTGGATGTTTAATTTTAAAAAATGTATGCACTATATTATATAATATTATATAATAATATTATTTGGATTAAGCACAAAAACGGATAACAAAATGATGTTTAGGAATAGACAGTGCCGGTCCGAGGCAAGGGCCACGGGGGTATTTGGTCCGGGCGCCGTTCCGAATGTGGCACCGAACTATGAAGAATATTATTTAATAGATAACAAAAAGGGCACATGAAACTCTTGTTTGCCCCGGACGCAATTGAGTCTCTGGGAATAGAGTATTTCCGAAACTGTCAAAATACAGCACGGATATCTCTTTTGCAAACAAACTCTACTTGTAGCTAACTTACTAGAATCAAATGTTGTGAATAGTTGTCTTATCTATTTATTATTTACGAAAATAGCTGATTATGGCAACTGTTGCATTATAAGCAAATTTCCTGCTTTATAGTATAAATAAATAATGCTAAGCGAAATGAGTGCAATTGCGAAATTTTCATATTAGTGATAACAAATATTTAGTTCATTAACAGATAGTCTTTTGAAAAACATCTTATAACGTTTATTTTTCACAAGTTTATCTTTTATTTCTTACTACTGTAACAATTTGGAGTTATGTATAAGAACTAAGTGAGTAGGCCTAGTCGTTCACTAATTGATATATTTGGATTTCAAATGTTTCCAGTAAAATTTGTTGCATTTTTTACAACAAAAGAAATATACAGCAAAACTAATGTAGCTAGGCACATTAGAAGAAGAGAGGAAGAAAGGCTCCTCCTCCAATTATGTGGTCAGAGTACGTCAAATGGTCGGACGTTTTTATGTTTATTATTTAGACACCTCCCACTGTTATGATACGCATACTTAGTCAAGGATAATAGTTGCTATAAATATGTCTTTAATTTAACTGATAAAGGGAGATATATCAACAAATATCTGTTGTCCTTGTCGTACCCATTATGATGTTGAAAATTGTCCACAGCCAACTAAGTACATCTCGTGCTGTAAATGCGTTAGACAAAGATATGTCTTATTTTTTTCAAAGTTACAAACAATTTAATAGTCCGTTACTAGATAGACATAACATCTAGTTGGACTCCAGTTGACGTCAATGGAATTAAAGGAAATTTTGCACACAATCAAAGACATTGTATATATGTATAGATATGAACATGACTTTTACCAGCAATGTCAGCAAAGATCGTCTCTTTGTCTGACATATGACAAACGCTATAATGATGTCTCTATAAACTTCTCCATGCGCAGAAATCATGTGCGAGTGTCGGGAATAGCTTCAGCTAGGTACAGTATTAGGGGTGGCCCCGATAAATTGAACGGCAAGCGATTGTCGCATTTTTCAGTTATTTTCGATTATTAATAATAACTTATGTTTTACAACATGAAACACATGTAAAACATAAACTGTGTTTCTTACTTGAGTATTTACACACAAATTAAATAATAAAATTGCTAATAATTATTTACATTTAAACCGAAAATACATATACGCAGGCAGAACAATCATTTTATTTTATTTCTTTGTGTTACGATAAGTAGTACGTTTAGATTAGCACGAACCTAGACAAAACATTTATTTTATTTTTTCCACTTATGTGGCATTCCAATACTCTAATCTTTTATTTAATTCTAGGTAGTATGTATATGGGTATTTTCCATATTTAAATTGCATTGAATTGATTTTTCCTTTATCATGGCTTGAATATAATAAAACTATAATTTCTTTATTCAATTTTTATTATAATTATTTTTTATTATCTAGAAGTTCTTTAATTGTATAATCAATTTAATTTGTCATATGTGAATTCGCCTTAACAGCTTGACAAGTCCCCACTTCTTAATTTATTCCCAACTGCCCCACAATGCGCATGTAGAAGTGGACAGAAATAGTGCTAATACCATTTTCATCGTATAGAAGGAAACGGAAAATATCATATGATTGCATGAGGCCTTCTAATGCATTTTATATATACAGTAGAACTCCAATTATCCGAATCGCTTTCAGAATTTCAAAAAAAAATCAAGACGGGAACGTCAGCGTCTTATACTGCAGTTCTATTATTGTCTGTCGTCCGTCGCTAGGTCCACCTGTCACTACTATTCTTTTTGATTAATCAGTCAATGTGTCGTCCTCACTTTCAAGCAAATGCACGACTTGTCTGCCCGAAAACGGATGAAGGCAGTCAAACAACTTACTTTGACCGAGATGTTCAGCAAACAATGAATTTCATTTACAGTTTGGTACGTACATACTTTGCTAATATACAGCATTTGTAAGTACGCTTAATATTTAATTAATTAAAAGTTCTCTTTCTTTAAAAATAGTTTTTTCTCCTTTTTGCAACATATGTACATGAAGTTATTAATTAAAATAGGCCCTTTTTTCGGAAAAAATCCAATTATCCGAATTTTTGATCATCCGAATGGGGTCCGGTCCCAATTGATTCGGATAATTGGAGTTCTACTGTACTAATGGTGTCTATATAGGTATACAATGTCTTTGCACACAATGTACAATTTCTTAGAACTATTATCTGATAATTCGAAAATAAAGTAACTAGGCATCTGATTTTTCATTTCAATGTTCATTTATTAGATAGTTTTATGTGGTTGGTAAAAATCGTTTTCTTTTGTAATTTTTACAATTTCATAATTGGTATTAATGAATTTTTAGATAATTTACTTGTGTACGGATTTAATTCGTGATTCTACAAGTTTTTTTTTTAATAAATATTGATTGAAATTTGAATCTGAAAACAAAAAAACACATGTTTGTTGATATTGCTGTCTTAACAACAGTGGGCGTCTAACTAATTAATAAACATAAAAAACTCCTCCTATTCGACCTTCTCTGACCATACAATTGTTCTATTGTATGCCGTGAATAGGAGGAGTCTTCATCCCACTTTTCTTCTAATGTACCTAGATGAATTTGGTCCCCTGTATATGAAAGTATTTTTAATATAAAACGAAAAGAAATCGCACTCCGTTAAGAAAAGTAGCACAACTCAAAAGTGCAAAATTTGATATAGGGTACGGGCGGGGCACGACGGACCCTTCTAAGCCGGTAATTATTTTTTATGGCTTTCTTCTGCTAACAAATAAAGTTACTTTTTGCTCTAATTCAAACAAACCCATACAACTTTTGCCAAAACTCTAAAAAAATTTTTTTTGTTTCTCTGGGGCACGACGGACCCCTCCCCTATAAATGATTAAAAAGATTTTCTTCTTTATCGAAAAAAAATTATTTGTTTATTTGTTTTATTTTTAAATTTCAAATTTTAATAAAAAATAATTTCGTTTATAAATTGTTTTTCATGATAACTTTTCCCCAGAATATAGCTTTTATGACCCATTTTTTTTGGGTAGTCTATTATTCGCCAAGTATCGCATAATGGCTTAAAAATATGTAAATAAAATAAACATAAAAAAAAAATTCACCAAATTTTGGAGGGGTCCGTCGTGCTCTACCCTCCCCTAAATTAAAGAGATTTAGCGTACAAAAAATATAGAAAACGACCGATGAATAAACATGACGCTTTTTCTATCCAAGATAGGATTTCTTCCCCAGATACTGTACAATGGAGTGCACCCAGGGCCGGCGGAAGCGGGCATTCAGAGCATGCCCTGCATGCGGGCGCCGCTTCCGGGACATAATTCTTAAGTTCATTTTTGAATAACACAATTTTAGAAGTTAATTTTATGTCATCATAAGTTTGCAATATAAAAAACCGACTATTTTTTTCTAAAATGTACCCTGCAAATATGGTTCAGGATGCCGAAAAAATTAGCCTGTGAAAATATGAGCTCTTAATTTTAATATTAACAGGTGCCTCATCGCGATTTTCCATTTTCCATTTAATTAACATGGGAAAAATTTTTCTTCAAGATTTGGAATTTTGTAACTCTTTAACCGGAATTGAACACACTACAGAAGAGGTCTCTAATAATTTTTTGATAAATTTACTCTTTCAAAAGTTATTTAAAGTTAAAGTGAAATTCACCAAAATTTTTGAGATATTTTCACTTTTTTGGTGAATTTACAGAACTAATTGCCAAATTTTGCCCTAAATTATTTGTTTCAAAGTCTTTTTGAAATTCTGAGAGTATCTTCAGTCCATTTGATTGGTAGTTTTGTCCAAAAAATCTTGATCTAGACACTTTTCTTGATATATAAACATTTTAAAAATATTAATCTTTATTATCAAACCTCATATTTCTGATCTACAATTTTTTTTCTGTACTAATAATATCTCAATTGTAGTTAAAGTCATAATTATAAATTGTTTTTGCTTAATAAATTTTTGGTCTCGAATTTAATGGATTACTCTTTTCATAATTTAAGTTATAAATCATTTGCCGCTTGTCTTTCAATTTTTCAAAATTGAAGCGTACTGAGGATGCGACCATAAATGTTAAAATTATTTTAATGGGTATAAATGTCTAAATTTTCTTCTAAAATCAATTTGATATTTTGCAGAAATATCATCAGAGAAACGATTATAAAGAGTTTCTTTCATTGATTTTTTTGGGAGCTACTGCAACAGAGCATATTTCCTGCAAAATTCCAGGAGATGTGAGGCCATATTCGATGTATGGCAAATGCTGTTTATAGTCTTCGTCATTTTTGCATTTTTATTGTCATATGAACTGAACATACTCTCACAAATCCAAAAAAAGTCCTTAGCACCGGCACTGAGTGCACACTTGCGTATAGTGACCGAACTTTGGTGGTAAATGATCAGAGTAGTTTGTAAATAATAAAAAAAAACATTACAATTTTGTTTTTTACTAAAAAATCTTGAAATGTTATCCAATTTACTAATCAGATAAAATTTTTATTGGTTCCGTAGACAACTTTTAACAAGAGAACACTCTACGTCACGGAGTATTTCTTATTAATCGACGTCATTGGTTTACCCGAAAATTATACAACAATCCACTTATTTCAACAGTATAATTTTTTTGAAGAGCCACTGTTTGTGGACTTTTGCTAAAAACTGGACGACACTGTCCTGTAACATTACAGGATTTAGGTTCACCGATAATTTGACTACAAAAACTATGCGATTTCATTGGCGTTACAATTTACTATTTACTGATATTAAACAAAGTTACAGTTATGTATAAACAAAATTTTTCCAAAATATAAAAGGTGTCTTATATAGTCGGCTTTTATCATACTCGACCTATTGAATTGCCATATTTTTCAAAAATTGCTTTTATAAACGCAACTGTGCTATTGTAATATCTACTCAATTGTATCATTTACCTAAATCGGATTTTTAGGTGATCGACCAGACTATAAATTGCCCTCATGATTTTGTTCAGACACAAAATAGTAATAATAACAAATTATTCTGTTAACTAATTGGAATTTGCATTATCAAACTGCTCTTCCCTTTTAAGTATGTTATTGTATGTTGATGAAATTTGCAAGCTTGCAACGTATTAAACCGTTAACAACGAAATTTACATACATTTCCAACAAAAATCAAAAATACTATCAAAAATCAAATAAATTATTGTTTGTATTTACCATGACATCGTTTCAAATTGAAAATAACATACAATTCTTAGTACTCACAGCCAATTAGCCTTTTTCCTCTGAAGATTTAAAAAAGATCCGCTAGATGGCGCACTAGTGACGGGGGTACAAATATTTTGAATTTTCCATTGCCAACAACGTTAAACGGGCTTTATTAAAATGGAATTAACGGAAGATGATGTACCTGGGGCGAAATTAAAATTTGCAAAAGTGCAAGACCATGTTGTAGCTTACCCTTGTCAGGCAATAAAAATGTCCTAGTTGAAAGGTTAGTTGTTGATAATGTGTCTTATATATCATCGTGTTGTTAAAAATTTTTCGGTTTTATGTACATTTTTTTCATGCTTTTTTTAAAATTAAGAATTGAGGAATGTATTGCGAATGATAATGATAAATTTTTTTTTATCGGAATCGATGGTGGTAAATGTTTAGAAGATAAAAAGCAACGCATGAACTTACTTAATCCAAATTTATCAAGTTTGGAAGCCTGCACTTTTCCTGCTTCAAACTGGGCAAATTTCCCATCCCAGGCTATTCCTCGTTCTTTTTGTTATGCTATTATGTATAATTACGTCACTACTGGTCCTACTGATACTTTAGATACTAATACTTTATCTGATGATGATGAACACCTTCTTTTTTTGTGGAAACTCAAAAGCGCTTCAAAGAGGAAGACAATACTGTTTGAGTGATTTTGTTTTGAACATGGAATATAATGTTAAATCTGCTTTTCGCGTTAAATGAATCCACTCCAAACACTTTTTCTTGTTAACTTGTGGTTTTATAAAAGGCACAAAATTTTCGCCATCCTGCTTGTACCAACTGTCTAAGGTACAATTCGCGAATGCACAATGTTTAATGGGCATATTTATTTATTTTTTTTATTTTTTTATGCACAGTATTTATTTATTTTAACAATATTAGGATGTAATTTTAACGTTGTTGTCAATAGAGAATTCAAAATATTTGTACCCCCCTCACTAGTGCGCCATCTATCGGATCTTTTTTTAATTTTCAGAGGAAAAAGGCTAATACAATACAATAATAATAATAATAACAAGGAAAAATAGAACAAAGACCTACCGGCTACCTGTTGTCCACGCGAATAATTAGTGGGAATTATTGAAATTACACAATTTACTCAAAAGAAAACCGAATGAAAACTCACAGACACACAAACATGGATCGATAATATGAAAATAAATATTCCGTGTCTACCACTACTTTGCTCTCCTACACTCTCCTTTCAACGAGCAAATGACGCGATGCCGCGAATGGCGTCACTATAGTTTTCTTTTCTGAAAGCATTGAGTCGTCAGAGTCCTCTGCACAAGCGTACAAAACAAACTCCACATTGGTCCAGTATCCAGACCGGTTCCCGAACTTTTTGACAAAGTCTAATAAAGGATAATAAACTAAAATAACTGGAAATCTAGGATTTATTTATGTATTTTTTTTGTCAAATATTTTAGATTGAATGTTAAAGGTGGGCTAAACAAGCTATAATTTTAAAAATTCCTAATTTGTAAAATCCAAAATAATAAACAAATAGATAAATCATTAAGTTCAAGGTTGGCTTTATAACAAAACATGTTTAATTACATCATGATTATTGGTTTTTTGAATAATTTTCATGTTTTTTTTTAAATAAATAGACCTAATAGCGCATGCTTCTGAAGACTCAAACTATGAACACTAATAGTAGCTCTATTATCCATATAGTTTTTCTCATGATAAATTGCTACGAGGTGCTGGAAAGGAAGTCGCTGGACTTACAACTGCCTCTCTCCTTGTCACATTCAGCACATTTCTGTATAATTCAGACCTAATATATACAGCGTGTTTTTTCTAAATAGGGACGGCTGCCAGATCTCCCATTACCCGTCAACTAAGAGAAATAAAAGTCCCAAGAACGTGAACATCTGACGATATAAGAAGGACCCAGGACCCCACAAAGTTTCTAGCTAATCGGGAAATATGGAAAATTCAACCCAAGTGTCATATAATTATCCGTACATCAAAGTAACTACCACCAAGAGAATGCTCTCGATACATGAAATTCGAATATGTTTTTTTTCGTTTTTTAATCTTCTCAATTTCAGTTAAAAACAAATTCAGAAAATTGGATGCATATTATGTAAGGTTAGTGGCCCCTGACCTTCAATGTTGCAAACGTATACAATCAGATGTTGGTATACAATGACGGCATCGCAAGTGATTGTGCAAGATCGTTAAGGCAGTAGAAATGGTTTATTATCACTAAAGGGCGGATTGAAGGTCATTTGATTCGAATTACAATGCTCGAAATACACCATTGGCGTAGTATTAATTTTAATGCATGTATTTACATAAATTTATAAGAAAAGGCACGTAGAATAAATCAACAAAAATGTGTTCATAATTTTAAAGTTTTTTTTCTATTTATTTTTGTCAAAAATTGTTGTTTTTTTAAATTTTATATCACAAAAACATCGGTTTCTTGCCCGTAACGAGTCGTCCTTTAAAGAATGAGAAAGAGCGACCAGAAATTCATAGAAATACGGTACAACTAGGCACCTGCTTTTTCGCCGTAACGTAGCGACGTCACGGTAGCAGTTCAACTGGTCCACTGCTTCTCTATGTGCGGTGTAGTTTGGGCTTTATTTGTATAGAGAAACGTTTCACAAGAAAAGATAGAACATGCAAGTACAACAGCTTTCGCCGATACGCTCTATACGAGTTTGTCAGGAGACTAGAATTTGCCTTGCTCCAACTTGGAGCAGATATCCGCCCTTTAATTATCACTTATTATTTACTATTGTCGAAAACGTATACGGAAAATGTTCAAAAAAAACTAGCATTCGGAAAATTAGATTAATTAAAATAGATTCGAAATAATAAGTAACGTAAACAAAAAAACATTAATAACATCAACGATCATAATTCATTATTCTCATAGAAATAACGATTAATATTATTAATGACGCACATTTAACTATGATAGATATGTCTAAAAAAAAAACACGATGAACGTGGACAATTCGGCCCGTGACTTGATTTTCGTTGAGTAAGTGTTGGACGGGTTCGATTTAAAACTTAAATAACGTCAATGCAACTTGAACAAAATTATTGCCTCATTTTCGCATTTAATAAATTAAAATCTATTGTTTGGATGTACTCGCCCCTGATGCTAAACGAGTGAATACGTATTCCAGAAAATGCAAATGTAGCAATTTTTCCCCACTTAGATATCATTCTCTGGCTGTGGGTACTACGTTGCAAGATTGTGCAATTTATCGTCGGTAATCATTAAATTTAGCAGATCAAAATTTTGCTTCATTACATAACTCCTCTAGCCAACAACTTGCAGATCAAATTTTCATGTAGCAACAATGTAACTTTAAAATTGCCGTATTTTTACTTAACAATAACTGTAAATTCATCTAAACAATAAACACAATTCTCAATCCGGCAACGTTGAAACATTGTAATTAAAACAACAACAAACAATTTCTATCCAGAAATCATCATTACAACGTTCAACTGTCCTAGCGTAATTTTCATCACTTTGTACACACGTATCGAGAACATTCTTTTGGTGTCAGTTGCTTTGATGTTCGGATAATTATATGACACACGGGTTAAATTTTCCATATTTCCCGATTAGTTAGAAATTTTATGGTGTTCTGGGTCCTTCTTATATCGCCAGATCTACACGTTCTTCAGACTTTTATTTCCTTTGCTTAACGGCTAATGGGAGATCTCGCAGCCGTCCCTATTTAGAGAAAACACCCTGTATAAACAGTTAAACCTAAATAGTTAATTGGATAAGACTCCACGAACCGGTTGAAAAATTCCATTCTCTGACCCTTGTCTATTCATTTTCTCTATCTCACGGCATTCCAGTTCCTATCTCTTGTGTTCGTTTACTATCTCGCTCATTCTCTGTTTCTTTCTCAGTTATTTTTACATGAAGACTTAAAGCCCGTTTAGACGTTCAAGCCATTTGCGCAAACTGGCTTGCACAAGCCAATTTGCGCAAATGAACTGAATAAAGTGTTGTCGTTCACACGTTCAGTTTAGTTTGCGCAAATCTGGTGTGAGGAAGTCTGAAAATTGTAGTTGGTTGTATTATTATTATTAAAAATGGAAGATTTGGATCAAGAATTAATTCTTGCAACGGCTGCGGTGTGCCTTATAAAAAAGAAAAGGCAATTAAAGGCTAAAAGGAAATGGTCTAAACAATGGTTGCTTAAGCGGGATTTGTTTTCGCTGTACTCTCGACTTTTTATCTTCCATAAACAGGGAAACGATTTATATGTTTCAATAAATTCAGAAATAACTTCCTTTTCGGTGGGCATTTTAACGAACACAATAATACGAATTTTTTTTACATAGGTTGGGGTGAACAGGTTGGCATGAACGTCGTTTAGACGTTCATGCCAACACACCAACCGCATGCCAATTTTCTGCCGAGACAGATTTTACTCAAGCCAAATTTTTTGGCTTGCACAAACTTCATGCCATCGTTTACACGCAACGATTTATTTGCGCAAACTGGTTTGTGCAAGCCAGTTTGCGCAAATGGCTTGAACGTCTAAACGGGCTTTTAGGGAACGTTCAAATATTACGTAACGTTTTTTTGAAAATTAGAATTAACTTATTTGGAAGATAGTAAAAAAATGTTATTAATAAGTTAATAAAGAATAAATAATAGAGTTGAAGCTTCGGTTAAAAGCTCAATTTGTTTAATATTATAAGGATACAAAAAAAGACTTGAAGTGTCTTTGTCCTATTTTGATTCGTTTATAAGTTATTCAAATTTGAAAGCCAAAAGAAACAGTTTTTAGAGATATTTTTATAAACAATTGCCAAAAAAGTTGATAAATAAATAAATAATAATGGTTGCGCGCGATGAACGTAAGTAAAGTTCAGTGGTTTATTATTAAAGGTTATTCGGCTATTTCAATGAAAGTTAAACGTGATAACTCTTGATTACTTATATAGGTATCATGAAGCAGTATCTAGATACAAGTTACGTATCTAAGATACGTAGCTAGTTATACTTTTGGTTTTAATATCTGTATCTTGTATCTAGATACACTTCACATGTATCTTTTGTTAGAATTTTAGATGCAGATACTGTATTTTTGTGATATCGAAGGAACAACTGTTCGATTGTGATATCGAAAGACCAAATACTTGCTTTGATTTTTTCTTGTTTTTTTTATTTGGCGTTAATTTTTATACAAAACTTTACAAATTCTGTGACGTTAATATTGCCACAACAAATTACAACATCGACCATCACCCCCGTTCTGTCCTGCATGACTATATATAGACTGTTCTCACCCCCACTATCCAGCCCCTACCCGTGCTTGGGGTAGCTCAGTGGTGGAGTGAAAGGGACGCCTGAACAGGTACAAGATACTTTAATTTGTAAGTTTTTAATAATTTTTCCGTTTTTATAGAAGTTCATAAAAAAGTATTTGATTAAGAAAAATACACGTTATACCTAGATATATTTTCAAGTATTTATTCTAGCACTATTACCTACTATCATAGTAAATGAATATTCAATGTATGTATATAGGTATATGTATGTGTAATAATATACTATTATTAGGCGTTGTGTGATTGGCTTATTCTTATATTGTTTCAAACGCTAATCCATCGTCGTGAAGTTTTTAAGAAATAATTCAGAAATGAAACTGCTAAATTATCAAAACTTATTTCCAAAAGCGGCCAGCTATACGGACGGGCACCCACTTGTCAAAACTTATTTCCACAACCGCACCTATATTCCAACGTTTTGAAACTTAGGGATGAATTTTCAAAAATCCTTTCTTAGTGAGAGTCTACATCACAAAATTAATATACGTGCTAAATTTAAAGTCTATCGAACGGATAGTTTCGGAGATATCGTGATGAATGAATCGGTGCATATGTGAATGGGAAATAGCTTATATAAGTATAGTATTACATATAAGAGTTTTAAAATTCGTTATATATAATGAATTACTGATCACTCATCTGTAATTCATTTTCTTTTACTATATAATAATAAATTATGTATCTAGATACTTTTACAAAGATACTTGTATCTGTATCTAGATACTTTTTTTTTCTATCTGTATCTGTATATATTTAAGCCTTATATTTTATTATTGACCGAACATGACATTTTTTTTCCGTTTCCTCCAGTACCGTCCACTATTTGAGTGAAATTTTAAGTGATTTAATTTCTTTGTGATGTAACTACACAGATGATGTCGGATAATAAAGGTGAAACGAAGAAAAATAAAGGCACATAGGTACAATATACCTAAAACGACATTAAATGATAGAATAAGTGCTTTAGGAAAGGGAGTTTGCAAGAAGGGCAAAAAAAGACCAACGAAAACCCAAGTCCTCCTCATAGTCAACCCAAGTTTTGCAATTTGCCCTTTGTGCCTTGAATTTCACGAAGAAGATTGGGTGCAATGTGCAAATTTCAAAACTAGGGTTCATGAGGATTGTGCCAATATTTGGGAATTGTCCAATCAATATTTTTGTAATTGTGGCCTTATTTAAATAATATTTCGTACACTGGCCGTAAAAAAAAATATAAAAAAAAATATAAAATATAAAAAAAAATAAAAAAAAATAAAAAATAAAATATAAAAAGAAAAAATAAAAAAAATAAAAAATAAATAGATAAAAAAAAATAAAAAAAAATAAAAAAAAATAAAATAAAAAAATATATATAAAAAAAAATAATAAAAAATAATAAAAAAAAATAAAATAAAAAAAATATAAAAAAAAATAAAAAAAAATAAAAAAAAATAAAATAAAAAAATAAAAAAGAAAAAATAAAAAAAAATAGAAAAAAAATAAAAGATAAAAAAAAATAAAGAATATAATAAAAAAAAATAAAAAAAAAGA